>JABWTJ010000080.1:1200000-1591007 GCA_016801875.1 Solanum sitiens
TCCCTTATCGTTGATGCCGTAGTGCTAGCATTGGGAATCACTTGAGCCCTAGTATCCCTAGAAATTTGTGTAGACAACACTTGGGTCAAGCTAAGAATGGCCGCCCTTATCTCAACATTCGACATAGCCCATTCTTCAATAGGAACTTGAGGGTTTTTAGGAGCTAGAGGGGGAACCGCCTCATTCACATTCTCCTCTTCGACCCTTCGAGCATTTTTCCTTATTTTATTCATTGCCAATAAGCACAAGAAAGGGATTATAAGATAAGGACATGTAGAGATAAGACTCTAGAGGCACGACGTTTATACGCTCAAATTACACCTCCCTAAAGAAGTATAAGCGGTCGTAATCAAGTAGAGAACCCAACTAGTAGGTTGGGGTCGATCCCACGAGGAAAATGGTTTAGACTTAACTTCAATGTACAATTATATCTATTTAGCCAAGGTTTTTCCGAAAACAAGTAATTAAAAGGGGGATTTTGTTAAACAGTTTCTTTAACACTTCAAAATTAACAAGTAAGCAAAAGTAAAAATTGAGTTTTTATCAAGTTGCGAGACTAACTAGGGTATATGTGTTTCCCATAGGTTCATAACACCGTATTCCTAGCAATAACAATTATTCCCTAGTGTTTTGCATGTAAAGTGATAAGTTATGTATCTCTAAATCCTTGGTCCGGCATATAGAGAATTTCATCCCGTACCTTGGTCCGGCTACGTGCGTATAATTTACTAACCCTTACCTTTACTTCATATTATACATCATAATCGATGTATGACTTAGTTATTACTTCGCACCAATCGACACTAGCCTATTGGATAGTATCCCACAAAATCTATGTGATAATAATTTTCCTATTACTACCTCCTTGGTTCGGCAAGTAGCAACAAGCAGTCGTTAAAAAGACTTAGTAAATGAAATAATTAATAATACATGCAGGAACCTATTTGAGAATTGCTTATTTGTTAGGTCTACTTTGTTAATTACCCATGGTTTCCACAACCATAGTTGTGGGTTTAGTTATCCAATGCAAGAAATATCACAATTAATAGTTTGTAAAGAAAAAATCATGAACTTACTTCAACAATATAAACCCAGCAAATCAACTTGAAATTGCAAGATAAATCTTCAAACCTAATCCGGAAATTGAATTACATCCAAAGTTTGCAAAACCAATCTCCAAACAAAACTAGAACAATACTAACAATGTCTAACCCCAAAAATGAGGTTTTAATACCTATTTATAGAAAACATTGTCCTAAATTAAAAGGAATTGAAATAAGAAAAGTTTGTCCAAGTACGCGGCATTGATCGACGACCCCTAATGACAGACCATCGATGGAACGACGGTCCGTCGACTGCCTCCGTTAGTCCAGACTTAGAATAATTTTCTCTCTTTCAGATGGCACCTTCTCTAAATCAATCGATGGACCAACAACACGATCCGTAGATGCACCTACGGTCCGTCGATGCCCTCCATGGCTTCATCCTTTGAATTTCTCCAACTTCGGGTACTGGAACTATCTCTGATAAAATCAAGGGTCTGCCAGTACGATCCGTCGATCCCTTCCGTAGTTCCACACTTGGTCATATTTACCCGAGTTTCTCCATTTGTCTAAACTGCAATCGACGGTCACCACCTACGGACCGTCGATTGAACGACGGGCCGTCGATGGCCTTCGTGGGTCGTCTTTCTAGACTATTTCGCAGCCGCCTTCTGTGTTTTTATTCTGGACATCTTTCCTGCAAAACAAGCATAAAAACATGTTAAAACTACTACAAAAAGGCTCTAGACACACACAACTCTTTAAGAAAAATGCATTGAAAGCACCGTGAAACCACGATACATCAACACCCTCAAGTTAAATTTGTTGTTTGTCCTCAAGCGACGCACTATGACTCAAAACCATAGTTGTACAAAAAGGTTTACTCTTTTAAGCTTTCGCAATCACATGACTATCAATCCCGACGCTTTCTTTAATTTAGTGCGTGCTCACGCTCTCAGGTTTGACAAGCTAACTCAAGTGGATCACACCATGACACAAACTCACTATGCACATACACTTCTACTGTTTTGCCTCTCACTAAGGTACCAACTTTCCGACATTGCAACTAGTGCCCTCACTTTAAAGGAAATCCTCATTTTTCGTACAATGATTTTAAGTTTGGGTACAAGGATCTTTATTCAACACTCACGCTCAAAAACAAGTTCATACATAGCTAGTACTCGTCGTCATAGGCTTGCCCTTATTTTCTTTGCTTAGTTTCACCACACTAGACTCTAGGATCACGGTAGGACTTTCTTGGCTTATAATGTAGGCTCAGGGTCAGGTCTGGTACATTTGGGTATAATTTTAGTGACTTTTTGCACTCCTTGACATTTCCGCTAAGCTTTCTACCTCTTTTCATTGCCTTTTACGCCCTACTTTTATTTGCTTCTCATCTTTTCTTTGCTCCCCTTCTTTTTGGATATGACTCATATTTATTTTTCAAATTTTTCAAACACTTTTCTTTATTTTCTTTTACTTTTCTTTTCTCTTTCATTCACATTGATAATTTCACCGAGTCACATCTTTCACTCACTTTCTCTTTTCTTTTCAGCATTCAACTCTTTTCATACCCATTTTTGGGTTCTCACTCATAATAGGCACCCTCAACTCATGGCTTTTACATGAGTTGAGGTACACAATACCCGAGGTCGGGTCACGGCCAAGATGAGGTCATTTTCTGCATTAGCCACCCTCAACTTAGGCTTTTGGATTAAGTCGAGTTGTACATGTCCAAGGAGGGACCAGGGCCAAAACATTAAACCCTAGGAAGGAGAGTTGGTGAGAAAAAAATTAGGTCTATTATAGGCTCAACAGATTTGGATCAAAATGGGATAAAGCTTTCGTTTGGTTAACTTCATTTTAGGCTAGATGTTTTCTAATTCGAACAAGGGCAAGTTCTAGCTAGGTACCAACTGTTGAACACTCCAAACTCCTCACACTTTCTTGACACCTCATTACACTATCATATTGTCAGATTTCTCAGTGTAGGTGTTAGTTGAGGGTCATGCAGGGGGTGCCTATCTATGTCATGCTTAGAGCCAACACATTTAACTTATTTTCACCTCTTCATGCAAGCACTTTCTAGGACGGGATATCATTTAATTTCAATCATCATGCTTCATCTTTCATGTTTTTATACTTTGTACAAATAACGACATGCCAATTCAACAAAAAATTAACCAGTCTCTTGGAGAAAAAGAACACAGGCAAAAAAAACCCAAGAGAGGATTGTGAATTGAGCTACTCAGACTTCACCCTAACACTCACTTTCCATTTACCCCACCCCAACAAAAAGAGCATGTTATTTTCACCAATGCATAAAAATATAAGTACAGGGTGGTAGTTGAAGCAAACCTGAGGCGCATAGCGCCGACGATCTCTCAACAAGTGGGCGGGTCCGGTTTCTCGGAACCCGTAACATTTGTACTCGGGTAACCCTCAGTGGTGCCCACATCGATCTCCGCACCATAAGTGGTGCTCATCTCACCAGTCACGGGTATGGAACTAGACGCCCGAGCATCTATCTCTTGTGCATTAATTTGACAGGCCTCCTCATCCATCAAAGAAGCTCTCCTCGCAGCCTCAAAGTCCGTCTTCTCTTTCTTCCTCGCACGAGAATCATCTCCTGTCACAGTAGTGTGGCTAAAATGGTGCCTATTGGCACAACCACGTGGCTCAGACTGCAGTTCAGTGGGGACTTTGAACAAAGCGTCAAGCACCGTGTCCTCCGCTAGCTCGATGGTCATACTCTCAGGCTCGACTCCCCTCATCTCCAGGATAGTGTCCACATCAGCCCTCAAACTAGCAACCGCCGCCTGAAGAGTAATAAGGTTAATGGTGGGGTCTGGTCATGCTAGTACTCGCAGCTCAAAGGCGTCAAGGCACTGGTGAACCGCTTGAATCTTCTGCTCAGTCTGCTGGGCTACCCTCTTCTCTATTCTATCCTCAGCCTCGGTGATAGATTTTTTCATCCAAGGCTGCATATGATGTAGCAGGGTGGCCATTTGGGCCTCTAACTTTTGGACCTGCGCTGCAGATAGGGGCGTGGACCGGGATGAGCTGGGCGCTCGACTGGCGGCATGGGCGGAATCAGCCTAGGTGGTGTAAACAGGCTCTGAAGTGGCATGGTCAGTCCCTTGGGCGAACTCCACCGTGTCAGCCAAGTTCTCACTCAACAGATGCATCTCAACTTTGGGCCCTCTCCGTGGTGCCGCTACATTGGCCTCATCCTTGATGAGACCTATATCAACAATACCCGCCGGACTACGGAGTGTGTCACAGTGCAAAATGGGCACTCCGACATCCCTGTACAAGTGGAAGATGAGACAAGCAAAGGGGTAAGTAGTAAAGGTCTTGAAATCCCTCTCATGGATCACCGTAAGCAGCACCTTAGGAACATCTATCTCCAACCCCGCCACCAATGCTACTACCAACACCGCCCTATCCCAAGTAAGAACATTATCGACATTTGTCGGCAATAGAAAGTGTCGGACTACCAACCAGAAGAACTTGGACGTGAATGTGAGGGTGACCTTCTTAATCAATCCTCGGGGGTTTAACACCCAGTCGGCCCTCTCACCATCAGTCGCCAAATATTGGGCCCTCCACCTCTTCATAAAGTCTCTCTGCTCTGTGGTCCTCTGAAAAAGTGCCACTTTTGACCATCTCCTACCTGTAGTCGAATTCTGGAGTAATGGGGGCCCATTGTATCTCAGTGGTGGGTCCATACATGAACCGACGGAGGTGGCCTCCAAGATATCAACCGGTAGCCTCGGACTAGAACATAGGTGAGTGGGTCCTATTTGGCAGGTCCCGCCCCGCATATCAATGGAGCCCCTGAGAGTAGCCACATAGGAAGCGTAGAACTCTCTGAATATATCCTCGATGTAGGAACCAAAGCTCCGTGCCATCCACTCAAACTTGTGCCGGTTGAATAATCTATGCACCTCAGGGGACTGTATACAGACTCCCCGTAAGAACCCGACGCTCAACAGTTACCAACCGGGTCATCAACCCCTTCTCATTTAACATTTTGGCGTCTCTGTAGACCTGATACTGACCATCGATGCACCACCGGTTAGGTTCTTCAGCAACCGGTGCAGGGACATCTGCTCGGGGTGCAGGGGCAGACTTCAAGCTGGTAGCCTCATCAAACGAGGCTTGGTGATCGGGGCCCTCTGGCTGAGTGGTTTCCTGAGAGACGGAACCAGAAAAAAGTGTCCTCATTCGACCCTAAAGAGTGGGCCGACCCTGATGCTGAGGCAGATTTGGAGCCAGATGCTCCTTTAGAACACGAGGCAGCTTCGGATGGTGAGCCGGTCGGTGTGCGCTCCTCATCAGACTGGGAGCCAGTGACTACGCCGGGTACCAACTTCCGGGGGTACCCCGAGTGACTCGTGCAACTGGTGTTGTGGTTGTGGCACCTGGGGGAATGTACGCTGGGTCTTGTTTATTGTCGGTGTCGACAATCAACCGACGTGAAGGGGCCACTGACTTGGACTTTTCGCTTTGATAGACAATTTCCTTTTTGGGAGCCATTAGTACCTGTAGAGTAGTTGTTAGTCTCAATTATGCCTCACGACACATTCGAAACACTTAGAATTAAAGAAACTTGAAAAGTAATCATCAACACAGTTCAGTTCCGCAATTCAGATCAACGGGCACTATCGACGGTCCGTCGATAGGGTCCATCCGTAGACACTTAGAATTATTGAACTTAGAAAAAAAATATACTTCTCAGATCGAAACGATGGACGTGAAGAACGGACCGTCGATCAATCGATGGACCGTAGTCCACTTATGTTGTATAGCACTTAGAATATTTTTTAGAAATCAGTTAAGACAAGTTCTCTGAAGGAAATGACGGACGTTCAGAACGGTGCGTCGATCAATCTATGGACCGTAGTCCACTTCCATCATTTAAGACTTCAGAAATCTTGAGGTGATCCAATCGACAGACCCCATCGACGGTCTGTATACGGGGTATCGTACTGTTGGCCTGAGACAGATTTCAGGCCTTTTTGCAAAGTCCAATTTTTAGACAACTTTTTTTTTTTACACAAACAAGTTTAGACATGCAATTTTAACACTCTAACGATGAATTCGTCATTCCTAGGGTTTCTTTTTCAAGTAATATTTTGTTCTAATTCAGCAAGAGTAAGAAACCCTAAGTCGGAATCTTTAGAAATACAGAGATACCCACATTTTATATAGACTACAAGACTACACAACCACTCTCTATCATTCCGATGGATGTAACTACATAAGTTTTAGAATGTAATTTTATGTAATGTAGTCCCAAGGTTAAGCCCCACTTCCAGATTCCTAATTTCAACTATGAACGAGAATTCAAAGTTTTCAGAGAGATTGAAATACCTTTCTGAGCAGTGGAGTGATTGTGTGCACTTGCGAACTTTCAAGGACTTGCCCACGCGCCTAACTCGATCACCGGTCGAAGAACAATAGAGAAAAAAAAAGTGGAGTAGAGAGTGTTTGGAAATGGAAGGGTTCTGATTTGGGGGTGATATGGGAGATGAGAAGATGGTGGTTTATGTTAAAGGAAAGAAATAAAAGGAGAAAAACAGTTATGGAAGGGAATTTTAAAAGAATCTGAAGGAGGGAATGAATTTGAACCGTTATGTACTTTAATATTACCGGTCGGGTCGGGTCACTGGCATTTTGGACCTATGAAACCCCGTTGACGGTCCGTAGGTTAGTTGACAGTCCGTCGACTAGGACCGTAGTTTGCATCTAGACTTAGAAAATTTAGAGACATACCTGGGTTCTACGAACACCATCGACAGTCATTCGATTGAACGACGACCAGTCGATGGGGTCCGTCGACCTATGCACCAAACCATTTTTCTATAGATTTTTGTTTTGGTCCCTGCACATGTAACACCCATTAGGCCATTCTTTTTGTGTTTTTCTGGACACTTTTGAGACACGGACCCTATACTAATCTCCAGCTAACACTATCACTTAAGCAAGAATGAAATAAGTTTAAAAACAAAATGAAATACAAAAATACGACTATTCCTACAAAGAAAAATAAAACCTATCGTTAGCTAGAGGATACACCTTGGGTTGCCTCCCAAGAAGCGCTTGATTTAACGTCGCTACACGATGCATGCTCCTTGATTACTCAGACTTCATCAAGGTTATAGGCCTCAACCACTTAATGGACACTCTGCGCATGCCCCATGTATGTCTTAATCCTTTGCCCGTTGACTGTGAAATTTGCACCCTCCTTATTCTCCAGCTCAACCGCTCCGTGTGAGAACATATTAGTGATGAGGAATGACCCTGTACACTTGGACTTGAGTTTGCCCGGAAACAAGCGTAACCTAAAGTTGAATAGAAGCACCAAATCACCAATCATAAATTAACGCTTTTCAATCCTTTGGTCGTGGTACTTCTTCATCTTCTCTTTGTAGATGGCTGAACTTTCATAGGCTTTGAGGCGAAACTCATCAAGCTCATTCAACCCATTTAGTCATTGTTCCGCCGCTTCATTCCAATCCATTTTTAGTTTCTTCATTGCCCACATGGCTTTTTACTCTAAGTCGACTGGCAATGACATGCCTTCCCATATACAAGTTGGTATGGATACATACCTATGGGAGTCTTGTATGTAGTCTGATAGGCCGAGAGAGCATCATCAAGCCTCCTTGACCAATCCATTATATTAGCATTCACCGTTTTTGCCAGAATTTATTTGATCTCTCGATTGGACACCTCAACTTGCCCGCTAATCTGTGGATGATACGGAGTAACCACATTATGGCGAACCCCATATTTCTCCAATAGGACTTTGAACAACTTATTACAAAAGTGAGAGCCACCATCACTAATAGTGGCCCTAGGTATGCCTAATATGGAGAAAATATTTTTTTCAAGAACGCGGTGACACTCTTTCCTTCATTGTTGGGAAGCTCTATAGCTTTCACCCATTTTGAAACATAGTAAACTGCCACAAGTATATACTTCATCCCATGCGAACTCACAAAAGGCCCCATAAAATTAATACATCAAATAACTCAATCACCAGAATGGGATTTAAAGGGATCTCTTGCCTTTTCGAAATTCCTCCATCTCGTTAATACCAATCACATGATTTGGCGAACTCGTGAGAATCTTGTTGACTGGTTGGCCAATAATACCCACACTGCAAGATCTTGTGCGCAGTTCGAATACCACAATGGTGCCCACCCACAGGCGAGGAGTGACATGCCTCTAAAACACTCAACATCTCAACTTCCGGTGCACAACGGCGAATAATCCCATTGGCACAACTCCGGTATAAGTAGGGCTCATCCCAAAATAACTTTTTCACATCATATATGAACTTCTTCCGTTGATGGAAAGACAAGTCCGATGAAACTATATTACTATCCAGACATGTCACGACCGGGGAGAACCCCCTAGAAGTAACATGGCATACTAGACCTCTCGGAGGTCTTATACAAGCCCATAGTTATCATTCATCGCATTCTCATAGGTAAATTTAGCAGAAAATTTAAAACTTTCTTAGCACATCATATGCTAGAACATCACTTTCATTATATAAGAAATATCGTAATACATAGTTAAAGACTCTAGTCTCTTTTTGCCATCCTAGACTCCACATACTAAGAGTACTTTAGGGACACGACCCTTACAACATAATACATAACTATACAATTTACAAGACTTTACAGTAAACCATAAGTAGGAAATCCATGGACTTAAGGATTCCTTTCCTTGAGCTTGTGAATTCACATATCAAGCTCCTCACCATTTAAAGACATCCCTTAAGCATCCATAACCTACACTTTGTGTAAAAAGGTATAGAAGAATGGAGTTAGTACAAAAATACACTACGTATGGCAACCATGCAAAAACATGCATTTAAAAGGGACATTTTACTTGAAATCATGCATCATGCCTTTTAGTGAAAACTTCATAAAACCTTTATACAATAAGCATTATATCATTTACATACTTCATATAGGCATATTTCATGGTCAAACATAATATAAAATCATACATTGCATTTAAGACATTTTTGAATCATTTTACAGTAAGCTCACAGTGAACTCTTGTTCCCTTTACAGTGAACTTATTTTATTCTAACTCCTTGACTTTCCCAAGTAATACTCTAGTGATACTTGGTGCAATGCATGGATAATGTCCCATTACACTATCTATACTCAAGCATAACCTTTAGACCGCAAAGGAACTCACACATACCACCTTTCAACTCAAGACATACAACCATAAGACCACTTCATATAACAAGGAACATACTTCACACTACACTTAAAGCATTATAAGCTCTTACTCACAATCCCAATCTAAGTCTACCAGTGCAATGTACATGTGAAGCCCCATAACCTCACACATACTTACTAAACCTATCATGAGACCACAAGCCTAAACACTTTATTTCATACATTAACAAGGCAATATAGACAACTTCATTTATGCCAACAAGACCTTCATCATATAGTCATTAAGACCAACATTATGCATATACAGTAAGACCACTTAATATAGACTCATACCATGCATTTCATCACAACAAGTAGACAACACTACAAAGTCATGCATAAGGAACATAAACATAGTCACGTGCATTAGAACACCTTCCTAGGACTTCCCTCAATATCCACTTGTGCAATGCATAGGTGAAGTCCCATACCCTCACCTACACTAACTACCCTTAGGTTATCCTAGTTAGGGTCCTTACTTTACCTCCATTGTCCATTTTATTTTAGGGAAACTATAGCCTTAATCGACACTAAGACCATGGGTGCTACATGGGATTTGTTGTTGTAGAACCTTACACCAAGGGAAGGTGCTCTACTTATCCAAAGTAGAACATTAACACATGCTAGCATACTAAGTGAAATCACTTGCTAGATCCTATGTGACAAGCATAGTTATGGAACTTGAAGACATGAATTGGACCCTATCCATGCCCATAGGCATTGGAGTCCTTATCTCATGATAAACCATGAGTGAATATTCCTCAAAGGGAAGTCAACACCTCATGTGGAACCATAGGTGAATGTTCCTCCAAGGGAAGTCAACACCTTATGAGAAACCAATGGTGAATCTTCCTCCAAGGAAAGCCAACACCTCTTATTTCAAGTTCACTTGGTGCTAAGCTAAGTTTCCTTTATTGAAAATCCTTTATTAATATTACTTTATAAAACATAGGCTTAGGAGAGTTAACCCCTCATATGCTTAGCTCATAGGTCATAGATGAGAGTTCATCAACCTAAATCATGTGAGAAACCCTTTCACATGGACATAGAATATCTAAGCACCTATCTAGTTTAGGGTACACTTGAGCACACCTTTCAAGGACCCTCCATTGACCAGATTACCATACATGTGTGTGTGTATACTTATATGTGAGCAAACCTTTCACATAACACATTAAGGCCACACATATTCATACATCAATGCATAAGTATACATGTGTAACTATATGAGCAATCCTTTCATGTAAACACATCAAGACACTATGCACATTCATACTTCATCATATCATATACTTAACATCATAGCATATAAGTCATATTCATAACATGTTCATACATTAATATTCATGTACTTAGAAGACCAACCTAGGAACTATCCTATCAAGGTACACATGTGCAATGCATAGACAAGGTCCCATACCCTTGCCCATACTAGTACACCTATCAAGTCATCCTAGTGAATGATACATCACATAACATCATAGAATGGATAACATAGCATAAGATACATTTATTCAAGATTTACTATATCATTACACTAAGCTCTAGTCGTTATGCACATATACAATCTTTACTTCACATAGAACATCATAAGACCTCATCATAGGCAGCACATATACATAAACTTAACATAACCATTTACATGCTCATAACATTAGCAACACAACCTAGATCATAGCTAGAATAGGAAACTAGGCATAGGCTTCACATAGGGTGATCATCACCATCACACATTCATAATGCAATTTTCTTCAAGGCCATGATCACATTACATATATATATTGGCAATAGAGTAAACACCGCCACCATAAGTGGACCATACCACACAATGCCATACAAGACTTTATCAACTATCAATACTATAAGAAAAGTAGAGAAGTAGAGCAATAGAGAAATTCTTACAAATCCTTTAGCCTTTGATCAGCATTGATCAATAATAATATTTCACCAACAATTCAAGTACAGGGCAGTAGATAAAGTACAATAATCATATATGAAGTGATGCATAAGCCACTATAAGATCATGCTACTAACTTCTACACTATATCATCAATTCACTAGCCAGTAGAGATATATAGATCACTCACCAATTTCCCTTGAATTGATCATCAATAACAATTTATCAAAAATATGCATGTAGGTCAGTAGCTAAAAGAGATAATAACCTATACTAAATCCTACTACAAGTGCCATACAATCGAGATCACAGTAAGCATGCTACATTAGGAATCCATGGAAGATAGAAGAACATAGGCTAATCAAACCTTATTCACGTGGATCACTCATCGACAATTCATCATCAATATACAACATATACATTAGATATAAGAAATTCAACACAATAGAACCACAATTCGATTAACATAAGATCAAGATCACCAAGCCCATACATAGGCTAAAACGAGAATTTAAGGGGACATGGGTTCATCATGCGATTGGATTGAAATACACTTTAGATTCAGTACATTATCAGCAATTTATCATGATTAAGCCTTTGAAAATGTTTTGAGAAAGAACCCATGGCTAGATTGAAGAAGGAGAAGTTTGATCATGAACTTGCATTGAAAACATTGAAAGGAACTCTCTAGATGGAAGATTAACTAGAGATATAGGATAACCATACCTTTATACATGATAAGTACATAAGAAATTGAAGAAGAAACCATGAAAATCCAACCTCTATCTTGAACTTGAGTTTTCCCTCCAATGGAGGTTTGAGAGAATTTTGGAAGAGAAGAAAGATTTGGGATTTTGATTTCTTAGTGGGTGTTGGGGGTTTTTTGACTTGGGAAAAGACCTTAAACTATTTATATTTAATGTATAAACCCTTTAAAATCAATAACAATTACTAAATAACCGAATGGAATTTATTTGGAAACCCAAACTTGGCCAGCTCGCCCAGGGACCACGGCCACTTTCAAGGTCCGTGAAGGTGGTTCACGACCCTTATCACGGTCCGTGGTCTTTGGGACAGTGGATCCCTTGCCTTTCCAAGCCACCAAGTGTCTAAGTAAGTTCCACGACCAACTTCACGTACTGTGGTCCACTCCACTGGCCGTGAAGTCGTCCGTGAACACTAAGGCAGTAAGCTGCCAACTTGGGACAACTTTTGCCCACAAGTTGGGTCCTCCTGAAGGACCCTTTGGTTGGTCCTTGGGGAGTTTTTACCGGATGTTTCTAACGTAAATACATTCATATACATGTCAAGGACCTTCCATACCATTTTGAGCATCAAAAAACATACGCAACACATCAAAATATGCTAGGAATACTCATGTACGTTCAAAGGCTAACTTTCTAACGTCTTGGGCATTCTTGGACGTTTGGCTTCCAAATGACTTCAAATCAATCATACATTCTTAAAACACTTAATTAACATGTTAACAAGATTATTAGGCACATGTGAGGCTCTAGACATCTTAATTCATTTTGGGGGTCTTAGAAGATAATTAGCAAAATCTCAGAACCATGGAATCAAATCTTGAGAAGCGGCCAGTACATGTTCATGAGGGAATGCATCATCAATTTCGGACTTTTCACCCACTTTGCGCATAGTTTCATCCTCTAACCTAGACAAGTGATCGGCAACTTGATTCTCAGTCCCCTTTCTATCCTTTACCTCAAAATCAAACTCTTGCAGTAATAGTACTCATCTAATCAACCTTGGCTTAGCATCCTTCTTTTCCATTAAGTGTCTCAAAGAGGACTGGTCTGTATTAACAATAACCCTCGTGCCAAGAAAATAGGAGCGAAATTTTTCCAAAGAAAAAACCACCGCAATGAGCTCTTGTTCGGTTACCGTGTAGTTCTTTTGAGCTTCATTCAGGACCTTACTTGCAGAGTAAATGGGGTGAAGGATTTTATCCCTTCTCTGTCCCAATACCACACCAATAGCAACCCCACTAGCATCACACATCACCTCAAATGGCTCACACCAATCTGGTGAAATAATTGTGGGCGCGGACACTAACTTCTCTTTCAACTCTCCAAATGCTCTCAAACAAGCTTCATCAAAATGGAACTTACATTCCTTCTCAAGTAGTTTGCACAAAGGATGTGCAATTTTTAAAAAATCCTTAATAAACCTCCGATAGAAACCCGCATGGCCTAGAAAACTTCTCACACCTTTTACAGAGATGGGTGGAGGAAGCCTCTCTATCACTTCCACTTTTGCTCGATCAACCTCTATCCATTTCCCTGAGATGCGATGGCCCAACACTATACCTTCTTTCACCATAAAGTAACATTTTTCTTAGTTAAGCACTATATTACAATCCTCACACCTTTTGAGCACCTCAGCCAAATTGCTCAAACACCGATCAAAGGAGTCTCCAACCACAAAGAAGTCATCCATGAACACCTCAATAGTGTCCTCCACCATATATGAGAATATGGACATCATACATCACTGGAAAGTGGCCATTGCATTACATAACCCAAATGACATCCTTTTGAATGTGAATGTCCCATAAGGGCAAGTAAAAGTGGTCTTATCTTGATTCTTAGGGGCGATAGAGATTTGATTGTAACCCGAGTAGCCATCAAGAAAACAATACCACCCTTTTCATGCGAGTCTGTCAAATATCTGATCCATAAAGGGCATGGGGAAATGGTCCTTTTCAGTCCATGCATTCAACTTCCGATAATCCATACAAACTCTACATCCGATCATTGGACGCATTAGAACAAACTTGTTCCTCTCATTAGGCACCACTATCATCCCACCCTTTTTAGGCACGCGCTGAACGGGGCACACCCAACTACTGTATGTAATAGGATGGATGAATTCAGCATCTAACCACTTGATGATCTCCTTTTTCACTACCTCTTGCATAGATGGATTCAACCTTCTTTGGTGCTAAATACTTGGTTTATGATCGGGCATGAGTTGGATTTCGTGGGAAAAAATATCGGAGGAATCCCAATAATGTCCGCACTAGTCCAACCAATGGCTCGTTTCAACCTCTTCAAAACCTCCACTAAACACTCTACTTGTGGCCCATTCAAATCCGCTGCAATTATAACCGGCAAAGTGTCATATCTACCCAAGAACACGTACCTCAGATAAGGTGGTAGAGCCTTAAGATCTAATTTTGGAACCTCCTCAATAGATGGTTTCGCGAGTGGAGACTTGCGATTCTTAATATCTAACTCCAATTTCTTTGGTTTTGACCGGTATTCATTTCGTTCAAGTGCAGCCACCAAAGACCCATGCTCCTCAATAGCATCACCCTCAAAATTCATGATTACTGCTGCTAGTGCCTCGACACCTATTCGCTCTTCAATTTGTACCTCAGATATACTCTCAACCCTGTAGGATATAACATATACCGTTTGGATCTCACCACTCTGCTTTATGGACCTACATATGTTGAAAGTTTCTTCTTCATTGTTCTACCTAAACTTTATCTGCCCCTTTTCCATATCGACCAATGCACGCCCGGTGACAAGGAATGGCCTCCCAAGTATAATGGGAACCTCAAAATCTACCTCACAGTCAAGAATCACAAAATCGGACGGAAATATAAATGACTCTACTTTTACTAGCACATCATGAATTATATCAATGGGCCTCTTCACTGTTCGATAGGCCATCAGTAAACACGTAGTAGTAGGTTTTGGGTAACCTAAACCCAACTTCTCATAAATGGAAAGAGGCATGAGATTTATGCTTGCACAAAGATCACATAATACTTTAGCAAAGTGTAGCAACCCGATTGTACATGGAATGGTGAAAGCTCCAGGATCTTCGTTTTTCTACACAAGAGACCTTGTAGCAATAGCACTACAATATTGCATTCTATCAATATCCTCAAAACTCACCGATCTCTTCTTTGTCACCATGTCCTTCCTAAACTTAGCATAACCGGGCATTTGTTCCAAAGCTTCTATCAAAGGGATATTGATAGAAAGTTGTTTCAACATAGTAATAAATCGCCGATATTTCCCATCCTCAGTCTTCTTCACTAATATCTGAGGGAATGGTGGTGGAGGTCTAGGAATGGGGACCATTTCTGAGTCACTTCTGCTTCTTTCACCGTGTCGTCCACCAATTCTTCATTAGCTTCTACTAATTCTTTGTCTTTTCTCATATCATCTTCTACCATAGATGACATAGGTGGATCAATGGTTTGCTTACCCCCTCGAGTAGTGACAGCCATGCAATGTCCATCATTTTTAGGATTCTGGATGGTGATTCTAGGAAGAGTGTCAGGTTGACGTGTATTCACAGTAGTAGACAATTGAGCCATCTGTAATTCAAGATGCTTAATCGAAACCCCATGTACATCTACCTTTTGCGAAATGTTATCTAAGTCAACTCTCATCTCCTTGGTATGATCATCACTAGTATCAAATCTCCTCAACATCTTCTGTAACATATCCTCAACTCGCGCCATACTACATCCACCTTCCCTTGGAGCAAATTCTCTATTTTGAGGTGGAATATAGGGCCCACTTTGATCATTTCTATTACCATAGTTACCCGGTTGAAGTTGTTGTCGTTGTTGTAGTTTCCATCTCGAACATATTGACCCTCTCGATTGTAGTTACCATAGTTCCGACCTTGATTTCCTTGACCTTGGCACCAATACTCCTGATTGGACTCTTGGGCGTTTGGTCGAAACCCCCTCGTCTTCTCATTCACTGCATAGGCATCTTCTTCATAATATTAACTCATCTACCGGCGATGGTGGTTTAGTCAAGTAGTTCACCATATTTACTTTTTCTAGCACCTCTGCTCACATGTTTCGAAACCAACCCTAGCTTATTTCTCATCTGTGCCAACTATTCACGCATCTCATTTGCTGTTGGGTTGTTTGTAGCTTGTACTGCAAAGTTATTTCTCCCGGTGTCCGACTTTCTAGTGCTCCAAGCCTTGTTGTTGCAAGATATCTTCTCCAGCTTATCTGTGATCTCTGCATATATGCACTGTCCATAGGAACCCCCGCAATAGTGTTGAGTACTGCTTTATTATTATCATCTTGACCACGATAAAAGTACTCTTTTAACGAGTCATCATCAATGTGGTGGTTTGGGACGCCTCTGACAAATGCAATAAATTTGTCCAAAGAACTACTCACTGACTCCCCAGGTAGTGCCACAAAGTTGTTCACTTTATCTTTGTGGTTGAGCTTCTTGGACACTAGATAATACCTTGCTAAGAATGCATCTCTCAACTGATCCCAAGTATAAATAGAGTTGTAGGGAACCTCATTACACTATATGGCAGCATCTCCTGTCAGTGATAGAGGAAACACTCGCAACCCGATGACATTCATATCCAAGTCTGGGCTACCCACACGACTCTTACACACAGACCTCAGTTTATCTATGTGAGCATGAGGGTCCTCTGATGGCAGTCCTGAGAATAAACCCCTCGCAGTGAGCATCTGCATCAAATTACTTGTCACCATGAATGTGTGCCCAGGTGGCAAAGGGGGTAGGACAAGAGGTCCATCAGAGTCAGCAATGTTAACGTTTCCCTATAGTAATCATGAGGTCGTGGTGTTGGGGGCTGCATCCTCAAAGCATTCTCCAATTGATTTTCAACCTGAACTTGATTGTGTTTCTCAACCGGTAATGGAGGTTGATGAATTGCCCCATCACCTAGATTGGTTGGGTTCTGTTGATTTTCCATTCTTCACAATATATGGTTAAGTTCAGGATCAAATGGAATGAGTGGTTCTCATTGGCTTCGTGTACTTGACATACACTAAAGCTAGACCTGAAAGAAACAAAAAGAAAAAGAAAAAGTAAAATCAGGAAATTGTTGACTAAATATCAATAATGTATTTAAAGTTAATCTAAAAGCCAGATACCCCGGCAGCGGCGCCAAAATTTGATACACTCAAATTACACCTCCATAAAGAAGTATAAGTGGTCGTAATCAAGTAGAGAACTCAACTAGTAAGTTGGGGTCGATACCACGAGAAAAATGGTTTAGAATTAATTCAACATACAATTATATCTATTTAGCCAAGGTTTTTCTGAAAACAAGTAATTAAATGGGGGGGGGGGTTGTGAATCAAATTTCTTTAACACTTCTAAATTAAAAAGTAAGAAAAAGTAAAAATTGAGTTTTTATCAAGTTGTGAGACTAACTAGGGTATATGTGTTCCCCATAGGTTCATAACGTCGTATCCCTAGAAATACCAATTCTTCCCTAGTGTTTTGCATGTAAAATGATAAGTTATGTATCTCTAAATCCTTGGTCTGACATCTAGAGAATTTCACCCCGTACCTTGGTCCGGCTATGTGTGTATAATTTACTAACCCTTACCTTTACTTCATATTAGACATCATATTCGATGTATGGCTTAGTTATTACTTTGCACCAATCGACACTAGCCTATTAGATAGTTTATATAACATTTCGAAAATCAAAGACTGTTCTAGAGCCTAACGTGAGTGTCTTAAGGTTTAGACATTGTTTCAAGGTCCATTTTAATGATTATAAGTTATTTAGGAAGTCTAGAAACCAAAACGTCCATGACGTCTGAAAACTAGTTCAAAGAGGTACTAACGTGTCTTAGCCTTTTAACTAGCTTTTAGAAGTCAGAAAATGATGAAAATTGGTGGAAGGGTGTCTAACATGTGTTTAAGTTGATTCATGGTCAAAACGTCTGGGTTAAGTGGTTAGTTAGGGGTTAAGGAAAAACAAATTAAGTTAATTAACCCCTCATATAAAGACCCCAACCCCATTAGATTAATCACAATTCACAAAACAAAACTCTCTTCGTTCTCTCTCTAGTGAAGAACACCATTGAAGACCAAGATGGGGGCTTCATCAATTAACATGGTATGTGATCTATTTCACCATTGAGACCTCTTTTCTCAAAGGGTTTCATCAAATTGATTTCAAAAGTTGAGTTTTCATGTGGGTTTCATCCAATCTCGAAATTGATGTTATGAATTGATTTTTTTATGATTTATTTTGGATATTATGAATATATTAACATGTATTTTAACCTAATTATGACATATCTTGATGGTTTGGTCTAGTTTGTAGAATATGACCCTTACCCCTTAACCCTAGGTTTTGATCTCGGTATGAATTAGGTTGTATGTGTTCATTTAACTTGGTCATTGGTTGAATTACTACTAGATGATATTGTTATACTAATAATGAATTAATTAGGGTGATTAGTAGTCTTTCATGATAGTTCTTGAGAAGTTGATCTAGGTTATGAAATATGTTGTGAATTGACCTAAGTATCTTGTCTTAAGCTATGAGCTAGTGTTGAATTGTGATGTAGTGATTCTTCTAGCCTTTTTATCATGTTGGTTATTGACTTATGATGATATAAACCCAAATTGGGTTGAATTGAGGGTTTGTGGTCCTTGATGATGAACTATGAAGGAGACTTGGTAAGTCTTATGATCCCTATCCTTTACTTCAAATTATGGTTAATTGTGATTAAGTCATGATGATGTGTTGGAGTATGCCTTGTAATAGGATTGATAGGATGGTATGATGTTGAATTGAAATGTATTGATTATGATTTGTGAGGTGTTATCTTAATATGTAAATGTTACAAGGATGGTGAATGATTTATCAATGTGCCTTATCATGATATGAGAATGTGAATGATTTATCAATGTGCCTTATCATGATATGAGAATGTTAATGTGCTAACCTCACCTATATGAATTGTAATGAAAGGACAATACTCATGCAATTCTTATTGAGCCATGATAATGTGGTGTATACAAGGGTTAGACCCAATGACCTACAATAATCTATGATGATTAATAAAGACATTAAAGAGATTTCAAAAAAGAACTCTAGCTTAGCACCGAGTTAACTAGAGTGAGGAGTGTCCCTTCCCATATAGGGATGGTAGGATCACTAATGTACTCTTGAGATTGGAGACTATAATGCATGTAGCATAAAGAGGGTCCCAACTATATCTCCTAGTTCTTGAACTATGTTGCCCCCATAGGAATACTAGCTAGTGGATCCACGTAGTTGCTATGTTCATGTTTTGGTACTACCTTAGCAAGTAGTCCGCCTTCATTCGGTGTAGGGTTCTATGACACCGAATTCCACATTAGCTCATGTGGTCTATTTCGGTTAGGGCAAGATGTTCCCAAAAGTTAAAATGAATTGGACTCTAACTAGGATGACCTAAGAGGTTTAGCTTAGTCTAGGTAGGGGTATGGGACTCCACCTAAACATTGGACTAGTTAGCCTTGAAGGGAGTCTTAGAAGGAATTTCTTATGTATGAATATGCTTATAATGCTATATGATATGTATATGGTGAACTTGCACATTGTTGATACTATATGTTGATTGGTGTCACTTATGAATATGTGTTGGTCTATATTCTTAAAGTATGATGCTATGTACTCTTAAATGTTATGATATGTGAAGTAGGATGTTAGTCATGATTCTAGTTGGGTTACTTGATTGAGTAAGGTTATGGGGCTTTGTTTGGTCATTGCACTTGTTGACTCTATTGGGGTTCATGGGTAAGTATCTTGCTTTGGTTATGTTGAAAGATGCTCTTATTCATGCTTGTTACTGTTACGATTGGATGATAGAGTTACTTGACTATGTATTTAACTATATGTTATGCATGTTGACTTGACTAGACTTGATGTTTTTGTTTTTGTGATGTACATACCTATGACTATTGGTTGGATGGTCTTGTTGAATGTGCATAAATGTTTTAAATTAAAAGTGCATACTTTATGAAATGTCATTCAATGTATGTGTGCATATGGTCTCATACTTAGTAGACGTGGTGTACTAACCCCATTTCTTCCTTTTTCCTAACATTTTAGGTTCCGTTCATTGAAGGGCTTTTGGAGACGACATTGAAGAAGACTTGGATTTCTTAATCATCCATGTATGGTAGGTCCTCACTTTCCGAGGGCGATGCCACTATCAAGCCATGATGTTATTTTTAGTATTAAGACTACTCTTATGTTTCTTTCCTTTCATTGAGTACTAAACATTTGTATGACCTATATCTGGTCTTGTTATTGATGTATAGGCTAGGCCCAATTTGATATACTCTTGTAAAATGATTATGAGATGAGACGATTATTATGGCTATGTTATCTTTTATATACTTATGTACAATAAAAGTAGAAGACTAAGTAATCTTCTTATACGAAGGGTCTATGTATACTCGATATATATATATATACTATGTGTATGTAGAGGTTTATGTAAACCTCCGAGTAGAAGTAATGAAAAGTTTTAAATTTTCAGCTAAATTTGACCTAGTAATGTAATGATGTAAGCTAAGAGGCTAGTCTTAGTCCTCTAAGAGGAGGACGATGTCATTTACATCTAAGGGTTATTCCCGAATGTGACAAATTTAGTATCAGAGCATGAGGATAAATATCTTTGAGTCGTTGTATCTCTCAACCACGTCTATGTAGGTTCGTATTCATAATTGTGAAGCGAGCCACACTTATGAATAGGAATCTTTATGATCCTTAGGAAACTCTCACTTTCTTGGAAATCCAATATCGTGCCTCTAGAGTATACTTATTGTGTGATTTTGCATCTAATCCTCTTATTGTGATTATAGGCCATGAATACTCGAAGGAATGTGGCACGAAGACTTGAAGAAGAGATTACCAATGCGGGAGTTCCTTCCCATGGTGATCATATTCCTCCTCTTGAGGAAGATGCTAATGATGACCATGCCCCGGTGAATCCTCCTCCTTTGACGGATGAGAACATAAGGGATGCTCTATTCCAAATGGCCCAAGCCATTACTACCCAAGATCAAGACTCCACTACTCAAGCCCAAGCCATGACGACCCAAGCTAATCGAGAGGTTGTACCCCGAGCACACCAAAAAGTTGCTACCATGGCTTCTCGTCTAAGGGATTTCACTAGGATGAATCCTCCTACTTTCTACAGGTCGAAGGTTCAAGAAGACCCCGAAGAGTTCATCAATGAAATCTACAAGATCCTCTATGCTATGGGGTTGTCTACTAGTAAGAAGGCCGAGTTAGACACCTATCAACTCAAGGATGTGGCTAAAGCATGGTACATCCAATGGAGGGACAAGAGGCCTTTAAGAGGTGGACCCGTGACTTGGGAAGTGTTCAAGAAGGCTTTTCTTGATCGGTTCTTTCCTAGGGATAAGATGGAAGCAAAAGTGGTGGACTTCATCAACCTTCTCAAGGAGGTATGAGTGTACTTGAATACTCCTTGAAATTCACTAAATTGTCAAAATATGCTCCTTCTTTGGTTTCCAATCCTAGGGATGAAATGTGTCGTTTTGTGACGGGGGTGTCGGATGATTTGCAAGAGGAGTGTCATTCGGCTATGCTACATGACAACATGAACATTTCTCGTATCATGGTGCATTCCCAACATGTAGAAGAGTCAATGTCTAAGAGAAAGAGTAGGGATGCCAAGAGGGCAAGATCTTTTGATAGTGGTCGTTCAAAGGGAAGGCTTAAGATACAAGACAAGCCTAGGTTTAAGAAGAGGGTTTCTAATCAAGTTCCTTCTAAGTTTCCTAAGTCTAGGGATTATAGGGTGTCTAAACCTAAGCCTAAAAATGGAAAGGGTACTAGTTCACCAACCGAGAACCCAACTTGTAGGAAGTGTGTCAAGAAGCACTATGGTGATTATCTTAAGGGGACGGAAAATTGTTTTGGTTGTGGTAAAAGTGGACACAAGGTTAGGGATTGCCCTAATATGAGTGGTCAACACAAGGGTAGTGGTCAATTTCAAGAAAGTGGTTCAAATGAGGCTCCGAAGAAGAACCGCTTCTATGCTCTCCGCTCTAGGGGTGAGCAAGAGACTTCTCCCGACGTGGTGACCCGTATGTTGAAAGTATTCTCTATTGATGTATATGCCTTACTTGATCCCAATGCTACCTTATCATTTGTTACTCCTCTAGTAGCTAAAAAGTTTGACATTTTGCCCGATATCTTGCATGAATCTTTTATAGTGTCTACCCCGGTGGGTGAGTCGGTTGTTTCAAAAAGGGTGTATAGAAATTGTCCTATAATGTTGCCCAATAATGTTTCTTATGTTGAAATAGTAGAACTTGATATACTTGATTTTGATGTCATTTTGGGTATGGATTGGTTGCATTCTTGCTTTGCCTCTATAGATTGTAGAACGAGGGTGGTGAAGTTTAACTTTCCAAATGAGCCCGTTTTAGAGTGGAAGGGGGAAAATTCTATTCCTAGAGGTCGTATCATCTCTTGTTTGAAAGAATGCAAAATGATCTCTAAAGGGTGTTTATACCATATAGTAAGACCAATATTTAGACTCCAAAATTCCTCCCATTGAGTCGGTCCCTATAGTAAGGGAATTTTCGGAGGTCTTTCCTAATGATCTTCCTGGTATTCCTCCTGAACGGGAAATTGATTTTGGTATCGACTTATTCCCGGATACAAATCCCATTTTAATTCCTCCTTATCGGATGGCTCCGGCCGAATCGAAAGAGTTGAAGGCTCAACTCAAAGATTTACTAGACAAAGGCTTCATTAGACCTAGTATTTCTCCATGGGGTGCTCCGGTTTTGTTTGTGAAGAAGAAGGATGGGTCCCTTAGGATGTGCATTGATTACCGCCAACTCAATAAATTCACAATCAAGAACAAGTATCCTCTCCCTCATATTGACGACTTGTTTGATCAACTCTAAGGGGAAAGCTACTTTTCTAAGATTTACTTGAGATCGGGGTATCACCAACTTAGGGTGAGAGGTGAGGATATACCAAAAACGACATTTTTGACTAGATATGGTCACTATGAGTTCTTAGTAATGTCCTTTGGTCTCACAAATGCCCCGGCGACGTTTATGGATCTCATGAATAGGGTGTTTCGAAGTTACCTAGATTCATTTGTCATTGTATTCATTGACGACATCTTCGTATATTCAACAAATGAGGGTGATCACATGAACCATTTGAGGATGGTGTTACAAGTACTTAAGGAGAATTAATTGTTTGCCAAGTATAGCAAATGTGAGTTTTGGTTAAGGTCAGTAGCATAATTGTCATATCATCTCTAGTGAGGGAGTTGAGGTTGATCCAAGGAAAATCGAGGTGGTGAAAATTTGGCCTAGACCATTGACTCCAACCGACATTAGGAGTTTCTTGGGTCTAGCGGGTTATTATCGGAGGTTTGTTGATGGTTTTCCGTCCATTGCATCTCCCTTGACTACTTTAACCCAAAAGAGTAAGAAATTTGAGTGGTCGGAGGCATGTGAGAGAAGCTTCCAAATCTTGAAAGATAGGCTTACTTTCGCTCCGGTGTTGACTTTACCGGAGGGTACAAAGGGTTTTGTTGTGTACTGTGATGCATCCCGAGTGGGTTTAGGGTGTGTGCTTATGCAACATGGGAAGGTGGTAGCCTATGCTTCTAGACAACTTAAGCTGCATGAGAGAAACTATCCAACTCATGATCTTGAACTAGCGGCCGTGGTATTTTCCTTGAAAATATGGAGGCATTATTACTTGTATGGAGTCCATGTTGATGTGTATACTGACCATAAGAGTCTCGAATATGTGTTTACCCAAAAGGAGTTGAATCTCCGACAAATAAAGTGGTTAGAATTATTGAAAGATTATGACATAAGTGTTCTCTATCACACCGGCAAGGTCAATGTGGTTGTGGATGCTCTAAGTCGTATGACCATGGGCAGTGTGACTCAGATAGATGAAGCCAAGAATGACCTAGTGAAAGATGTTTATAGGTTGGTTAGGTTGGGTGTGAGGTTGGAAGATTCTCCGAATAGTGGTTTTATGGTCCATCATAACTCCGAGTCATCTTTGGTGGTTGAGGTAAAGTTCAAACAACATCTTGATCAATCATTGATGGAGTTAAAGGAATCAGTTCTTAGCAAGCTTAATGAGTCATTCTCCTTAGGGGGGGATGGTGTTTTGAGGTATCAAGAAAGATTATGTGTTCCCAATGTAGATGGATTGAGAAACCGGATCCTTGAGGAAGACCGTGGGTCCCGTTACTTCATTCATTCAGGTTCGACAAAGATGTACCATGACCTTAGGGAAGTATTTTTGGTGGAAAGGTTTGAAAAAGGACATAGCGGAGTTTGTTGCTAAGTGTCCAAATTGCCAACAAGTGAATGCCGGAACAACAAAAGTCGGGTGGCTTACTACAAGAAATCCAAGTTACTACTTGGAAGTGGGAAGACATCATGGATTTTGTAGTAGGTTTTCCTCGGAGTCAAAGGCAATATGACTCTATATGAGTGGTTGTGGATAGGTTGACCAAGTCCGCTCATTTTATTCCCGTCAAGTCTACTTATTCGGTGGAAGATTATGCAAGGATCTTCATAGATGAGATTGTGTGTCACCATGGTATTCCATTATCCATCATATCGGATCGGGGTTCACAATTCACATCTAGGTTTTGGAGGTCATTCCGGGTAGTAAGGTGAAGTTAAGTACCGCTTTTCATCCCCAAATGGATGGTCAAGCGGAGCATACTATTCAAACACTTGAAGATATGCTTAGGTCTTGTATTATTGATTTCAAGGGAAATCGGGACAAGCGTTTGCCTTTGGTGGAGTTTGCTTACAATAATAGCTTCCATTCATCCATATTCATGGCTCCTTATGAAGCCTTGTATGGTAGGAGGTGTAGGTCTCCTATTGGATGGTTTGAAGTGGGTGAGCCTTCGGTTCTTGGTCCCGATTTGATTTATAAGACTTTGTAGAAAGTTCATATTATAAGGAATCGCTTGCAAATGGCCTATAGTTGGCAAAAGTCTAATGCCGATCATAGGAGAAGGGATTTAGAGTTTGAAGAAGGTGATAAGGTGTATTTTAAAATTTTGCCTATGAAAGGGGTGGTTAGATTTGGAAAGAAAGGGAAGTTGAATCCTCGTTATGTGGGTCCTTATGAAATCTTGCAAAGGGTTGGAAAGGTTGCCTATGAATTGAAACTTCCTAGTGAATTGGCTTTGGTTCATCCGGTTTTCTATGTTTCCATGCTTAAGAAGTGTATCGGTGATCCCGAGTCTATTCTTCCTATTGAGGGTCTTGGTGTGAAGGATAACCTCTCTTATGAGGAAGTTCCGGTTCAAATTCTTGATAGGCAAGTAAAGAAGTTAAGGAATAAAGAGGTGGCTTCCGTAAAGGTGTTATGGAAGAATCACCTAGTTTAGGGTGCAACATGGGAGGCCAAGGCCGACATGAAGTCCCGTTACCCTCATCTATTTGATAACTAAGGTTTGTAGTTCTTACTAATAATACAAATAATGACTAAAATTGAAGTTGCTTTGATTTTTACTGGAGTTTTGCAAAGTATGCATTTTTTTATGGTGCTACAGTGATTACAGTGATATATGCTCATAATTTGCAATTTTGCTTGTTTTGAGTCATGTTGTGTATTTTGATATGATGAGTCTTTATGAAATGATGTGTAGCATGTTGGTAAGTTGAACTTTGGCATAATTGACTCACAAATGCTATGTTGAGCTCTTGTTGTCGTGAGAAGGATATTCTTCATAATGTAATATTGAGCCTTATGTGTGGTAATTGAAGTTTTTGAATTGCCTTGTGTAAGTGATATGGTTGATGTTGTTATGTAGTGATGTTGGTTGGGTGCTGGTCTAGAGTCTTCCTTCCTTCAAAAGATTTTTAGTGTCATTCGGGGACGAATGTTCCTAAGGTGGGGATAATGTAACATTTCGAAAATCCAAGATGTGTTCTAGAGCCTAACATAAGTGTATTAAGGTTTAGACACTGTTTTAAGGTCCATTTTAATGATTATAAGTCATTTAGGAAGTCTAGAAACCAAACGTCCAAGAACGTCCATGACGTCCGGAAACTAGTTCAAAGAGGTACTAGCGTGATTTAGCCTTTTTGACTAGCTTTTAGAAGTCGCAAAATGATGAAAATTGGTGGAAGAGTGTCTAACATGGTTTTAAATTTATTCATGGTTGAAACGTCCGGGTACGACTCCCCAAGGACCAACCAAGGGCCCTTGAGGAGGACCTTTGCGTTTGGGTCAAAGGAGCATAGACGAGTGCCATCGACGGGGCGTATGCCAATCGACGGGGCGTCGATGGTCACTTAGCCGAAATCCTGCAGGGGTCATTTTGCATAGTCTCTGACCAAGATGAGAGATGTGCAGCACGGAAGGGCACATTGGCCGTCGATTGACCCACGATCCGTCGATCGTGGTGTGGTCTCTTGTCACTGTAGTTTGCTGCACGTTTTTAACTAGTTCCAAATAATTAATTAAAGGGTTAAGTGGTTAGTTAGGGGTTAAGGTTAGCCTAATTAAGTTATTAACCCCTCATATAAAGACCCCAACCCCATTAGATTAATCACAATTCACAAAACAAAACTCTCTTCTTCTCTCTCTAGTGAAGAACACCATTGAAGACCAAGCTAGGGGAGGTTTATGGGCTAAAAAGGGTCAATTTTGTCCATCAATATTCATCAATTAACAAGGTATGGGATCTATTTCACCTTTGAGACCTCTTTCCTCAAAGGGTTCCATTATATTGATTTCAAAAGTTGAGTTTTGATGTGGGTTTCATCTAATCTCGAAATTGATGTTATGAATTGATTTGTTTATGGTTTCTTTTGGATATTATGATTATATTAACATGTATTCTAACCTAATTATGATATATCTTTATGGTTTGGTCTAGTTTGTAGAAGATGACCCTTACCCCTTAACCCTAAGTTTTGATCTTGATATGAATTAGGTTGTATTGGTTCAATTGATTGGGTCATTGGTTGAATTACTACTACATAATGTTGTTATACTAATCATGAATGGATTAGGGTGATTTTTAGTCTTTTATGCTAACTCTTGAGAAGTTGAGATAGGTTATGAAGTATTTTGGAAATTGACCTAAGCTTCTTGTCTTAAGCTATGATCTAGTATTGAGTTGTGATGTAGTGATTCTTCTAGCCTTTTTATCATGTTGGTTATTGAATTATGATGATTTATACCCAAATTGGGTTGAATTGAGGGTTTGTGGTAAGACCTTGATGATGAAGTATGAAGGAGACTTGGTAAGACTTATGATCCCTATCCTTTACTTCAAATTATGGTTAATTGTGATTACGTCATGATGATGTGTTGGAGTATGCCTTGTAATAGGGTTGATAGGATGGTATGATGTTGAATTGAAATGTCTTGATGATGATTTGTGAGGTGTTGTCTTAAGATGTAAATGTTATAAGGATGGTGAATGATTTATCAATGTGCCTTATCATTATCTGAGAATGTTAATGTGCTAACCTCACCTATATGAATTGTAATGAAAGGACAATACTCATGCAATTCTTATTGAGCCATGATGATGATGTGTATACAAGGGTTAGAGCCTATGACCTACAATAAGCTATGATAATTAATAAAGACATTAAATACATTTCAAAAAGGGACTCTAGCTTAGCACCGAGTGAACTAGAGTGAGGAGTGTCCCTTCCCACATAGGGAAGGTAGGAACACTAATGTACTCTTGAGATTGGAGACAATAATGCATGTATCATAAAGAGGGTCCCAACTATATCTCCTAGTTCTTGAACTATGTTGCCCTCATAGGAATACTAGCTAGTGGATCCACGTAGTTGCTATGTTCATGTTTTGGTACTACCTTGGCAAGTAGTCCGCCTTCTTTCAGTGTAGGGTTCTATGACACCGGATTCCACATTAGCTCATGTGGTCTATGTCTATTAGGGCAACATGTTCCCAAAAGTTAAAATCAATTAAAGGAAAGACCTCTAACTAGGATGGCCTAAGGGGTTTAGCTTAGTCTAGGTAGGGGTATGAGACTCTACCTAAACATTGCACTAGTTAGCCTTGAAGGGAGTCTTAGGAGGATGTTCTTATGTATGAATATGCTTATAATGCTATATGATATGTATATGGTGAACTTGCACATTGTTGATACTATATGTTGATTGGTGTCACTTATGAATATGTGTTGGTATATATTGTTAAAGTATGATGATATGTACTCTTAAATGTTATAATATGTGAAGTAGGATGTTAGTCATGGTTCTTGTTGGGTTACTTAATTGAGTAAGGTTATGGGGCTTTGGTTGGTCATTGCACTTGTTGAATTGATAGGGGTACATGGGTAAGTGTCTTGCTTTGGTTATGTTAAAAGATGTTCTTATTCATGCTTGTTACTGTTATGATTTGATGATAGAGTTACTTGACTATGTATTCAACTATATGTTATGCATGTTGACTTGACTAGACTTGATGTTGTTGATCTTCTGATGTACATACCTATGACTATTGGTTGGTATGGTCTTGTTGAATGTGCATAACGATTTTTAATGAAAACTGCATACTTTATGAAATGTCCCTTTTCTGAGCATGTTTTCAAAGTATGTGTGCATATGGTCTCATACTTATTTCAAGTGGTGTACTAACCCCATTTATTCCTTTTCCCCAACAATTTAGGTTCCGATCGTTGAAGGGCTTTAGGAGACGACATTGAAGAAGACTTGGATTTGTTAATCATCCAAGTTGGTAGGTCCTCACTTTCCGAGGGCGATGCCACTACCAAGCCATGATGTTGTTTTTAGTATTAAGACTACTCTTATTTTTCTTTCCTTTAATTGAGTACTAAACATTTGTATAACCTATATGTGGCCTTGTTATTGATGTATGGGCTAGGCCCAATTTGAGTACTCTTGTTAGATGGTTATGAGATGAGACAACTATTATTACTATGTTATCTTTTATATACTTATGTGCAATAAAAGTAGAAGACTAAGTAATCTTCCTATACGAAGAGTCTATGTATACTCGATATATATATATATATATATATATATATATATATATATATATATATATATATATATATATATATATATATACTATGTGTATGTAGAGTTCTATGTAAAACTCCGAGTAGAAGTAATGAAAAGTTTTAAATTTTCCGCTAAATTTGACTACGAATGTAATGATATAATCTAAGAGGCTAGTCTTAGTCCTCTAAGAGGACGACGACGACGGTTACGTCTAGGGGCTATTCCTGGATGTGATAGTATCCCACTAAATCTATGTTGATAATTCTTTTCCTATTACTACCTCCTAGGTCTAGAAAGTAGCAACAAGTCTAGTTCTAACGCGTGCAATCGTTAAAAAGAATTCTAAACGAAAGAATTATCAATACATGCAACAACCTATTTGAGAATTGCTTATTTTCTAGGTCTACTTTGTTAATTAACCATGGTTTCCACAACCCTAGTTATGGGTTTAGTTAGCCATGCAAGCAAGATCACAATTCGTAGTTTTTAAAGAAGAAATCATGAACTTACTTCAACAATAAGAATAAACCCAGAAAATCAACTTGAAATTGCAAGATAAATCTTCAAACCAAATCCGAAAATGAATTATTGCCAAAGTTTGCAAAAACCAATCTCCAAACAAAACTAAAAATACTAACAATGTCGAGTCCAAAAACAAGGTTTTAATCCCTATTTATAGAAAACATTGCCCTAAATTAAAAGGAATTGAAATAAGAAAAGTTTGTCCAAAAACGCGGAATTGATCGATGACCCCTACTTACGGACCGGTGATGGAACGACAGTCCGTTAACTGCCTCTGTCAGTCCAGACTTAGAATATTTTTCTCTTCTTCAGATGGAACCTTCTCTGAATCAATTGACGGACCAACAACATGGTCCTTCGATGCACCTACGGTCTATCGATGCCCTCCGTCGCTCCATCTTTATAATTTATCCAACTTCGAGTACTGGAACTATATCTGATCAAATCAACGTCTGCCAGTACGTTCGTCGATCAAGCAACGGACCGCTGATCCCTTCTGTAGTTCCACACTTGTTCAATTTCCCTGAGTTTCTCCATCAGTCTGAACTGCAATCGACGGTCACCACCTACGGACCGTCGATTGAACAATGGTCCATCGATGGCCTTCGTGGGTCGTCTTTCTTCACTATTTTCCAGTTGCCTTCTGCTTTTTTATTCTGGACATCTTTCCTGCAAAACAAACATAAAAACATGTTAAACTACTACAAAAAGGCTCTAGACACACACAACTCTTTAAGCAAAATACATTGAAAGCACCGTGAAACCACGATACATCAGACTTTAAGAATACCAACAAAGTGAGACTTTCCTAAGTATCACATAGCCTCTCATTCATAATTGTGGCGCGCTTCACAATCACGAACAAGAGTCTTTTTGACCTGGTTTAGTGAGACATCAATCCTAAGATTATTTAACCTCATGTTTTGTGATACCAAGTTTGTCACGACCAGGGAGAACCCCCTAGATATAACCGGCGTCGTCAATCTGTAGAGAACTAAGACTAGCCTCTTAGCATTCATCATTACATTTCATAGGTCAAAATGCGTACAAATTTGAATCTTTATACTTATTGAGGTATACATAGACCTCTCGCATACCAAGCATATATACATATGGAGTTTACTTAGACTCCTCACATAGGAAGCTTACATAGGCTTCTCATTTAGTTATTATATACGACATATAAGGAGTTAGTCTAATAATATCGTCTCATATTAAACCATCTAAACGAAGCACAATATTTGGGCATAGCCCTAACACAAGTACATATTGCCACTTAGGGCTTACAACAATTGTCTTTAAGAATAAAGAAGCAACGAATGTCTCTTGGACTATATCAATACTACTAAGGTAGATCAAAGGCACCATCCTCGAACTTGGAGGACTCACCACTAATTGGAGGAAAAAGTCCAAGTACACTTGCAAAATGACCAAGAAGCTCTTCAATGGCCGAAACCTACAATGTTGGGGAAAAGGGGAACAAATATGGGTTAGTACAAAACACGTGTACTAAGTATGGTTCCTATGCATAAAATCATCAATGCATGAGAAAAGGCACAATTTAGTCAAAACCATGCTTTATGTTCAATAACTTAACATGATATTAACTCAAAACACAAGCAACCCAAATCAATACCTGTGCAATGCCAAGAATAGGACCCTATAACCATATCCAAAGCTAAGCATCACATTAAGTCACTTATTACACATATACAACATAATCTCATAACTTATCATAGCATGCTTGATTCATAAATTCATATATAACTTGACATGCCTAACATATAGACAACTTAATCATACAACCCACTACTAGAATTATCCCTTAGGATCCCACATGTGCAATGAATAAGAGAAGTCACATACCCTCCCTTACCCTATGTAGTAACCTTCAAGACAACCCTAATATAGTTACATACTTGACTTATTTATCTATCTCATTATATTAGGGAAAATAGTGCAATAACCGACATGAGACCATGTGAGCTACATGGAATCCAGTGTCCTCTTCCCACACCAAAAAGAGAGGGTTAACATTTGCCTAAGGTGTAACCAATTTACATAGCTGTCTAGGTGGATCCACTAAGCTATAGTCCTATGTGGGCACATAGTTAAGGGTCAAGGAGATTGTTACTAGAAACTTTGACTTACTAACGTGGAAGTTTTCATCTCATGAGACAAAACATATCTTGGGAATTCGGACTTACTAAACGTGAGGAAACCCATGTTGGAGGGTGGACTTACAAAACGTGAGACCTTCATCTCATTTACATGCCCTTTTGGTGCTAAGCAATTATTCCCTTTAGTAATCATCTTACTTATCAGATAAGATCACATTTGTATCTTCAAGACCCCTATGTGAACAATTCATCACAATAGCTCATAGGTAATCATAAGTGAGAACTACCCTTTCCCTCTAGAAAAAACCATAAAAGTGAGTAAACATTTCACTCAACACTTTACCATAATCATAAGGCGTTACTTTCAATCATATAATGATCATATCTTAACATACTTGCATACTTCATAGTTAATTCAATAGTCTAGGGTTAAGGATGATAAATACTTTTTATCAACATCACAACCATACAATAAACATAGAAGCATTACAATCAAAGTAAACCATACTCTATAATCAAGTTCAAGAATAATCAATCTTCATACCTTTTTGCCCTCTCATTGCCCTCATACTTCAATTACCAACAATTATATAACTAATTCCTAAAAAAGGTAAATCCAAAAAAGTACTACATAAAAATTACTATTCCACACCTTCACTTAGTCATCATCCTCCACAATTATAATAGAATTACAAGTCATAATGAATGTAGGGAAGGACAAGGGTTCAAGGGGCAATCTTTATTGATTAACAATAATTGACTATTAATACTTAGTTAAACAATGATAAAAGACTATAATTAATCACAATTGATTAAAAATTTCATTTTGATTAGAACCCTTGTATAGATTGAAACCCTAGTTTTGGGGAAGTTGGAAATCATCTTTTGAAGGACCTCTTGGGGAAAGGGATCCCAAGAGTGAAAGAAACCATACCTTGATGATGATCTTGCCACGAATTTGAGATGAAAGCCTTGGAGAATTTGTCATTGAATTGGATTCCTAGTGTTCTTCAATGGAGGTTGAAGTTTGGGGAAGAGAGAAGCTAAAGAGATGTTAGAGATATGTGTGTTTGGGAATTATGGGAGATAGGTTAGTTTAATTAGGCTTAGGTCTTTATATAGGTCCTTAATTAACTTAATTAGACCTCTATTAACCCTTAATGAACTAACTAACCAACTAAATAATTAAATGAACCAACTTAAAACATCACAGAAATACCAGGATGACCTACGAGACCTCCACCTATGATCCGTAGGTCAGTCGACACCACTGCACCAACCGTCCTGCACAACCTTCGTTTGTTTCAGAGACTATGCATTTTGGTCATTTTTGAAAAATGGCTAAGTGTTGAACGAAGGAGGCATCGAAGCCCCGTCGTCCCACCTACACCTGCAATTGTAGGTGGATACTGCCTCTTGTTGCAGATTTGGGTCAAATGCAAGGGTCATCTCCAAAGACCCTTCGGGTGGTCCTTGGGGAGTCGTACCTGGACGTTTTGAACCTAAATACACTTTAACACATGCTTAACACCTTTCTACCAAATTTCATCGAATTCTGACTATTAAAACCCCGTGAAATAGGCTAAGGCACACTAATCTCCATTGCACAATTCACAAGACATCATGGACGTTCCTTGACGTTTTGACTCTAAAACTTTCTAAATGATTTATATTCATTATTTTAGGTCTTAAAACAGTTGTACAAATTCTATTTCATCATGTGAGGCTCTAGATTAGGCCTTAGACTTTCGGAGTGTTACATGAATATCACCCCTCTAATATAGAGGATATGATCACTTCAAGGGAAGTAACCTGTTGTTGTAGATTTGAGCACTAGAAAAATTATATCAAAGAGAGCAGAAAATGGCACTGAACAACCTCACAAAACAAGATCAGGATTCATGCGATAATATTGAGCATGTGGGATGCCTCAAATAATGAAGAAGGTTGCATATTTTCTTGACCCACCTCACACGAAACCATATTCAATGGCGACTACCATGGGTCCATGGCTGCTCTTTGTTGAGAGCTAACCAGGACTATTTCATTGAGTTGATTGGGTTGGAAGGCTTTAAGCCTTATGTACCTCTAAGAGTCCTCCGACAGTTTGGGATTACCCAAGGCGTTCCTCTATGGTCAAATATGGCATTGACATAGGTCGATTATAAAGGAAGGTTCTCTGCTTTGGTATAAGGATGGTGCAGTATTCTTGACTCAGAAATGGGGGTTGAATCATGGTGCACACTTGAATATTATGCTTGGTTTATGATGGGAGGAATTCTCGCTATACCTAGATATGAGGGAATTTTGGGGTTCACAAACACTCTAACGTCAAATCAAATTGGCACAGAGCTATTAAACATCATGCACATCACTACAATCATGTATCAGCAGGTGATCCCACGATCTCATATGGGCAGTTGATGATGGACCAAATGAAGAGATAGAGGAAGATCCACAACAGGATCCTAGAGAGCCAACTGAGGAGATGGAAGAGCCATTCGTGGGGTTTGGTGAAGATCAAAACAATTGGGAATGGAAGATCGACGAATCCCCAAAACACCACCTAGAGCCATTTTATGATGGGGACGATGACCGTGAAGATGCTCCAACCTGGTCGTAGATCACCTTTCTTCTTTGAACTCTTTTCATAAGGTTTTCAAAGTTCCATGTGGCCTATTCCTCTTGTATGCACATCTTTCAATACTTCCCAAACTAACATAGTTTCCTTTTTCTTTGTTTTCTTTTATTTTTCATCATTTATCCCTAAAAGTACGTTGATTTGTGTCGACTTGTAAACTGGCTGACTCACCATACAACATTCTATCAAAAGGGAAAATGTCTGACAAAGACGAGTTAAATGATGTTGCAGACATCATGATACCTATTGAGAACCCTGAAGGTTGTTGAAGCATAACGGACATCCAAAATGAAGAGAAATAGCTCGTATGGAGCAAGAACTTGAGATCTTGAGGGAAGAATTATGACAAGTACGAGACTTGGACATACTATCGACTACCACTTTCCCTACTTTCAAGACGCCTATCTACTTCACAAAGGATGACTTGCCTTCTACTGATGCCAAATTATCCAGAATAAACTCAATACGCTCCTGTTCACGGTCGAGTTCCACAAGCTTTTCCAACAGCTTGGACCGTTCCTGACCTTTCTAATCGTGACCCTACAATACCTACAATGAAGCAGATACTTGGGGAACATGTCGTCGCTCCCTATGAGCCACATGTTCCACCCGTATATATCGCTGGAGCTCCTACCTTCACAATGTCAGCAATTGTTAATGTCCCGTATGAGGTCGATCAATATGCAAAATTAGAGAAAGATGCCCAGTTAAAAGAGGATGCGTCAATAAATGCCTAGCTTCAGGGTCTAAGAAAGGCACAGGAAAGTATGCAAGTTACTAGAGGAACAGAGAGTCTGGATTAGGATGGCTTGTAAATCCATCCAGACATTGACATATTGGTAGGGTACACACCACCAAAGTTTGACATGTTTGATGGAAAAGGTGACCCTCACACGAATTTAAGGGCATACTGTGACAAGTTAGTCGATGTGGGAAGAAATGAGAAGCTGAGGATGAAGTTGTTTATCCAGAGTTTATCTGGAGAATCATTGACTTGGTATACCCGCCAAGACACTCGCAAATGGCGTGACTGGAAGGAAATGGCCGAGGACTTCATGACTCATTTCAGATTCAATATTGAAATTACTGCTGGAAGATTCTCATTGGCCAATATACATAAAAAGCCATCTGAAAACTTTCAGGAATATGCACGACGTTGGAGAACTGAGGCTGCAAGGGTACAACCGCCACTATATGAGAATGAGCTCTCGAAGTACTTTATTCGAGCTCAAGAAGTTGTCTACTTTAAAAAAATGATGTCAATGATGGGCCAGGAGTTTGCAGAATTGGTCAAGATGTAAGACTTTATAGAAGAGGGTGTTAAATCGGGCAAGATTCAGTCTATGGTCGCATTGAAAGCTGCAATTAGAGACATACAATCGGGCGCCATTAGCGGCATCAAGAAGAAAAGAGAGGATGTTTCAACTGTCACCTACCAACAAGGAGGACCATCCCATCGATACCCTAACAATCCGCAAATTGTTGCACATACTTCTACGCCCCACACCCAGTATATAATACCCAACCACACTATAACCACCCGAGCACCATCATACCAAAATCCTCCAAGACCATATGTGCCTATAAAATCACCAATCCAACAAAATAGACCAGCATATGCACCAAGACCGCGTTCAAATCTCGAAGCTAGAAATACTCGCGCTTACACACCCATTGCCGAACCTTATGCCCAATTATTTGAAAGGTTGAGGATAGTGGGAGTGCTACAACCAGTTGAAGGGACACTTCTTGACTCAATCCCTTGTAATTTTGATGGAAACAACTGATGCGCTTACCACTCCAGAGTCCAAGGGCATTACACGGAACATTGTTATGGTTTAAAGAACCAGGTCGAGTCTTTGATCAGGAGAGGAGTAATCAAATGCACTCCAGCACCTCCGAACGTGAACAACAATCCCTTGCCAAACCATGAGAATCGGGAAGTCAACATGGTTACTTTATATGGGGACCCTGACTGTCCAGACATAGATAAACCAAATGACATCTTCGGCGCAACCCGTTATCACTGTTAAACTAAGGGAATTTGACTGTCCAAACATATAACCCAAGAGTTGTAGTGATCACTCTAATTGCTTGAAAGCCTGAATATGACACCAAAGCAGTCCCATGGAACTATCAAACAAGCGTCAAGGGCAAGATGATCGACACTGTCGTGGCTCAAGAAATGACTAGTCCAGGGAGGTGTTATGCCCTAGAGGATATAAATCAATGAGTTCTCGTAAAAGAACAGAATCCAAAAAAGAATGTTACCGATCCTGAAGCCGCAGAGTTTTGGAAGAAGATGCAGTCTAAAGACTATTTGGTCGAAAAACAACTAAAGAAGACGCCAGCCCACATATCCATTTGGTCTCTGCTTATGAGTTCTGAATCTCATAGGAATGCTTTGATGGAGGTGTTAAGCGGAATAATCAGTCTAAAAGAGAGCACAAGTGAAACCTTAGCTGCATCGATTGGAAGAAAGTGGAAGCTAATAAGATCTTTTTCTACGATTATGAGTTGCCTGTAGAAGGGGCTGGTCACAACAAAGCACTTCAAATTACGGTCAAATGTTGCGATAAAATTGTGAATCAAGTTTTAATTTATGGTGGTTCTGGATACAACATTTGTCCTTTCACCACTTTAAGGGATTTAGGTGTTAATATAGGAGAAATAAGGGAAAGTCATGTAACGCAAAGAAGAGTCATCAGGGAGATCTATCTCACATTGAAAATAGGGCCGAACGAATTCCCCATTTTATTTCAAGTGATGGATGTATCATCCAACTACAACCTGTTGTTGGGAAGACCATGGGTACATATGGCAAGAATGGTTCCTTCCACTCTTCATCAGTGTGTGAAGTTTGAATGGGGTCGTACAGAAGCTACCATCCATGGAGAGCTCAGTCACCCCATTTATTCTGTTAATTCTATCCCAATCGCTGACGAGTTAGACGGAACCACTTTTCACACTTAGGAGATCATGCAAGCCGTAAGGGTAAAAAAGGAAGCAGATCCAACCGATGAAAAATTGTTAAGTGTAGCAAAATGGTTACGTCGGAGATGTTGAAGTGTGGGTAACAGCAAAAGAGTGGACTTGGACCCAAGTCCAATGGCATAGTTGAGTCAATCCAGCTAAAGCATCAGAGAGGCACCAACGATCTCGAATATGAGCCTACCCGGGAAGAGACCACCAGGGGCAAAGAGATACTATATTCGTACCTGAACAAGCTTTGATTCTAGATCAAGCTGGTGTTGATGACATCGTAGAAGGAATAGGCAATCTGTTAGTGGCCATGGCTGGAGAAAAGGAAAAGATAAATCTCAACAAGTTCACCATACGTGATGTTGAACCTAGAGAAATCTTGCAGAATTAGACCATCAGACCATCCATGTTTCAACCAGAGTCCTGGTAGTATGGAAAAGTAGTCCTAATTTTAAAATTCGCATTATCAAATTGAGGCTTGAATCATGCCTAATCTTTTGTTGCTTGACTATTCTAAAAGCTAGAATGCTTTGAAATAAAAAGTCTTTGTTTTTATTAAAATTTTCACGTTATTTTAAATATCTATTTATCTTACTTACCCTTTGCACTTTTAAGCACTTATATTAATAAAAATCCTCATTCAACGGTTAAGACATGTAACGAATACACCGAGCAAGGTGAAAATGATGAACAAGATCACGAAGAGTATGATGAAAACATGATGCCTGAAAATCTACCGCATGAGATTGAGCAAGTTGAAAGTCAGAAGAGGTCCAATATGCATGAAACAAAGTTTGTCAACTTAGGAGATGAGGAAACCGTGAAGTAAACACGAGTCAGCATACATTTAGAGGCTGAAAGAAAGCAAAAATTAATAGAGTTGCTTAAGCAGTATGTTTCTATATTTGCTTGGTCTTATGATAACATACCAGGATTAAGCACTGATATTGTCTCGCACAAATTACCTACAGATCCCACTTGTCCACCCATTAAGCAAAAGACAAGAAAATTCAAGTCGGATTTGAGTTTAAGGATCAAGGAGGAGTTAACTAAGTAGATTGAGGCAAACATTGTAAGGGTTACAAATTACCCCACGTGGTTAGCCAACATTGTGCCGGTGACAAAAAAGGATGGAAAGATCGATAAGAATATGTGTGGATTTTCAAGACCTCAATAGAGCAGTCACAAGAATGATTTTTCTCTGCCAAATATTCATATACTCATCGATAATTGTGCGAAATATGAGTTGCATTCATTTGTCGGTTGCTTTGCAGGATATCACCAAATTCTAATGGATGAAAATAATCCAGAAAACACAGCATTTATCACTCCACGGGGAATATATTGCTATAGAGTAATGTCATCTGGCCTAAAAAATGTCGGTGTAACCTACATGAGGGCCATGACTAACCTTTTTCACGACATGATCCACAGGGAAATTGAAGTGTACGTGGCTGATGTTGTGACGAAATCCAAAAAACGTTTAGATCACTTGGATGAAATACGAATGTTCTTTGAGAGGTTGCGGAAGTGTAATCGGAAGTTGAATCCAGCAAAGTGCTCATTCGGAGTACCCGCGGGAACGCTACTGGGATTTATCGTCAGCAGAAAAGGTATAGAGTTGGATTCATCGACGATAAAGGCAATCCAAAAGTTGTCTCCACCTAAGACCACGAAAGACGTGATGAGTTTCTTGGAAAGACTGAATTACATCAGTCGGTTCATAGATCAATCAACAGTGATCTGTGAACCCATATTCAAGCTATTGAAGAAGAACTCTGCCATGAAACGGACAGAGGAATGCCAAAGCGCTTTTGATAGAATCAAAGAATACTTGTCCGACCCACCAGTATTGGTTCCACCAGAGCCTGGAAATCCTTTGCTATTGTATCTATCTGTCATGCATAACACATTTGGATGTGTATTGGGCAACATAATTAGACAAATAGAAGAGAGTAAGGCATTTACATTTGAGCAAGAAGTTTACACCAGACGAGGCGAAATACACCTTCTTGGAACGAACATATTGCGCTTTGACCTGTATTGCGTAAAACTTTAGGCATTACCTGTATACATACGCCACGTACTTGATCTCAAAAATGGATCCACTCAAGTACATCTTCCATAAACCAATGCCTACACGTAAATTGGCAAAGTGGAAAATTTTGTTGAGCGAGTTTGATATTGTGTACGTGACACAAAAGGCCATCAAAGGAAAAGCCCTGACAGATCACCTCGGAGAAAACCCGATAGACCAGGACTACAATTCGCTCACGACCTACTTCCCTGATGAAGAGGTTTTGTTTGTAGGAGAAGACATATCAGAGTCATAAGATGAATGGATGATGTTCTTTGATGGAACATAAAACTATATTGGAGTTGGAATAGGAGCAGTCTTAATTTAAAAAACAGGTCAGTATTACTCTATCTCAGCCAAGATCAGGTTTTGTTGTACCAACAACATGGCAAAATATGAAGCGTGCATTCTCAGACTCAGGATGGCCATACAAATTTACATTATAGAACTCTTGGTGATATGAGATTCTGACTTGTTGGTTCATCAAGTGCAAGGAGAATGGATGTCAAGATCCTTCCTTATTTGCATTACATAAAGGAGTTGAGTAGGAAATTCGAAAGGATCGAGTTCAAGCATGTCCCTCGAGCTCAAAATGAGTTTATCGATGCTTTGACAACACTATCCTTGTTAATTCAACATCCAAACAAGAGTTACATCGACCATATCAATGTAGAGATACATGATCAACATGCATACTATTTTCAAGTAGATGAGGAATGGGATGGAAAGCCATGGTACTATGACATTAGAAGGTTTATAGAAGCACAAGAGTATCCTGAAAATGCTACGGGCAAGCAAAAACGGACTTTGAAGAGGATGTCTAATCATTTATTCTTTAATGGAGAAATACTATACAAGAGAACTTTAGATTTGGGATTGCTGAGTTGTGTCGATGCCGCAGAAGCAACAAGGTATTTGGAAGAAATACATGCAAGAACATGTGGACCTCACATGAATGGGTTCACTTTGGCAAAAAAGATTTTAAGTTCTGATATTTATGGATGACCATGGAGATAGATAACATCCAGTATGTGCAAAAATGTCATCAATGTCAAGTGCATGGAGATTTTATACGGGTTCCACCGAACGAGCTAAACGTGATGGGTTCACCTTGGTCGTTTACCTCTTGGGGCATGGATGTTATCGAACCTATAGAGCCTCCCGCGTCAAATGGACATCATTTCATCTTGGTGGCTATCGATTATTTCACAAAATGGGTTGAAGCTTCGACATAAAAGGCAATGACTAAGAAGGTAGTGGCAGACTTTGTTTGCAATAACATTGTTTGGCGGTTCGGAATTCTAGAATCAATCATAACAGATAATGCGGCCAACCTTAACAACGATCTTATAAAGGAAACTTGTGAATGGTTCAAGATTGGTCATCGCAATTCCACAGTTTACCGGCCACAGATGAATGGAGCATTTGAAGCTGCAAATAAGAATATCAAGAAGATCCTAAGGAAAATAGTGGGCATTCACAGGCAATGGCATGAGAAGCTACCATATGCTTTACTTGGTTATCACACCATAATCCGTACATCAACTGAGGCAACTCCTTATATGATGGTTTGTGGTTCAGAAGCAGTGATACCTACTGAGGTAGAAATACCATTTCCTTAAGGATTATCTAAGAGGTTAGTCTGGACAATGCAGAATGCATACGTCGCAGAAATGAACAATTGTTGCTCATCGATGAAAAGAGGATGGATGCGGTTTTCCATGGTCAACTCTATCAAAACAGAATGACCACAACATTCAACAAGAAAGTAAAACCTCGATAGTTCACACCGAGGCAATTAGTATTGAAGAAGATCTTTCCTTACCAAGAAAAGGCCAAAGGGAAATTTGCACCAAATTTGCAAGAACCCTACATGGTTCATAAAGTACTCTCTAGAGGAGCGATAATCTTAGCAGAATTGGACGGCAGAGTAAGCACAAAGCCAATCAATTCAGACGCTATCAAAAAATACTACATCTGAAGACCTCAAGATAACTGCTTATTTTTGTACTTTTGCATTTTGATGTAACATAACTACGTCAAGACCTGTATTTCCACGGTGGGGTACATAAGCAGCCCACATCGGATTTGTCTCCATTAGAAAACCCAAAATCATCATTTCCATGTATTTAGAACTACGCTCGACTTGAATTCCCTCGGTGAGATACGCAGGCAATTTTTGTCAGATTCAGTCCCTTGCATTTTATATTTTTCACTTTCTTTTTATAATCGGAACTACGTCTTGGACTGATTCCGCTTGGATACGTGGTCAGCCTGACTCAGGACCAGTCATTGCATTCCATATTTTTCACTTTCCCCTATTGTAGTTGAACTACATCGTGACCTGATTCCACTTGGATACGTAAGCAACATGATTCAGGCCCAGTCATTGCATTACATATTCTTACTTTTCCCTTGCATATTTTTCACCTTCTCATTGCAATGGACCTGCGTTATGACCTGATTCCACTTGGATACGTAGGCATATTGAGTCAAGCTCGGTCATTGAATTACATACATCTATCTCTCTTACTTTTATTTGAACTATGTTACGAGCTGATTCCTATTTTAGGGATACGTAGGCAGCCTGAGTCAGGCTCGATCAATGCATTGCATACTTTCCATTTTTTTCTTACCCTTATGAAACACTTCCTCAAAGTTAGCTTAACCTCAGAATCTGAAGAATCTCGATCATTGTATTATACGCAAAAGAGATAGGGAAGCTTTATTAGAAGGGTAATAGCTACAACAGGACTATGTTGGATATAATCAACAAAATGGAAAGCTCTATGGACTTCGGAATATGTCATAATCTAAAAACGCTGCAGAATTAATATATATATATATATATACGTAATATATACATAGTATACTTATTTTCTAGAAAAATGAGCGATGTCTTTTCAAAAATATTTTTCTACCCATCCACCTACCAAGTCTCTAGGTTAAGAAACTATGTGCGGGACTGACAAGGTGCCAAAGGATTCTAGTGATGAGGCTTCAGTCTGCGAGTCGATACAAATCAACACCCCATCCCAAACTAAAATTTTCCTTGAGTGCAGGAACACAGGAATCAAGGAAAATAACATGACGTCTCGAGACATGAGCAGAAACACCATTCGATTTCTCAGAATCATGAGGCAAAATACTCTTTCCCTACTTTATTTTCGAAAGTACTTCAATTTGAATTCTTATGTCTAAGAATATTTCATTTAAATTTTGCAGGTACGCTCAAGATCCGGATTAAATGGTGAAGAAAAGGGGGCCCTCGTAGGAAAATAGGATAGTTAGCTTTTGTCAAAACAACTCCACCGATTAGAGGTTGTATATAGCAGACTTCGTCAAGCCCCACCGACCGGGGGCTGTACATAGCAACGTCACCAAAGCTCCACCGGCTGGGGGCTGTATATAGAAAACTTCACAATCCCCACTGACCGGGGGCTGTACATAACAACGTTATCAAAGCTCCACCGACCGGGGCCAATACATAGCAAACTTTGTCCAACTCTACCAATCCAGACTAACATCGTAATGATATCACCGAAGCTCCACCGACCAGGGGCATGCAAGTGTAGCGACGCTATCATACACCAACAATCAAGTGTTACTTTACAAGTTTTATGCAGTCAGATGCAACCTTTATGTTACAACAGCCCCGCCAGCCGAGGGCCTCTACATTACAAGTTATTTTACGCAGTCAGATGCAACCTTTACATTACAACAACCCCGCTAATCGAGGGGCTCTACATTAAAAGTTATTTTACACAGTCAGATGCGGCCTTTACATTACAACAGCCCCGCCAGTCGAGGGCCTCTACATTACAAGTTATTTTACGCAGTCAGATGCAACCTTTATATTACAACAGCCCTGCCAGTCGAGGGCCTCTACATTACAAGTTAGTTTAAACAGTAAGATGTGGCCTTTACAATACAATAGCCCTGCCAGTCGAGGGCCTCTACATTACAAGTTATTTTACGCAGTCATATGCAGCCTTTACATTACAATAGCCCCGCCATCCGAGGGCCTCTACATTGCAAGTTACTTTACCTACATTACAAGAGACATCAACAGTTGTTTGAATATCTACACTCTACTCTTTACATTACTTTTTCAATTTATAATTTTTGAACCGCAACAGGTACTTTTCACCTTTTTACATATTTTGCAGGACAACACATTACAACGAGGAACTCCCTCTCAGCAGCAAACTAGGGCAAGTTAGTGCAATGTCAAGCATCACTAGCTACGTCAACGATTCACTTTAAAAACTCAACTCAACTCGATTTTCAAAAGTCCATATTTCATCCTACTTATAGTTCTGTCATATCTCAGTTCATTATAGCTCAAAATTGGGCTTTTTTAAAAATTCATCCCTCTACCATAAGTCTTCAGTAGAAGTTGCTACGGAGCATTACTCATTCACGTTCTTTAGGACTATGTCTCGTCTCTCTATTCGTGCTAATCTCTTCACACCTCACCACCAAAATATTCAAGCATTATCATAATTTGATAGTGGGGCAAATTTTGTTTGAACAGAATTTGCCATGTTACTACACTCTCGAACTACATATGGCCTGATTTCTCATGAAACTTGAGATATGTAGGCAGCTCGAAAGCCAGAGTTCGGCCATAGCACCATAAACATTCTTTCCAAGTTATTGCTCAAAAAAAATTTGTGGACCATCTAAAATTGGATTGTGTCAATATTTCTTTGTCCATGTCTTCTTTACTCTCTTCCATGGACAAAGAAATGGACAAGCTGTTGACACCCAATTTTGGCTCGCACATAATAGTAATAGTAATAGTAATAGTAACAGTAATAGTAATAGTAATGATAATAATAATAATAATAATAATAATAATAATAATAATAATAATAATAATAATAATAATAATAATAATAATAATAATGTTATGAGATTTTTATAAGAATTTAAAAATATTTTTAATTATTTATTTTTACTTGATAAATTTATCTCATAAATGTCATTTCTTTTATATATATATATTACTTACTTTCTCATTTTTTTAACTAAATGTCGTTCTTCAAAAATGAATCTAATTTTTGTTCAAATATAATTTCTTCTGTCACAATAGATATTTTCCGTACATTTGTTTAAAATTAAAAAGATTATTTAATTAATGAGTTACTAATTTATATTAATTTAGTTTTAAGAGTGACTAATTTTAACAAATTAGGTAATCTTGCAAAATAATCATTTTTAATTTAGTAAATTATGACTATTTAATAAAGAAGACGTTATGACTTAAATGATTTTAATTTGAGCAAATTTGGCAATCCAAGTCCCCTTAAATCGACCAATCCGTGTGTGCCACGTAGACGAGTACTTGGATTGTGTTTTTTTAGCTTAAATCTCGACCTTACAATTAAATCTAACGGTCCTAGTTAATTATGTTTTTACCATTATTTAATATATATGTATGTATGTATGTATGCATGTATATTCTTTTAATTTTTGATTTATCTTAACCGTCCAATCAAACAATCAGACAGCCCAAATTAAATCCCAAATTGTTTTTTTCTTTTCCAAAAAATAGTATGCCGCCGGCCCAGAATTTTATTTTCCCCAATCGTTCGCACCTTTCCCAGGACATCTTCCCAAACGATGTTCCCCCCCCCCCCCCCCCCCCCCCCCCCCCCCATTAACTTCGAACCGCCAGAAAATGGCAATTTCCGGTGGTCATCGCTTCCACCCCATTCGTCGTCCATCAATCAACTCCCATCCCTGCCATCGTCTTTTTTTTCTAGAAAAAGGACATTGTTCCTTCCTCTTCCCTATACGTCCTCACCTTCCTCATGCCTCCTTCGACCTCTCCCATCAAATAACGGCTATGAACCACCGGAAAACAACAACATCAAGCGGTCTCTTGCTTTATGTCCCTTCCATCACTCCTTCTGATGAAAAGAGAGTCTAGGCCGCCTTTGCCTGATCTGAACGGCTCAAAAATCTCAAAAAATGATGTCGATCTGATATGTAGTTATGGCTCTCTCCATTTTTGAACGATTTTTGGATTTCAATCCGACCTTGAAGTCCATTTTTCGCCTATAAAAGGGCAAACCTCTTTCCATTCGAGAAGGAAATCCTAAAGAACAACCAAGAACACCCAAAGAAATCCAACAAAGATATGGAACGATATCTGAAAATAACCAACAACGATCCAAAGAAAACCATCCAAAAAATCTGATAAAGAAACGAACAGGGACAACATAAAAGAAATCATCACTGAAGAACAATCAAGCAAACTGAGGAGCTATCCAAAGGAGTAAATATCGCAACACACTTTAAGTTTCTTTTATTAGAGTTCGAAAGATCTCTTCTTTCTCTGGTCCTTTGATTTTTCTGTTTTCGAATTTGAGTTTTGGCCAAGAGTTTGAAGTTGAAATCTTCCACGAAACGCTCTCTAGTTTTCTTCCCAATACAAGGTAAAATCCTTTTTGAATCTCCATTTATTTTTAGAGTATGAATTTGTTTATTGGTAAAAAAAAATTAGTTTAGTTTTCCTTTTTTGTGAAAGAAAATAACTTAGTATCCTTCTTGTTTTTTATATGGTATTCCTCTAGTTATGTTTGTTAGGCATATTTCCTATGGTTACTGTTGGTTTTAACTTCCTGCTAAAACAAATTATGGTTTATAAATTTGGTTTTTTTTCGCATCTTACTTCATCGGTGCTTCCCAACTTCACATAGTTTATGTTATTAGTTGTCAATCCAGCTTAATGAGATGCTCATTTGTTTTTTCCTTGGAGTCACTTTATCTACAAGAAACTATTACTCTGTTGTTTGTTAGGCCACAAAAATCCTCATTTGGTCGTATTGTTAACCAATGGAAATTTGAGTCGAAATCGGCTTAGAAAACATGACATCTGCCTATGTTACTGATTTTGAGTTCCATATATAAATTTTGTGAAATGTTTTAGCTAGCTTGATTTGTGATGCTCTTTGTTGCAAAGTGACACCCACGTTTAGGCCGATGTTTCGCATTTTAGAAATTTCATAAGTGTTCACATTGTCCAAAAGTCAGATTGCACTTAAATTTTGAGGAGTCTCGATTTTAAAAAACTTTGCTTATGCCTTCCTGGGTAGCCAAGTTTTGTTTTAAATAATCATTATTTTAGTGTGAACAAACCATTTTTCTGGGTTTTTTATCAGTTCAGTTTTCACTTGTTATTGGTTCATTTTTCACTAAAATAATATTTTCCTCTTCTTATGCTTCATGGTGTTTGGGAGATGCCACTCTACAGGGTTATTATATACTTGTTTATCTCCATTAGTAGGTGTTATGTTCATTAGGAAATATATTTTATTTACATGCTCAATTGAACTTATTTTCTTAATATACATTTTTGGTATAGTCTTTAAGTTTTAAGTATGTAAGAAAATGTGATCATGTTTGTCCTTGTTTTAAGACGTATCATAATTGCTCCTGCTAAATAACATTATTTTCGTCTCTTTTGGGGTAGGAGTCAAAACCCGCTTGAATTCCAATTTGGTTATATTCTAGTGATTCAAAGTTTTTAATCTTCTTTATTTCTCTTTTTATGTTTCATGTACAACCGGAGGGCTGAAGTTTCTACTTTGGAACTCGTTATTAGCCTAAGATATTAGGCCAACAAAAATTAGGATCACCGTAATGCTTGGGGTCTCATAAATAGAAGTCTAACGTTTCTTAGTCTTTCTTTTGTTGTCCTTATTATATTATTTTTGATATGTTGGCTAACCTTTACTCTTAAATTTCGATATATCATTTGTCTTTTTATTTTGAAGATTATCTATGTGAGTCAATATCATTTGTTTGTGAATTTTCGGAGCTACTCTTAGAACAAATGATATAAAAAATACGAAAAAGGGCCAAAAATACCCTTAAAGTATTTGAAAAGGTTTAAAAATACCCTTCATCCATCTATTTGGCTAAAAATATCCCTTTATCCACCTTTTTGGCCTATTTCTACCCTTAAAGCTTAACAGATTTTTTAAATTATTATAATTTATTACATGGCATCTTCCTATTGGATATAATTAAATTCTCAACCCATTAATTTTTTTCAACCCGCCCGGATCCAAACCCACACCGAACTTACCCAAATTCAATTAAACCTCACAATCAATCAAGTAAGTTGTATCTCTTCTCTGAACTTTTAGTTTACTGGAGCATTTGGTCTTGCATTATTACAATATTTAGATTTTTTCTAAACGTATTTTTTATTGTCACATGCTATTTCTTTAATTATTGTTTTGATATGAAATCAGGAAATGCAAAAAATTATTTCTTTCTGAAAAGAAAAAATTCAAAACTTCCCAGAAACAAAATCATCTTGATTTCGTCATTTATCATTTGTTCCCAGATCTGAATAATGTGAACTCTTTATTTTCTCTCCTATTTATAATAATAGTGTTCTTCTTGTTTATCTAGTTGGTATTTTCTTCAATAATTATTCAAAGCACATAATTGAGAAATCACTATTGCCTATTTTTCAGAAACATGTACTTTAATTTATAAATTTCCAATAATTTCAAATTAAAAAGGAAAACTTCTTTATATCAAACTGTAAAAATTACTATTACGGTTACTCCATATACATTCTCAATACTCTTGTCTCATAACTACAGTAGTACATTACAGAGATTAATGTATTTAAGGGAGATATAGGAGTTGATTGATTATCAAGTTTAATTGGATTTGGGTCATCGGTTGTGGGTTTGGATCGGAGAGGGTAGGAAAAAATCCAATGGGTTAAAAATTTAAATTTTATCCAATAGGAAAATGCCAGGTAATAACTACTAATAATAATATTAATTTTAAAAAATCTGTTAAGTTTTAAGGGTAAAAGTAGGCCAAAAAGGTGGATTGAGGGGTATTTTTAGCCAAATAGATGGATAAAGGGTATTTTTAAACCTTTTTAAATACTCCAAGGGTATTTTTGGACCTTTTCCCTAAAAAATATCTTCTTAAAATGGGTTAGCATTTTTACTTACAACATTCTTTTAGGCCTTTTAAGTTGAAAAGGGGCTTATAGTTTAAGAGTTTTTCAAATGAAGTTTCAAAAGGGCTGAATAATATTCATGTATGCCTGCCTAACTGCTCGGCCAAATAAATTTGAGATTAGTTTAGATACTAAAATAATCACCCTTAGAAATATGTTAGGCTAAAATAATTACTATACTGAAATATATTTTGGGAAGTAGGCACTATGTTTATGAAAAAACAAAAATGGCATAAAAAAATGTTAGTTATAAAACAAGTCTCAATAGTTAGGCGTATTTTCTAATCTTTAAATCTACCGCTTTATGAAGAAATTTTATTACTATTATTACTATCTCTATTTTTTCAAGATATTGCTAAAAATATTTTAATCTCCTAACATGTTATTTCAAATTTTAGATATGACAGGTCCAAAATACAAGGTACATATATACGTCATACATATAAAGGTATATATTCTATATTTTTCTCTACATAATCGATTATTTTTTATCTACTAACCCTTTTACTAATATTATTTATTTATTTTATAATTTATAAATTCCTACACTTTACACATATTATTTTAAGTTTAATCTATTGTTAATTTATCTCTACATGTAAACAAATTGATAAACATTCGAATGTTTTAAACAACTTACATGTATATCTTTAGATTAAATATATTTAATATCGCAAATTCTATATAATATTTTAACTTCTATTATCATTTATTTCTTTATTAATATTAGAAAACGTCATTCTATATATTTTCAGTACACATCGCATATTACTACATATTTACACCCAACTACTATTTTATTTTTATTTCACGTCCTAACAAGGTGACTAATTTTCGAAATTCAACATCTATATATTTTTAGGATAAGTTTATCATAATACGACTATATATATTTTCACATATGAATTTATCGTATATTTAAGTACATTTATTTATTTATATATTTTTATAATATGATAAAAAAAATATTACTATTTATCTATTTTATAAGACATATGTATATCGTACATTGTACTTTACTATTTTCTTAAACTAACTAATTAACTTATCATTAATTTTTAAAGCAAATAAATAAACAAGTTTTTCCAAAATCATATTTTTCTAAATTCAGTTTAAGGACTATCTTTGGATAGGCTCTGAGGGATGCTTAACACCTTCTCCTCGAGTAACCAAAACCCCTACTCAGAATCTCACATGTTTCGCAAATCAAAAACAGAGTTTATATTTACATAAAATATGGTTTTCCTAATATTTTTCCTTAAAATTTAGGTGGCGACTCTAAAATAAAAACAAAACATATTTTCCAAAAAATCAGAAATGTTGGAACTGTTTTGGCTAGTTCGAAATAGGGTGCGACATTGGGTATCAACTCTAATCTCATCACCGGAAACTATGTGGCCCAAGAATGTCATAGACTTAAGTCAAACCTCACACTTTAAGAAGTTGGCATACAACTCCTTATCTTTCAAAGTCTGAAGGACTATCCTAAGGTGACTACCATGATCTTCTTCATTCCTTGAATAGATTAGTATGTCATCAATGAAGACGATAACAAACATATCAAAATAAGGTTTGAAGACTCTATTCATAAGATCCATGAATGTTTCAAGCGCATTGGTCAAACCAAATGACATGACCAAAAATTCATAATGCCCATATCTGGTTCTAAAAGTTGTCTTTGGAACATCATATTCCCTAACTTTCAACTGATGGTAGCCTGACCTGAGATCAATTTTCGAGAAGCATGAAGCACCCTGTAGCTGGTCAAAAATATCATCTATCCTTGGAAGATTATACTTATTCTTGATGGTAACCTTATTTAATTGGCGGTAGTCTATACACATCCTAAGAAAACCATCTTTCTTCCTTACAAACAAGACCTGAGTGCCCCAAGGTGAGACACTTGGTCGAATGAAACCTTTATCTAACAGATCTTTCAACTATTCTTTCAACTCCTTTAACTCTGTTGGTGACATTCTATATGGAGAAATAGAGATAAAATGAGTATCTGGAAGAAGATATATGCCGAAGTCTATCTCTCTCTCAAGAGGGACTCCGGGAAGATCATCTGAAAAAACTTCTAGGAACTCTTTTACTACTGGAACTGACTGAATATGAGGTATCTCCACACTAGAGTCATTAACTCAGACTAAGTGATAGGCACACTGCTTAGAAACTAATTTTCTTTCATTAAGGTACGAAATAAAGCGACCCTTAGGCACTGCTGAACTACTTTTCCACTCTAAGACTGGCTCATTTGGAAACTGAAACTTGACTACTCGAGTTTTACAATCAACTGAGACATAGCAGGCATGAAGTCAGTACATACGAAGAATGATATTAATGTCTACCATGTCTAACTCAATTAAATCAGCCATGGTACTCTTGTGATTGACGGAAATAGGACAATCATGATATACCCTTTCTGCTAGAATGAATTCACCAATAGATGTGGAAACATTGAATGGTTCACTAAGTTGCTCAGGAATATTATTAAAGTTCATGGCAACATATGGAGTTACAAATGATAAACTCGTTCCTGGTGTAGTATTTCATAAACAGTAAAGTCAAAGACTTGAATCATACCAGTGACAACATCTAGCGAATTCTCATGCTTTTGTCAATTTTTGAGAGCATACAAATGGTTTGTTCCTCCGCCAGCTCCGAAAGTAGCTCTTCTAGGTGCAACCCTGTCTTATGGAGCAACTGAAGAAGACTAGACTATATGGCCCCCACTACCATTTCCCTACTTATTCTTTGGAAACTCTCTCATGAAATGTCCGGTCTGACCACACTTGAAGCAACCCGGAGCCCTCACAACAAACACCAGAGTGGTTTCTACCACACTTGGCGCAGGGAAGAGGCTTACTACCTCCTTGTGCCACACTACCCTATGAATAGATAGGTTTAACTCTGGAACTCTGCCCATAGTACTCACCCTTGTTCTTAGGTGTAGGTGCACTAGCACATGGTGTAGCAAGACCTTTCAGTTTCAGTTGGAAGGATGACCGGTTGACATTATTCTTCTTCTGCCCGGACTCATTCTTTGTCTTAGCTTTCTTGTTCTTGAAATCCTCTTTATCTCAAAGCTTCTCTTCCTCTACCTGCTGCACATAGACCATTAACCTTGAAATGTCCATGTCCCCAATAAGCATTGTTGCCCGGCCCTCTTTTCTTGCTAGACGGACAAACCCAACAACAGACAAACACATTCTACTCCTCATATTTTTAACCATCTTCCGAGCATAACGAGATACATGGGTGAATTTCAACCTATACTCATGCACACTTAGAGAATCCTTCTTAAATGTGAGGAACTCGCGTACCTTGGCGTCTCTCAGTTCTCAGGGAAAGAAACACCACAAGAAGGCCTCCTCAAAACAAGCCCAACTCGCAGGTGGTGCATCTTCATCTTTACCCTCTTTGCACTGATCAAACCAAGTTCTAGAAATTCCCTTAGTTGATAAGCAGCTAGCTCAACTCTCTCAATGCCAGCAACATGCATCACCTTAAACAGCTTTTTTCAGTTCTTGAGTGAACTTCTCTGGGTCCTCAGTAGTGCTCGAACCAGTGAAGCTTAGGAGATTCATTCTCAAGAATTCCCGAATCCTCAAAGTGTCAGCCCCTTCCAGTCGAGCTCCTCTTTTTTGACCAACCTAGTTAGTCATAGCTTGACTCAGCATCCTAATAGCCTCACCGAACTCAGCGTTGGTAAATTTCCCTTGAGGTTTCACTTCAGGTGCATTCGGTAACTCTTATTCCTGAGGTTCAGTATTCCTCCTAGATGGACGACCTTTTGCTGATCTTCATAGAAGATCTGAAACACACGCAACCATAAACTAGAGAGAGATTTTTATACATAAACTCTAACGCATGAAAAGGAATACGGAAGAAGTGAGAAATTCCTTAATGTTACAGACTCCTAATCATAGATGTGGCGCACTTCACACCAATGACTACCACTCTACAGGCACGGCTTCGTAGACTTTCTAGGACTCTTGAACTATGTGCTCTGATACCAAGTTTGCTACGCTCTGAGCCTACACCCTGGACATGCTCGACACTCGAAGACCATTGCTGGCCCCAAGAGAACCCTTGGCCTGGCATTTTTAACTCAGCGGAAGAATTAAACATAACAGAAATAACTCAAACAGAATAACTTCAAAGTATTAACTTAGCCGAAAAGACAACTTAAGTCTTAAGCGTACACAACTAAAATGGATAAGAAAAAATACTAATGATATCTACGTATGAAGCCTCTAAAGTAAAGATGGATTTTGGGACATGACCCCCAATCATCCTAACAACTGAAAACTTAAAATAAAATAGCTGAATGGTAAAGATGTCCTCCGAAATGAAGGGAGGCTCACCAATGGACTCTGAGTTGCTAACTGGATCAACGGTACACCAATTTCTGATCCTAGTTACCTGCGTCTACATCATGATACGATGCAGGCCAACTGGCATCACTACATTTAATGCACGAGTATGCGAGTTGGAATGCTAAACAACAACTTCAGCTTGAAAAGAAGTAAAAAGCAATGCTTACCTTGGCTCTGCTCAACTCATGAATAAGTAACTCATTTCAATATAATGCAATTTAAAAGTAAGTGCAATATAAAGAAAAGTTATGTGAAATATGTTGTAAACTCAGAATGTATACAAGGATACAATTAACTTGATATGTATGTAAAAATACAATAACTTCTGTGGGAGTTTCTCTAACCGACAACCATCACTTAAGAGCTATAGTGATGATACAACAATCTACCTCATGCTGCCAGCGTATCCCACACCCGGCCAAAGGTGTAAGACCTGAACTGCCTGATGGATCCACTAGTCTATTGTGAAAAGGGTTCATCAAAAAAGTATGACCCTTTTCTACCCATGGTGGCTACATGATTTTATGCAGATGTGAGTTATTTGAACTCATGCTCGTCCCCAATTCGGTACTCAATACTACTCCCAAAATATACTAACTCTTATGTTTTTAAAACATACTTCTTCTGTGGTTTGAGATTAGTGCTCAAAACTTAACTCAAAGTCTATCTTGGAAATCTTAGTTTCCCTACTTGCTTCATTTTATAAAGCTACCACTCCTTTCTGAAAACTAGCCCGAAGGCTCTTTGGAAATAAAAGTTTCCTTACTTGTTTAAAGGTGAAAGCATTTTAAATCTATTTGGGGATACTTAGTCCCCATATACTTTTGAAGAGAAGAACTTCAACTTTTCTCTTTACTCTTTACTCCTTACTCTTTACTTATCTTGAAACTTGACTCTTGAAAAAAAGTTAAAACGTTGTTAAGGACCCTAGAGAACTCTTAAAATTTTTGTTTTGACTTGCTTCTTGACTTCTAACTTGACTCTTAACTTCTTGATCTTCACTTTCCTTGAATTGTATTATGGATTCAACATTCATGATCTCATGTTTATGGATGATTTCATGTTGTTTAGATGTACCTTAGAGTGTTGAAATCAACTAGGAAACATGGATACATCACTTAGGAACTAGTACGAAAAGATGGGGGATGAATGGGGTGAACCGGCGTCCTTAGCGCTCTAAGATGCGTGGGGCGCCATACCCCAAACTTCATAAGACAGGTTGGGGAGATCTTGCTGGCGCTCCGCCCCAAGGTCCTACGGAGAGAGACTGTCATGTGGGGCTATGGGAGGCGCAGCGCCCTAGGGTCGTACGGACAGGCGTTTTGACTTCTATTCTCTGTTCTTTATCTCTAAACCCTCTAAATCTCCATGGTTCTTTACCCAATCACTTAGAATCACTAATAACCTCAATACCCATTAGATTTTACTCAAAAAACAAGCCAGAAACACGAATCAAATCAACTCTAGGCATGCAACAACTCAACCAACAAGAATTCAACAATATTCTTCAAGAACTTCACTTTTCATCATTCAATGTACTCAAAATCGCTGAATTAAACAATTTAGTGTTTGGTTGAACTAACCCAACACGAAAAGATCTCACATACCTTGATACGGATCACCCTCGATGAATTCCACTCGCAAAACCTTAGCGTTCTTGACGAATCCTTGATCTTTCTCCCTTTTCCTTCTTCTCTTCTCTTTTCTCCAAACCCTAAGCGTAAAATAACTTTTCTAATCTGAAATAAAACTTATTTTACCCCAAATAAATCCATAAAATGAAATAGGAAATAAATGGGTGAAAAGACTAGGTTGCCCTTCCTTAAATCCGGAATTAGACTTTCCTCACTTCACCAGCCCAACTTTCGATAGGCATATCTCCCTCATACGATATAGAAAATATGCAAACTTGGCAGCGTTGGAAATATCTCTCCAAGGTCTCTCAAACCATATCAATAACTACCTCTAAATCATCCTGAAGTAGGAGTTATGGCCGTTTGAAAATGACCAAAACTCACTTTCATAAACTTAGAAAATTTTCCAGATTTTTTTCCCTTTCTTTCCAAAAGTGATTATTTGTAGTTTCTTAGCTTATTCTTAGCTATTACGAGTTATGAGATGTTATATAAACAGTCCCCAAAATGATCCCTAACTATCAAGAATGGAAAAAGTTCATTAAAAAGATTCCAACAATACCCGTATTGTTAAGATTGGGAACCAGGGATAAAATATTCTAAAGATCTCTTCAAATAAATAAGGGTAAAAATAAAAACTTTATCTAAAAAATATGTTCTACAAGTAACAAGAAATTTATGGTTGAAAATCTATTAAAATCAAGCATGAAACCATTTTCAAATCAAGAAATTACTTGTTTTATAATTTAGGGGGAAAACTTAAAACCCATATTTGAAATATTGATATTTAAGTATTTTGGATGATAAGATTCAAAGAAAATGATATAAAATCGATAAAGGGACGTAGCCACACAAGTTTCTCTTAAAAAATTGCTTCCAAAGTCTCTCTTCTAATAGGTAAAGAATCGTGAACGAAAGTAAAATAAGAATAATAGGGTTGTTTCAACCAAAGAAAATGAATGTTGACTTTCCATTAACCGCATTGATTGTGGACCACACATTGCCAAGTGTTGATAGCGGTCAACTACATCATCACCAAAAAAGAAAATTTTTAAATATTGAAGTCTACAAATGGACACTCGAGATTCGTTCGAGATTCTATTAAAATAAACTAGATATGATACCCCCACTAAATTCAACATTTCAAACTAAATGGAATCATCAGATATTTGAAAATATATTTTTATTAAAGAACTACCCCCTTGGAATCCCTTCTAGGCCAAAACTCAAAGTTTTTTCCTAAACACTAAAATCATAACTATGGTCTCGAGACTCTACCCAACAACACTACTAGACCAAACTCGACATTAAGGACTCAACAAAACTGACCGAATCACAATTTGATGTTGGATAATGAAATATTTACCAAAGTCAACCATTTTAATATAAATCTACGCAAAAGGCTCAAAACAACTAAAATCTTACCCCCCCCCCCCGATCGTATCATAAACCATGCCAACTATCCACATAACACATAAGAAGCATGATAACGCTAAGGGGAAGGTTAAAATAGCTATTTTATTTATTTAAAAAAAGAGAAATTTCTCAAGAAATGAGATATTACAATATGCTTCCTATTATACATTTCACAATACGACAGTACAAGAAACAAACATGCATATATACATAACCCGAAATCATACAACTATCACTTACCTTGAAATAAGCCTCTTAAAAACTCTAAATAGACTAAGATTTCCCCTATAGAAGTTTCTTGGCTTGTTCTAGGTCTAAAATAAATAATACAATAACAATCAATCACAATTGGCCTATTAATTTACCTCGATTGCTGACAATTCTCAACCCCGACCAAAATGTGATCATCTTCCCCAACTAAAGGCTCTTTCCCACTCTGAAATTATGCTCAAAACCATTTTCACATGTTAACCCCCTAGTTTTTAAGGATTAAGAAACACTTAACAATACTGGGGAGTCAAATTCATACCTTTATCAGTGAATTTCATGGGCAAATTGATGAAGGCTACGCAAAATTGCCACTCTCTCTTTTTAAGAGCATATTTAAATAAAATGGGGGATATGACCAATTTTCTGAATCGTGGTTCTTTCACTCTAGTGATAAAATTACCTTGCTATAGCGGGAGCTCGTATTCTATAGGGAGATCAACACAAGTTTAATAGCTTAACATTGGAAAATAGGCTCTTTTTATAATACAACTCTTAACACCTCAAAATTAGAAGAGGAGCTTGAAAAAAAAGTTGCATTTTTTGGGTAGAGGTTCAACGAAGCGCACCTACGAACCTACAACGTCCTATAATTCGTAAAATGTAATCGTAGGAAGTCATCCTGAAGTTAGGAAATTTTGAGTCTCGAAACTTGTCCTACGGACAACGAGGACGATCCAATGAAGATCGTACGATTCGTAGAAAGGGGTCAGTAAGAGAAGGCCCTGACTTGATGGAACCTTTAGATGATGATACCTACAAAGAGAATCTACGGATCGTAAAAAGTTTGATGTACCGTAGAAGGTGAGTCGTAGGAGTTGGCCTAAAATTAGATTGTAGTAAATTGATCAACAGATCACAAGGACAGTCTATCAAAAGTTCTACGGTCTGTTGGTGTCATCTGTAAGGTCTTTTGATAATTTTTAGTCATGGTTGTTTTGTTTTTTTTCTGATCCAACTAACCCCTAAACTATGTCATTTTGACCCTATAACTACTCTCTTAAATCATTTTTACTCATCAAAACCTAACCCATACACACAAATTTATAAATTCTCTCGCAAGACCTCCTAGGTGAAAAACTAGGGTTGAAGAGCTTCAAGGTTCATTCTCTATTGCTTTTGGGATTTGATTTCTAAAGTATGTGGGAACTCAACAATGGATCCCATTTATCCATTAGGTTCCAAAAGAAAACTCCAATCTCCAATTCTGTTTCACTCAATTATCATTGGTTTTCATGTTATTCTTCACGCGTCCTAATAATTATGATTTAATTGATATTATTAGATCTTAATTTGCATGATTCAATTCAAGTTTTTGTTTTCAAATTGATTTCATATGGGCCCATGCTTTATGCTTGGTTGTGACTATTAACCATAATTTGTGAATTGAGTATGCATTCATGCATGTTTTATGAAAGTAATGGTTTATGACTAAAAGATGCTTTTATGACTAAAGGTTTTCTCACATTTGAAAGAAATTATGATTATGCTTAGAAAGAAAGTATCTTATGAACTGTAATGACATAAACATGTCGTTATAGAAAAGCCAACGGGAAAAAATGTTGGGTCAGAAACTTTTTTATAGTAACTTGAGAATTCCTAGCCTAGTCTAGATTTGGAAGAAATCGAAGTCAGTGAGGTCTTGGGTAATATGGTAAAAAATGATATATCTAATTCTGAATTTTATCACATGAGTAAATATCTAGACGTTAAGGAACTTGTAACACTTTACGAAATTGAATTCTAGCAAGTAGAAATATCGAAACTGATCTTAACGTGAGAGGGTAGTTTTTTAGTGTCATGGGATGAAAGTGTGTTTTGAAATGGGGATTTGAAACTTTTAAATCGACACACTATTTATGTGCAAGCCTCCAGAGCAAGGCCGCTGTGGCAGGTAGGGGCCACCATAGCGGGCCAATTGTGAATTAAGTCGAAAATAAACCCCAAAAATGCCATTATTCTGTAAATTTTGTTCTTAAGAGTTAGGAAATAAACCAAAGCGACTTATTGAAAAAATTTCACCATAATTGAGGCTAAAGGTAAGGTTTGTACTACCTGAATCCATTTTTTTATCCGTATAATGTAAATTCATGGGTAATTATCATTGGAGAAGGGTTTTGAAGTTGTTTGGATGGTGGAAAAATCCCTAATTTGGGTATTGAGATCATGAGTTTGGTCTAATATTGATGGTGTTGATTGTAATCCAGGTAATTAAGCACCATTTATTGATCCTCGTGTTAACAACCGGAAAAAATTCGTAAAGGAAGGAAGCAAGTTTCTTAGGATGGTTCAATCCTTTTTTAGATAGGTGATGGTTCTGACTTATGATTTCATGTTTGTGTGATATATGCTAGTAATTTCTTCATTATAATTCATGAATGAATGTGAATGTTGTACTATTGATCACACCAATCATAAATGAGTATGAATGAATGATTGTATGTCATGAATCAACACTTGCTTGTATGATTATGAGAATGGACATTGTGATTGTGATGGTGGACTGTTGAATGGAATGGGTGTCACAATTCGACACACTAACTAGGATCAAATGTCACGATCCGACACACTAACTCAAAACGGGTGTCACAATCCGGCACACTAATAGTTTGGGTATAGGTTCCAAAGAGAGGACCATTGACATGACATATAGGTGTATTATTGAGAATGTGGAATTGTACATTGATCCTAAAATGATGAGTAATATTGAATATGTTTGGTATATGCATATTTTATAATGTTGTGGTAACTGGCATGTGTTTCACTTATTGGGATAGTCGTGTGATCCTACTAGAACATTGTAGTAGTCTACTGATACTGCACTTTCTCTTTCTTTGTTGGTTATAGGGCATCTTCAGGCGGCTACTGACAGGCCTCATTTATAAGACCAATGAACATAAAAATTCAAGGGTGAGTCAGTTCTTCGAGGCTGCCATGAGTTCTCATTATGTTTAGTCTATTTCTATTCGAACTTAGAATAGTACTTTATATATTCGCATGTTTTAGTATGGGTGCCAATCATAATAGTCTGGGTCATGACAAAGTTGGTATCAGAGCCTTAGGTTCATTGATCTTGATGTACCAAAATGTGTCTAGTAGAGTCTTGTGGAACGGTATAGAGATATCTATACTTTTCTTCGAGACACTATAGGACTTTAGAAAATCTCTCTATTTTCGTTTGTCTCATTTCTTGTTATAAATTGGTTTTGATTGGTATCTGGTGATCCAAATTGGTATCTAATCTCCTTCATTCTTTTGAGACAGATGTTTAACACTAGGTTTAACAATGTCAGACCCGTAGCTCCAGTCAATGCGCTAGCTGAGGAATCCAAAGCAAAAGTTCTCAATCGAGGTAGGGGTAGAGAAATAGCAAAGGGAAGAGGCCGAGGAAGGGTAACACCTACTAGGGATGGATCTCCGGTTGAGAATGCTCCCAAAAAGGAGAATACCCCGGTATATCATGAAGAGATTAAGGAGAATGTCGAGGTTGGGAATGATGAGGATGTTGGATAAGAGAAAGAGTGCAGGCTGAGACTACAAGTATTCCTCCCATAAACCCAGTGTTAGCTCAACAGATTATGTCGTTCCTGAAAGGATTGGTTGGCCTTGGAGTGCTTCCCTCAATTCAAGCAAGTGAAGCTCCCGTCGATACCCCTATTGCTATCATTGTCCCCAAGGTGGGTGGAACTATCACGACCCGAGAGAACCTCCAAGGCGTAACACGGCAGAATTCAACCTCGAAGAGGTCTTCTACAAGCCCTTAGCATTCACTCATCATATATGCATTAAAAGTAGCGTGGAATTAAAACTTTTCACAATAAAGATAATAAGTGGAAACTCATTTTATCAAACGAAAAAAGTACTAAGTCTCAACCATTGCCATCTTAGACACGTCTCAATATCATAGGGACACGACCCTTTTTACATTTAAAAGAAAATCTACTAAGAGTCTATTACAAGAATTTAAAGAAAAACTTCTAAGATATGTATCCTAGAATCTTTAAGGACATACCAAAGTTTGAAGATAGGAAATCCAAGCAATTCAATCTAGGAGTGAACCTCTAGTCACCACCACCTACACTTGGTAGTAAAAACATGGAGAAATAGTGTTAATACGAATATGCACTAAGTATGATGACTATGCAAAAACATGCAAAAGGGGAAATTTATTTGAGATATGCTTTTCATGGTATTTTTATAAAAACACCTTAATACAAGTATTAAAGACATACTACACGTCAATATTCACATACAAGATGATACCACGATACAAGGCATAAATATATTCATTAAGTAACCCATTAATTTTAGACCCTCCATCTAAGGTTATCCTAAGGCACGCCTAAGTAAGACATGAAGTGGCCGCCCACAAAACCTCTTCAATACACACCTAAGTGTTCCTCAAGACTATCAAAGATAAAGACCTTTCCATTTCAACATAACCCAATAAGTCAACATTCATTAAAATAGACAATTAAAGAGATATTCGTGCATTTAGGGGACTTCACATAATAGTCGTTTCAAGACTTAGGGAACTCACTTTAGCATCTTCAAAGCCTACTCGTGCCATATGTAGATAGCATCCTATACTACTTCCCACATGTTGTAGAACCTATCCAATAACTAGAGTGCACATCCCACATGATTGGAATAGAGGTTAACCAACATAGACCACACTAGCTAGGGATGAAACCCGGTGTCATAAGACCCCAAACCGTGGAAGGTGTTCGACTTGCCAAGGGTAGAACTTATAAGTAACTAATAAAAGCACATGGTTTAAGGGATATCCAAAGATGTTCATTGGTGTCATATCCGGGGGAACCCCCTAGAAGTAACACGGCGTACTCGACCTCTCGGAGGTCTTATACAAGCCCATAGTTATCATTCATCGCATTAACATAGTAAACTTAGCAGAAAATTTAAAACTTTTCATAGCACATCATATGCTAGAAACTTCAACTCATATATGTATAAAACATAAGCCATAATACATTTATAGACCTTAAGTCTCTTTGCCATCTTAGACTTAATAACTTTAGAGTACATTAGGGACACGGCCCATAAGACACATTACATAACTATACAATATTTAAAGACTTTACATTAAAGACATAAGTAGGACATCCTTGAACTATAAGGATTTCCTTTCATTGAGCTTGGTAATCATCTATCAAGCTCTTCACCATTCAAGACATCCGTTAAGCATCCATGACCTACACTTTGTGTAAAAAAGTAAAGAAGAATGGGATTAGCACAAGAATGTACTAAGTATGACAACCATGCAAAAACATGCATTTAAAAGGGACATTTTCTTTGAAATCATACTTCATGCCATTTTGAGTAAATCTTCATAAAACCTTTAAGCAATAACATTTATATCATTTTCATACTTCATAGAAACACAATTAAAGGCCAAACATCATAGAAAAGCACTTATAGAATTTAAGTCCAAATTGAGGTCACTTTACAGTGAACTCAATCTCTTTTACAGTGAACTCCTCCTTTATAATCATTAATCCTTCCAAGTAATCCTTTATTGATACTTGGTGCAATGCATTACCTTAAAACCACAAGGAAACATACATATTATCTACACAAGACAACACGTACCATCATAGAAGCATAGTACAACATAAACATAGTTAAGCCAAGACTAAAAGGACATTACAATGAACTACTAGTCAATATGCACATATACTAATTTTACTTCACATAGAACCTTATAAAACCTAACTCATGTCCCCAATCTTGATCCACTAGTGCAACGCACATGTAAGGCCCCATAACCTCACACATGCTTAGTAAACCTATCATGAGATCACAAACCTTTACATCCAAATCATATATCAACATGTATAGAGGAGACAACTTCACTTATGTCAACTAATACCTTCACCATATAGTCAACAAGATTAACATCATGTATAAAGACTCATAATATGCATACCTTCGTAACAAGTAGCCAAAATACTACAATGTCATGCATAAAAGATATATACTTAATGACATACATTAGAACACCTTCCTAAGACTTCCCTCAAGAGTCACTTGTGCAATGTATAGGAAGTCCCATACCCCCACCTACACTAAGCAACTACCTTTGGGTTATCCTAATTAGGGTCCTCATTCATTTACTTACATTATCCATTTTACCTTTAGGGAACTATAACCTCAACCGACATAGACCATGTGATGCTAAACATGGAATCCGGTGTCATCAAACCTTACACCGATGGAAGGTGGTCTACCGGCCAAGGTAGAACCCATTATAAACATAGTATTTTAGGTGGAATCCACTAGCTAGTATCCTATGGTGGCAACATAGTTCAAGAACTAAGAGGTAGATATCCCTATTCATACCATGTGGTAATTGGGACGCTCCTCATGGGAATACCTTAGATGGCATATCCCATAAGCAAGGGAGTTAACATCACACGGGCAACTTTAGGATGAATCTTTCCTTTTATGGACAAGTCATCATCTCCCATTGTCAAGTTCACTCGGTGCTAAGCTAAGTTCCCTTTTATTGAAAAGTCTTTATTACATTTATTTATAAAACATAAGCTTTAGAATATTCCTTCCTCATATGCTTATAGCATATTCAAGCATCTATCTAGTTTAGAGTATTCTTAGGCACACCTTTCAAGGCCTCTCTCATTTACTAGATCATCATCCATGTGTGTGTGTACATACATGTGAGCAAACCTTTCGCATAACACATAATATCACACATGTTCATACTTACATATTCATACCTCATCATGCATATTCATAACATGTTCATATATTCATCTTTCACATACATAGGAACCAAACCTAGGAGCTATCCTAACAAGGTACACATGTGCAATGCATAGACAAGGTCCCATACCCTTGACCATACTAGTACACCTATAAAGACAACCTAGTAAGGGAAATACAAATCATACTTTCATAAACATCACCTTAACATACATAGTAGTAGACACTGGTGAATATGAGAACTACCTTTCATTTAGACACAATGACCTATACTACTTGTAACATGCATGTAAAGTGAGTGTGTGTGTACATTGGTCAACATGATCACATAATGGCTATCAAAACTTCTTGAGGCAGCCACCCTCTTAGACCACATTACACTTCCAAGCACATAGCACACAACACATAATAGCATAGGAGACAAGACAATATATACATTATAATCAAGGCTCCTAACTTTAGTTACTTACACTTTCATATAAGGGGTGCATGAGTAGAGGCTATTAACCATTTTAACACATTAATGGCAGCACCTATACAATAACCTAACATGAATACACACATGCTTATACAATAGCCATACAACCTAGATCACAATTAGAATAGGAAAGTAGGCACAAGCTTCTCATAGTATCATCTTAAACACATGTTCATAAGTTCATAAATTTGACTTCAAGGCCATGTTCAAAACATATATATTGACAATAAAGTAAACACCGCCACCATAAGTGGACCATACCACACAATGTCATACAAGGCTTCATCAACATTATTATAGAAGAATAGAGAAGTAGAAGAGTAGAGGAAATAAGCATTCTTACCAACTCCTCAACCTTTGATCCTCATTGATCAATACACCTTGTTTATCAATAATTCATATATATAGCAGTAGCCTAATGTACTTTAAATATATGAGAAACCATGTACAAGTCGCTACAAGATTATACTATAACATAATACAGCACATCAACATACTAGGAAAGTAGCATAACATATATCATTAGCTAATTTCCCTTGCATTGATTTTAGATCATATTTCATACATAATATCAATCTAAGGCAGTAGATAAACCTACATTTTACCATATTAAAATCATGATTACATACCTTCAAGATTAAGGTTACAACATAGGCATTTAGGCTTATCGATTTGCTAGAGTATAGAAAAATTTACCAATACTATGAACTCTCTAAGGTTTTGATCATCATTAATATATTATCAACAATACACTCATTAGTCAGTATCTAATTAGATAGGAAATCAAGACGATATCATGCTTCATCTAACCACAATTCAAGATCCATCACACACTTAGCTTTTTTGACTTCATAGCCTAAAGGAATCTAGATAATTCATGCAAGCCTTTCTTAATTTGATCATTAAGGATTTATACCTACAAAATTCATCCATTATATCACTCTAAAACAGTAGCTACTGCAGTTGATACATAATCAAAACTCTACACAACCGATCTCACAATCGACTTCAAGGCAACATGTAGAAACATAGGCTATTCATGTTCAAATCTTCATATATTTATCATCATGGACTGATCATCATCAATTCACCATCAATTAACATAAATAACAATAAACACAAGCAATTCAACGTAAGAGAATCACCATTTAATCAAGAACAAGCCATAATCACAAAGCCCATGCAAGAGCTAAACCAATTTTGGAAGGAACATGGGTTCATCATGCAATTGGAGTGAAATCATGTTCAAATAACTGCATTAACTTCAATTCATCATGATTTAATTATTAAAAACGTTTTGAGAAAGAACCCATGGCTAGATTGGAAGATTGGAAACTTGATCATAAGATTTCTTTGAAAAACATTGAGAAGAACTCTCCAAGTGAAAGGTTACTTGAAGATGAAGGATTGCCATACCTTTTATTGGTTGAAAACCTCTTATACTTGATGATTCATCCATGGAAAACCCAGCTTGAATCTGTTCTTGAGCTTCACCAACAATGGTGGTTTCTAGAGGGAGTATTTTGGGAGGGAAAGGCTTAAAACATGTGGGTTGATTTTTAGAATGGGGTGATCACGTTTTTGATGACTTATATACACCAAAATTACTTAAATAAACCCATAATAATAAGGTTAGGACGTGGGGTGAATTTCCCATTCACCCCTTTAATTAAAAGCACGCAGGCTGACAGTTTCAGGCCACCCTCGACGATGGTAATGACGGGGCGTCGAGGCCATGACGAGCCGTGCCTGGCCTCCGTCACCTGACACTTAGCCAAAATTGTCTTAAGACCTGACCAAGGCATGTGTCCCTCGATTATACCTGCTCGACGGGCCGTTGGTGGACCAACGATCTGTCGTTGGGTCCGTCAATGGACACTGCCCAGGCAGTGTCTTAGGCAGCTTTGGGTCCTTCTTTTGGGGCCTCTTGTGGGGCACTTTAGAAGTCGTACCCGGACGTTTCCAATGCGATTATAAACCTTAACAATTTATAGACCTTCCACATAAATTTCATCTAAAACAAACACCTACAAGACGTCCAAACAGGCCAAGCCCCACCATGACACACGATGAACGTCTTAAGGGCTATCTTTCAAACGCCTTGGACGTTCTTGGTCGTTTGACCGTCAAACCTCTCAAAACTTCATATACTATCATTTAACATCATTATAAACCTATTCAAGACTTATTAATCTAATGAATCACACATAATCATATAGAACAACATACGAGGCATTTATGTGACTTAGTCGTCAAAAGTTTCGGTCGACCCTTGACGTTTGACTTCCAAATCACTTCAAACTTTATACACTGCCTATAAACCATATTATATGTTATTTTAGGACCTTAGAAATTTAAGACGAACATGTTAGGCTCTAGAAACCCTATCTCATTTTGGGGTCTTACAATATCCCCCACTTGGGAACATTCGTCCTCGAATGACACTTAGGACACTTTAATCACAACAAAGACTTCAATGCATCATAGAGCAATTCATCATATTCATAACATCATCACATAGAAGTTAATGTAACAAACTTTAAAAGGTACACAATTTCACAATATTTAGCACTCAATGCACACAAGCAAGCAAAACTTCAATTCACTCACCCTTAATGCATTAATCAAAGAGGCTCTTATTATGTTCATAGGAGGAACATACTTCTCCTAATCATAACATGGTAATTACACCTTAATTCATTAAGATATCATCTTGCAAGGCCACATATAGGCAGATTTTAACAATACTCAAAACAAGTAGGCAATCATACTTCAATGCACATGGACTTGAGTTAGTTGAACCACAAAGATCTTTAGTAGCTACACCTACTGCCATGAAGGTCATACTCAACCATACCATGCTTAGTTGTGTCCATGGAGGAATGTTCTTCTCCTCAACACACTTACATGTATCATGAGTTCACACCTTATCAAAGTACAAGGTCAATTCTTCTAAAAAAATGTGAAATTCTCAACTTTTGAAACCAAGACATGAGCATGTATTCTTCCTAGTGAAGTCTAAAGGCTAGATCACACCAAATACATCACAACAATTAGGAAGCCATTTCACAAAATGTCAATTTCTAACATAGTACTTACCTTCACAGTAAGCATCACTTGAGAAGAATATCACAAATCATAGGCACACACATTAACACTTAGCTAAACATGCTTTCATTCTTCAAAAGTGAGCCTACAATCATGCTTCCCAAACCATACAAGTCATATAAAGAGACTCAACATATTTCATTTTAAAGAGACTCGATTTCCATTATAAGACTAAACAATTTACCTCACAAGTGACTATTACGAAGTTCTTTGTCTTATCTCATGAAGTCAAATGCACAACTAGCATATCAAGATGTAATTCAACAAGAGAAAACATGGATTTTTATCAAAAATTTTCTTTCATACTCTTTGGAACATTCATAATGTCTTCAAGATGATGCCAATCAATACACACCAAACATATAAAGTTCATGCAACTCATACTTTATGCAAGACTATATTCATGAACAAGCTTACTAAGAATTCATTATTTTTAAGTTCAAGTAAGAATAGAAGGGCATGGTAGACAATATCTACTAACTTACCATTTCATCACCATCCTCCACTTAGGGTAAACCCAATTAAGAGCAACTTACCCCAACTTAAAAGGATCTTTAACTAAACAACCTTCATTTTTCATCACTTAAAAGTGATTACAACTTTAGAAGGATTTACAGTAAGTTAACAGAGGAACACCAAAGGTACCCTAAGCCTTATCACCTAGGCAATTTATCCACAATTATCAAGTTAGGTCATCTCATTTAACCACATAAGGTGTTCATATAATACAATAGACACCAAGGTCATACATCATTAGGAGAATACAACAAGGGGACTTAGTCATAAGGACTCTTTCTTTTCTTTCAACAGTAAAGTATGGTAACTTCTAGGTCAATCAAACCCACATCATCACCCTACAAAGATAAGAATACTACCCTCAATTCTAGGGGAAACATCAATTCCACAACATTAAGGGACTCACAACACAATAAGAAGTTAGAAACAATGTTATGACTCATCATGCCATAAGACTCTCATTCTTCATTCCAAATAGCAAAACTCCTTTTCACATTCATTATCATGTTCATATACATCAATTCTATACATATTGCAACAACATTCAATCAAAGGACAACTTAGTTGGTTCTCCAAACATGTTACAGTAAGTTGCCTAGCTTTACAGTGAGCATGCTTCCAAATATCCAAAAATGCATCATTTAGACAATTGAGGGGACAAGCATGGCAATATAAGATAAAAAGCTTTACCAACTCATCCTTCATAAGCATGCATACTATCATCACAACTAGGATCAAGTCTTTACAAAAGACTCCAATTTATACTAGCAACTCATCAAGTACCACTTATATACAAAGGAAAATAATGCACACTTTTAAACACATATTCTTAGGGTAGCATACTTTCATAGGTAGCCACTAAGCAATTCAAGTTCAAATCATAGCATAAAGCTACAAACATATAATGCCATATAGTAACACAACAATCCAAAGAACTCACTTTAACCATAATGACTTTTAATATGCTTTAACTATATCTTGACATTTCTCAATATAACATGTTATTTCACATAAGTTTCATATATTGCCATAATTGGCATCACATCATCAAGTAAGAGATATTTCATACATAGTACGGTAAGATAACCAATCATAATCCCCATAGAGTTAACATGTGCAATGATCAAGTAAAGCCTCATAACCCTACTAAATAAAGTAACCCAACAGGAACTACAATTAGCACCATACACCACTCATCTATATCCTTCATGCATGCATAACTCCATATCTTTAGCACACTAGGCTATTTACATGTTTATAAGCATAGAGATCATCACATAAGGACATTTACATTTATCATCATACACATACATAATATTAACCTCCTAGGTCTCCATCAAGGCAAACTAGTGCAAGACATAGGTAGAGTCCCATACCCTTACCTAAGTCTAGTTAACCCTTCAAGGCGCCTTAGTTAGTTTATACATCATCAAATAAAGACAAGTGTCACCTTCACACATACTCATTCAAACCATAAAACAAAGATAAGAATTTTAAACTCACCTTTTCTCCCTCAAGCATGGAGCAATCTCATCCAAGCAATCACATCTAAAATACCACCGGACAAGAAAACATAAGAGAGAGATCTTATAGAGTTAAGTTCTATGGCAAGATATGATAATGATGAAGAAGGGAAACTCTATCGTCCTATAGCCTCTCATACCATTTGATGTATCGCGACTCACCACCAATGACAAGACTCTACTAGACGTGGCAATATGAGACTTCTTAGAACCTAAGACCACTTTATAAACCTCATGCTCTGATACCACGTTTGTCACATCCGGGGGAACCCCCTAGAAGTAACACGGCGTACTCGACCTCTCGGAGGTCTTATAAAAGCCCATATCATTCATCGCATTAATATAGTAAATTTAGCAGAAAATTTAAAACTTTTCATAGAACATCATATGCTAGAAACTTCAACTCATATATGTATAAAACATAAGCCATAATACATTTATAGACCTTAAGTCTCTTTGCCATCTTAGACTTAAGTACATTAGGGACACGGCCCATAAGACACATTACATAACTATACAATATTTAAAGACCTTACATTAAAGACATAAGTAGGACATCCTTGAACTATAAGCATTTCCTTTCATTGAGCTTAAGAATCATCTATCAAGCTCTTCACCATTCAAGACATCCTTTAAGCATCCATGACCTACACTTTGTGTAAAAAAGTAAAGAAGAATGGGATTAGCACAAGAATGTACTAAGTATGACAACCATGCAAAAACATGCATTTAAAAGGGACATTTTCTTTGAAATCATACTTCATGCCATTTTGAGTAAATCTTCATAAAACCTTTAAGCAATAACATTTATATCATTTTCATACTTCATAGAAACACAATTAAAGGCCAAACATCATAGAAAAGCACTTATAGAATTTAAGTCCAAATTGAGGTCACTTTACAGTGAACTCAATATCCTTTACAGTGAACTCCTCCTTTATAATCATTAATCCTTCCAAGTAATCCTTTAGTGCTACTTGGTGTCACGACTCAAAACGAGTCGTGAGTGGCACCCACACATAACTACCTAGGTGGGAGAACCAATGAATTCAACCTTAAATTATATTATACAAGAACAATGCGGAAGCTCAAAATCTAGTTAAATATCCTTTCCCAAACCTGAAAGTCATTACAACAAGGACATCTAATCTCCAATACTAAGTCTAAGAATATCAAATACACCAAAATAAAAGAAAAAAATGGTATGTGTCCAAAAGTATATGACACCATGTCATGACCGAGAGAACCCAACACGAGCTTGAATGGATAGCTCACCCTGGAACTTGATATGCGGGAGGCTGGCTAGAGCTGAGGGAAATCTGAAGTCATAGGTACACTCGCTGCATTTCATAAAAGGAAAACAAAGAAGAAAACAAGTAGGGCTCAGTACGAGGCAACATGTACTGAGTAAGTATCATCGGTCAATCCAAAATAGTAACTAATATACAAAGAATAATAGTATGAACTCAAATATATCACTTAACATGTGATAAGCAACAAACAACATGAACAAGTGTCAACAACATTTTAGTAAGCACGTATTAAGTCAACGGTATCAAGATCACACATGAGGACTCATGCCTCCAAACCAAACCATTTTGGGAGTTGAGTTCTTTAAGATTGAGTATCTTCCATTAATTCAACATGTTTTTCCTTTAATATTACCGTGTCGGAACATGACACTCTGATCCAAAAATATCGTGTCAGAACGTGACACTCCGATCCAAAAATACCGTGTCGGAACGTGACACTCGGCCAAGAATACCGTGTCGGAACGTGACACTCCGATCCAAAAATATCATTAATTTATCATTTAATATCACCACTTTTTCATTCGTTAATAATATTTCATCGAGCCTTCTTTATTCAAGGCATTACTTAGATAGAGATGGTTTAAGATTATACATTCCACGGTCTCGAGATTTCAGACCAATCACAAAACACACGACCAAGCCACACAATCACACAATCAAGTACATAGAAAACTTCACAATATCATTCAATGCATATCAATCACTATTAAGAGTTTACTATCAAATAGCATAAACCATAACCTACCTCCACCGAAGAACCGAAGTCAAGCAACTACTTCTCCAATGCTTTTCCCTTCCTCAATGCCTCCGAACCTTTCAAATCTTCAAGTATATATGCATCATTTATAAGTTAGTGAGTCTACAAACACTCGTATTATTCTATGTATAACCTAGACCCAAAAACTCACCTAATTATATAATCAATTTCCTAAGGTTCAAATCTAAGTTTAAGGCTTAACTCCTCATATTGACATAACTTTAATGGAATTTAAATAATTCAATACATCTAATATTTAAGTACGTATTTTCATATATCAAAACTTAATTTATAACGAGATACTAAAATTATGTGTAATTTCCAGGTGCCTCACTTTCATGCAACCATCTTCAACCTATACAATATAATTATATGATCATATAACTGTCAATCATTACTTGGCCATTAAAATGTCATAAAATGATGCCATAACTCAACTCACGTACATGCCTAACAGTGTTCCACCAATTTTCTTATAACACTAATAGTAACAAAAATACCAAATTATATTAGCCAATCACTGTACACTTCATGTGTAACCTCCATTTTCTAAAATAACATAAATATAATAATCATTTACATTCACTTCTTAGCCATTACTATGCCAGTACCTTTACCATTTATGACAATTAATCAAGAGGCATTCAAGTCGGTCCCTAATACACAACAATTGTAACTTCAATTCTCCCTAATTAATTCACATTATAAAAATATTTGAACTCCTCAACTCACCATTATTTCAATAGCCTTTAATAAATATTCTATACATATGTTTTGTTGACAGAAATTCCAACATAACCCAATTGAATTGCAATATGCAAGATCACACACGTGATAATTTTCATAGCCACCGCTACTATATTAACCCATAAAGCATAAACATCCCATCAATCTAACTACGAAAAGTCAAAGAAAAAGGTCACCTGAACTCCTTTTGTGAATTTGCTTTGACGATTTGTGCGCCTCCTTTCTATTTTGTTCTTTCCTCCTTTCTGCAAATCAGTTATCACCCTAATTGTATATCTTAATATTATAATAGGGTAAAAGAGACCCCTTATTTATTTTATTATTATTTTCTTTAACCATCAACTAAGTATATTATTAAAACTACTCCCACAAATTTCAGAATTATAATTACGAATAGTCTGAAATATCCACTTAAAATATATCGGAAAGTATTTTATGAAACACAAGGTTTTAAAACTCAAAACGATCAAAAGGATCGTTACAATAGATACCAATTTACCCATCGTTCGTCCTCGAACGATCAAAGGAAGTCAATGGCAAGAAAAGGTACCTGAATCGATAAAAAGGTGTGGATATTTTTCATGCATATCAGCTTCACTCTCCCAAGTGGACTCTTCAACTGGTCGATTCTTCCATTGAACCTTTATAGATGCAATCTCTTTTGACCTCAACTTGCGGACCTCCCTATCTAGAATAGCTACAGGCTCCTCTTCATAAGACAGATTCTCATCAAGCAGAACTGAATCCCAACGAATAATGTAGTTTCCATTACCATGGTATTTTTTTTTAGCATAGACACATAAAATACCGGGTGCACTCCTGACAACCCTGGAGGCAAGGCCAATTCATAGGCCACCTCCCCCACGCGCTTCAGAACTTCAAATGGGTCAATATACCTCGGACTAAGCTTACCACGTTTACCAAACCGCATCACACCCTTCATGGGTGAAACCTTCAGCAAGACTTGTTCACCCTCCATAAACTCCAAGTCCCTAAGCTTCCGATCTGCATACTCCTTCTGCCTACTCTGAGCTGCTAAAAGCTTCTCTTGAATGAATTTCACTTTCCCTAACAATTCCCTCAAAAGATCGGTACCCCAAGGTCTCACCTCAAATGCATCAAACCAAACAATGGGGGACCTACATCTCCTCTCATACAATGCCTCAAATGGGGCCATATCAATACTCGAATGATAACTATTGTCGTACGAAAACTCTGCTAAGGGTAAAAATTTATCACAATGACCACCAAATTCTATCACACATGCACGAAGCATATTCTCCAACACCTGAATTGTTCGCTCAGACTGACCATCGGTCTGTGGGTGAAATGCAGTACTAAGATCCAGTCTAGTACCTAATTCAGCATGTAATGTCCTCCAATACTTAGAAGTAAATTGCGTACCTCCATCTGATATGATGGAAAGTGGAACTCCATGCAATCGAACAATCTGAGAGACATAGAGTTTGGCTAACTTCTCTGCATTGTAAGTCATCTTAACCGGAATAAAGTGAGAAGACTTAGTTAACCTGTCAACAATTACCCAAATAGAATCAAACCTACCCAATGTCTTTGGAAGATCAACTACGAAATCCATTGCAATTCTTTCCCACTTCCATTCAGAAATGGGCATTCTCTGAAGTGTCCCTCCAGGCCTCTGGTGTTCATTTACTTGCTGACAATTCGGGCATTGAGCAACAAAATCAACAATGTCACGCTTCATTTTACTCCACCAATAATGTTGCCTTAGATCACGATACATCTTGGTTGCACCAGGATGTATAGAATACCTCGAACTATGAGCCTTTGCAAGAATAGTGTGAGTCAAATTATCAACACAGGGCACACATACCCTTCGCTTAATTCTCAAGACTCCTTCCTCATCAATTACTGCCTCTTTAGCCTCTTCTCGCAATACCATATCTCAAATTCGGCTCAGCTTCTCATCAGCATAAACCTTTCACGAGATTAAGTTATAAAAATCTAATCTTTAAACATCAGGTACTCATCAAGGGAGAACCAAATTTATCTAACCCAAAGAAGAAGATGATCAAGTAACCACCTATCGAGCGATACACCCAAGCATATATAACCTCTAACAACATTGTCAAAATGTTAGATTGGTAGTTATTATAACCAAATCTTAAGAATGACAAAACTAGACTCAATGATCCTCACATTCAATCTCACATAACCAAAACATGATACCGATAATGAGATAAATCTTAAGTCTATCGAACAACTTTAAATTTTCATGGTAGCTATCCTATAAATTCTCATAAGTAAGGTGGTACATGTAGAACCACTCAAATACTTCAACTACACCAAGACAACACTAAATATGTCTTATAGAAAATAACCAAGGTGGAATAACTCCAAATACTCCTTCCATAGTGTCCATAGCGAACATTTTCGTTCAACTGACTCTATCTCTTTGATTTTCTAGCAACACACAATCACAAATTTAGTCCCTACTATAATTGCACACATACTTGAATTATCGAACCTCACATCCACTGAAGTCAACACTCTTAATACTAACAAAACATCATAACATTCTATGTAGTCCCATCAATAGAGTAGTTTTAGTCCAACTCTAAATTGTTAATAATCATGTAGAATAATATCTTACCTTGTGCATCATTCTTAAGTCATCTATCATAATTTGGCAATCTAATCCCACGTAAAACTCTAAATTTCTTACCTCACTGTTTTCCATCCAAAGCTAAACTTAATTTTTATAAAAGTTGATATAAACTCCTAGTAAATTATCTGTATCGAACCACTTTACATGTCACAATCATTTTTAAACTTATGGGAAAAAATCAATACTACCATCAACTACATCCAAAAGGGTTTATACGAGAGGTCTTATTCCTTCACTTTTCTCAAATTCTTTCCATCGTGCAAAATTCTAAATACCTCAACCCTTCAATATATCACACTATTGTTTCTCTAGCTCGTTTACCAATCTCATCCTTTTACCAACAACTCATGACGTTTGACCTTATATTCTAACCCAACACTTTTAAGTGAAACCATTCCCTAGGTCTATTAACTTTGCTACTCAAACTTGCATAAGTCCATCCATATGTTTAATATCTTATGTAAACAATATATTATTTATTTTTATTTTACATCACCAATTCATACCTTTATAAAATATACCACCACAAAAGTAGATTCAAAATAAAACGATTGAGTTGTAAACGAACAATGTAACTCAATCTCCTTATCTATCAACATGACTAATACCTTGAAGATTTTTATGATTTTACATATCTTAACTTATCGTTGATCGCCTCTTCATTGATCTTATCATATCCTTTCCTAAAAGTTCGACGCGGTTATTAATAAACTCAAAATCACAAGAGAACGTATCATCACACTTGAGTTGACCGTATGTACACTCCTTTCTTAAGTCTTATTCGATAGCTTTTAACCAATTTGATAAACATGTGACTCTAAAACCATGACTATATTAAAATATATGAAACCACATGTCTCAAAACTCAATTCTAGACCTCCAAAAGATACCTCTTTATTCCTTGCAATTAGAGAAAATATTCTATTTCTCACCTCTTTATGAAGATTGCATTATATCCCACAAATTTATTTATTTATTTATTTATTCATTTTTTTTTCATTATGACTCTAACTCTTTTAAATTCAATTCAAGTGGTGTCCCACATCTCCTAAAACTTTCCATACAACCACCTTATTCATCAAATAATGAAAAACCACAACATTAGTTGCTCATAATTCGTTATATAATATCCATCACCAACCCCTTATCAGCATTACGAACTCTAATCACCTCCATTATCTTAAAATAAGATTTCTCTTATTAAATTTTATATTAAAACACTTCATAATACACACTATAAATACAATATCTCTACAGTTTTAATGCAAGCACCATACAAATGCAGCTACTGTTCGGGACCAATAAAATGACTTTTCGGACATACAAATCCAATCTCCACCGTTCAGATCCACCAACACGATGTCAGAAAGACGTATTTCAAATTTTAGCCCAATCCAACGGTTAGTTAATTAACAAACACAATCTTGAGGTTGCTATGCGGAGAAAGGTATGCAGCAAAATAAATATTTTTCTTCTCTTCTCTCTTGTTGGAAGCTCTCTCAAAACCTCTCTTATGTCCTAATGTCTTTCAAGGAAAATACTAATGAGTAGTTCAATTTTTCTCTCAAGACCATCCTCCATTTATACAATTGTGTTTTTTCTTACAAAGTCAAAATCAACTAAAAGTAGGATTACAATTCGAATTCTTTTCCTAATAGAATTAGAAACCAAATAAGGAGAATAATTTCAATCCTTTTTCAAGTAGTATTAGGCCTAGTGTCCAATTCTTAAGCAAATACTAAATTTGATATCACAATCGGTCAAACACTTTAAAAATTTTGTTGCCACTAAAACTGATTCTAAATGAGAATTTTCGATACTAGTACAACAAACATAAATCATATATGTCATATATCACTTTCTCTTTTTACTATCATGCTTAGCCAGACCTTTTCATCATCAAGAAATGAACCTTTTCCTCGACATGACACCTTAAACTCCAGTATACCAATCAAATTTAAGGGACTAATTCAATAAGCATTTTCTTAGTAAAATCTTCAATATACTTTACCCAAAGTATACTCACTAGGACTTTCTTTTCCTATAAGTTTGTCATTCTAGTATCAATCTACTCCTTTAAAGCTTAAGACAAAATCATCAGCCCTCATTTAGAATTCTCAATATATATTTCACACCCTAAATGTATCACTACCATACCAAATCCAGCACTAAATTATTTTTTTTATTTTTTTTATTTTTTCAAAAATAATAAAAATAATACTCAATTCATGTATGTTATAATAACTTTACTAACTGTATTTTTCAAAGAAATGGTGCTCATTATCTATCCATCCCTCACAAAACTTCTTAAATGTTGTAACCTTGGCAAAGTCATCTTGCTTCACCTCATCTACCTCATATCCCTTAAGATTCAGAGAATATACTTCTCCATGAAGAATCTAGAAAATGCTACCCAAGTCATAGGTAGTGTCACTACCGGCAGGACTCAACATGAGATGACCACCACATTTTCGCATCTTCTCAAATTTAGTAAGTCAGAAACTCAATGTCCAATCACTCTGCCATATCCATCTTATGAAACAACAATCATGAAAAACAGTAAGGAAATCGCAAGCATCTTCATATTTAGTACCCATGAAGAATAGGCTTTCAACTTTGACTTAATAAAGAAAAATCATGTTGGTCACTAGTCATTACAAATCCTGTAGTAATTTGAGAAAATATACCTATTTTCAAAAACACATTTTTTTTCCGGTGTTGTTATTTCAACTTCTAATACTCTAGTACTAACCGTATGTGAAATAGAGCGAAGAAGTAAAAATACCAATTTGTATCATCTAGATACCAATTGGATTCAAGTAGTAGCACGAAAGAAAGAAAGAAATGAGTTTTCCTAAATTCTTATAGCATCTTAAAGAAAGGTAAAGGCGTCCCCATACCATTCTTCAAGACTCTACTAGACTTGTCCTTGTGTGATGAGATCACTAAACCAAATGCTCTGATACCAAGTTTGTCACGACCCAAAACGAGTCGTGAGTGGCACCCACACATAACTACCTAGGTGGGAGAACCAATGAATTCAACCTTAAATTATATTATACAAGAACAATGCGGAAGCTCAAAATCTAGTTAAATATCCTTTCCGAAACCTGAAAGTCATCACAACAAGGACATCTAATCTCCAATACTAAGTCTAAGAATATCAAATACACCAAAATAAAAGAAAAAAATGGTATGTGTCCGAAAGTATAGGACATCATGTCATGACCGAGAGAACCCAACACGAGCTTGAATGGATAGCTCACCCTGGAACTTGATATGCGGGAGGCTGGCTAGAGATGAGGGAAATCTGAAGTCATAGGTACACTCGCTGCATTTCATAAAAGGAAAACAAAGAAGAAAACAAGTAGGGCTCAGTACGAGGCAACATGTACTGAGTAAGTATCATCGGTCAATCCAAAATAGTAACTAATATACAAAGAATAATAGTATGAACTCAAATATATCACTTAACATGTGATAAGCAACAAACAACATGAACAAGTGTCAACAACATTGAAGTAAGCACGTATTAAGTCAACGGTATCAAGATCACACATGAGGACTCATGCCTCCAAACCAAACCATTTTGGGAGTTGAGTTCTTTGAGATTGAGTATCTTTCATTAATTCAACATGTTTTTCCTTTAATATTACCGTGTCGGAACATGACACTCTGAACCAAAAATATCGTGTCGGAACGTGACACTCCGATCCAAAAATACCGTGTCAGAACGTGACACTCCGCCAAGAATACCGTGTCGGAACGTGACACTCCGATCCAAAAATATCATTAATTTATCATTTAATATCACCACTTTTTCATTCGTTAATAATATTTCATCGAGCCTTCTTTATTCAAGGCATTACTTCGATAGAGATGGTTTAAGATTATACATTCCACGGTCTCAAGATTTCAGACCAATCACAAAACACACGACCAAGCCACACAATCACACAATCAAGTACATAGAAAACTTCACAATATCATTCAATGCATGTCAATCACTATTAAGAGTTTACTATCAAATAGCATAAACCATAACCTACCTCCACCGAAGAACCGAAGTCAAGCAACTACTTCTCCAATGCTTTTTCCTTCCTCAATGCCTCCGAACCTTTCAAATCTTCAAGTATATATGCATCATTTATAAGTTAGTGAGTCTACAAACACTCGTATTATTCTATGTATAACCTAGACCCAAAAACTCACCTAATTATATAATCAATTTCCTAAGGTTCAAATCTAAGGTTAAGTCTTAACTCCTCATATTAACATAACTTTAATGAAATTTAAATAATTCAATACATCTAATATTTAAGTACGTATTTTCATATATCAAAACTTAATTTATAACGAGATACTAAAATTATGTGTAACTTCTAGGTGCCTCACTTTCATGCAACCATCTTCAACCTATACAATATAATTATATGATCGTATAACTGTCAATCATTACTTGGCCATTAAAATGTCATAAAATGATGCCATAACTCAACTCACGAACATGCCTAACAGTGTTCCACCAAATTTCTTATAACACTAATAGTAACAAAAATACCAAATTATATTAGTCAATCACTATACACATGTGTAACCTCCATTTTCTAAAATAACATAAATATAATAATCATTTACATTCACTTCTTAGCCATTACTATGCCAGTACCTTTACCATTTATGACAATTAATCAAGAGGCATTCAAGTCGGTCCCTAATACACAACAATTGTAACTTCAATTCTCCGTAATTAATTCACATTATAAAAATATTTGAACTCCTCAACTCACCATGATTTCAATAGCCTTTAATAAATATTCTATACATATGTTTTTTTGACAGAAATTCCAACATAACCCAATTGAATTGCAATATGCAAGATCACACACGTGATAATTTTCATAGCCACCGCTACTACATTAACCCATAAAGCATAAACATCCCATCAATCTAATTACGAAAAGTCAAAGAAAAAGGTCACCTGAACTCCTTTTGTGAATTTGCTTTGACGATTTGTGCGCCTCCTTTCTATTTTGTTCTTTACTCCTTTCTACAAATCAGTTATCACCCTAATTGTATATCTTAATATTATAATAGGGTAAAAGAGACCCCTTATTTATTTTATTATTATTTTCTTTAATCACCAACTAAGTATATTCTTAAAACTACCCCCAAAAATTTCAGAATTATAATTACGAATAGTCCGAAATATCCACTTAAAATATATCGGAAAGTATTTTATGAAACACAAGGTTTTAAAACTCGAAACGACCAAAAGGGTCGTTACACTTGGTGCAATGCATCACCTTAAAACCACAAGGAAACATACATATCATCTACACAAGACAACACGTACCATCATAGAAGTATAGTACAACATAAACATAGTTAAGCCAGGACTAAAAGGACATTATAATGAACTCCTAGTCAATATGCACATATACTAATTTTACTCACATAGAACCTTATAAAACATAACTCATGTCTCCAATCTAGATCCACTAGTGCAATGCACATATAAGGCCCCATAACCTCACACATGCTTAGTAAATCTATAATGAGATCACAAGCCTTTACATCCAAATCATATATCAACATGTATAGAGGAAAAAACTTCACTTATGTCAACTAATACCTTCACCATATAGTCAACAAGATTAACATCATGTATAAAGACTCATAACATGCATACCTTCATAACAAGTAGCCAAAATACTACAATGTCATGCATAAAGGACATATACTTAATGACATACATTAGAACACCTTCCTAAGACTTCCCTCAAGAGTCACTTGTGCAATATATAGATGAAGTCCCATACCCCCACCTACACTAAGCAACTACCTTTGGGTTATCCTAATTAGGGTCCTCATTCATTTACTTCCATTGTCCATTTTACCTTTAGGGAACTATAACCTCAACCGACATAGACCATGTGACGCTAAACATGGAATCCGGTCTCATCAAACCTTACACCGATGGAAGGTGGTCTACCGGCCAAGGTAGAACCCATTATAAACATAACTTTTTAGGTGGAATCCACTAGCTAATATCCTATGGTGGCAACATAGTTCAAGAACTAAGAGGTAGATATCCCTATTCATACCATGTGGTAATTGGGCCGCTCCTCATGGGAATCCCTTAGATGACATATCCCATAAGCAAGGGAGTTAACATCACACGGGTAACTTTAGGATGAATCTTTCCTTTTATGGACAAGTCATCATCTCCCATTGTCAAGTTCACTCGGTGCTAAGCTAAGTTCCCTTTTATTGAAAAGCCTTTATTACATTTATTTATAAAACATAAGCTTTAGAATATTCCTTCCTCATATGCTTATAGCATATTCAAGCATCTATATAGTTTAGAGTATTCTTAGGCACAGCTTTCAAGGCCTCTCTCATTTACTAGATCATCATCCATGTGTGTGTGTACATACATGTGAGCAAACCTTTCGCATAACACATAATATCACACATGTTCATACTTACATATTCATACCTCATCATGCATATTCATAACATGTTCATATATTCATCTTTCACATACATAGGAACCAAACCTAGGAGCTATCCTAACAAGGTACACATGTGCAATGCATAGACAAGGTCCCATATCCTTGACCATACTAGTACACCTATCAAGACAACCTAGTAAGGGAAATACAAATCATACTTTCATAAACATCACTTTAACATACATAGTAGTAGATACTAGTGAATATGAGAACTACCTTTCATTTAGACACAATGACCTATACTACTTGTAACATGCATGTAAAGTGAGTATGTGTTTACATTGGTCAACATGATCACAAAATGTCTATCAAAACTTCTTGAGGCAGCCACCCTCTTAGACCATATTACACTTCCAAGCACATAGCACACAACACATAATAGCATAGGAGACAAGACAATATATACATTATAATCAAGACTCCTAACTTTAGTTACTTACACTTTCATATAAGGGGTACATGAGTAGAGGCTATTAACCATTTTAACACATCAATGGCAGCACCTATACAATACCCTAACATGAATACACACATGCTTATACAATAGCCATACAACCTAGATCACAATTAAAATAGGAAATTAGACACAAGCTTCTCACAGTATCATCTTAAACACATGTTCATAAGTTCATCAATTTGCCTTCAAGGCCATGGTCAACACATATATATTGACAATAAAGTAAACACCGCCATCATAAGTGGACCATACCACACAATGCCATACAAGGCTTCATCAACATTATTATAGAAGAATAGAGAAGTAGACGAGTAGACGAAATAAGCATTCTTACCAACTCCTCAACCTTTGATCCTCATTGATCAATACACCTTGTTTATCAATATTTCATATATATAGCAGTAGCCAAATGTACTTTAAACATATGAGAAACCATGTACAAGTCGCTACAAGATTATACTATAACATAATACAACACATCAACATACTAGGAAAGTAGCATAACATATATCATTAGCTAATTTCCCTTGCATTGATTTTAGATCATATTTCATACATAATATCAATCTAAGGCAGTAGATAAACCTACATTTAACCATATTGAAATCATAATTACATACCTTCAAGATTAAGGTTACAACATAGGCATTTAGGCTTATCGATTTGCTAGAGTATAGAAAAATTTACCAATACTATGAACTCTCTAAGGTTTTGATCATCATTCATATATTATCAACAATAGACTCATTAGTCAGTATCTAATTAGATAGGAAATCAAGACGAAATCATGCTTCATCTAACCACAATTCAAGATCCATCACACACTTAGCTTTTTTAGTCCATAGTCCAAAGGAATCTAGATCAATTCATGCAAGCCTTTCTTAATTTTATCATTAAGGATTTATACCTACAAAATTCATCCATTATATCACTCTAAAACAGTAGCTACAGCAGTTCATACATAATGAAAACTCTACACAACCGATCTCACAATCGACTTCAAGGCAACAGGTAGAAACATAGGCTATTCATGTTCAAATCTTCATATATTTATCACCATGGACTGATCATCATCAATTCACCATCAATTAACGTAAATAACAATAAACACAAGCAATTCAAGGTAAGAGAATCACCATTTAATCAAGAACAAGCCATAATCACAAAGCCCATGCAAGAGCTAAACCAATTTTGGAAGGAACATGGGTTCATCATGCAATTGGAGTGAAATCACGTTAAAATCACTGTATTAACTTCAATTCATCATGATTTAACCATTAAAAACATTTTGAGAAAGAACCCATGGCTAGATTGGAAGATTGGAAACTTGATCATAAGATTTCTTTGAAAAACATTGAGAAGAACTCTCAAAGTGAAAGGTTACTTGAAGATGAAGGATTGCCATACCTTTTATTGGTTGAAAACCTCTTAAACTTGATGATTCATCCATGGAAAACCCATCTTGAATCTGTTCTTGAGCTTCACCAACAATGGTGGTTTCTGGAGAGAGTATTTTGGGAGGGAAAGGCTTAAAACATGTGGGTTGATTTTTAGAATGGGTTGATCACGTTTTTGATGACTTATATACACCCAAAATTACTTAAATAAACCCATAATAATCAGTTTAGGACGTGGGGTGAATTTCCCATTCAACCCTTTAATTAACAGCACGCAGGCTGCCTGTTGCAGGCCACCCTCGACGATGGTAATGAAGGGGCGTTGAGGCCATGACGGGCCGTGCCTGGCCTTCGTCGCCTGACACTTAGCCGAAATTGGCTTAAGACCTGCCCAAGTCATGTGTCCCTCGATGATACCTGCTCGACGGGCCGTTGGTGGACCAACGATCCGTCGTTGGGTCCGTCAATTGACACTGCCCAGGCAGTGTCTTAGGCAGCTTTGGGTCCTTCTTTTGGGGCCTCTTGTGGGGACCTTTAGAAGTTGTACCCGGACGTTTCCAATGCGATTATAAACCTTAACAAGTTATAGACCTTCCACATAAATTTCATCCAAAACAAACACCTACAAGACGTCCAAACAGGCCAAGTCCCACCATGACACACGATGAATGTCTTAATGACTATCTTTCAAACGCCTTGGACGTTCTTGGTCGTTTGACCTCCAAACCTCTCAAAACTTCATATACTATCATTTAACATCATTATAAACCATTTAAAGACTTATTAAGCTCATGAATCACACATAATCATATAGAAAAACATACGAGGCATTTAGGTGACTTAGTCGTCGAACGTTTTGGTCGACCCTTGACGTTTGACTTCCAAATCACTTAAAACTTTATACACTGCCTATAAACCATATTATAAGTCATTTTAGGACCTTAGAACTTTAAGACGAACATGTTAGGCTCTAGAAACCCTATCTCATTTTGGGGTCTTACAATTGGACTCTAGCCTTTTCTTCGGGAAGAGATATCATTTTAACCATATCCACTCGGTGCTGGCCTTAGTTCCCATAGAGTATTTCATTCACATGTATGTACTAGAGAGGGCACCATCATTAGGTCTACTGACCCATGTTACTTTTACCAAGAAGGACACCATGGTGGGTCTACCGATCAAGGTTCATTAAAGATAGCTCATTGACTTTCTTAGAGAAGGTTTTCTGCCGTTCCAGCCCACCATCTCTAAGTCTTCACACAAGAAAGAGGCACCATCATAATGTCTATCGCTTCAAGGTTTTATATTCACCTATGGATTTAGACTTGTTATGTAGGGGCACCATTCTTAGGTCTACCGGTTCAAGACATAGCCTAAAATCCTCATTTATCATTTATAGAAAGGCATTTGGCTTAGGTCTACCGATTCTAGACATTCATACATTTATCGCTCAAGAAAAGAATGCCTAAGCCTACCAAGTCAAGAGATAACATCAAACAACTTTCATACATCAAGGAGAGGCACCTAAGTTTACCAATCAAGATGTAACAAAAAAATATGGATGTCTTTCACATTCCATCATCAAAACATATGAGCATTAAGAGAGAGATTATACTTCAAATCACAATACAATAATACTTTATACAAGATCACATTGAGATCACATGAACACCTTCATATTATACCTTCATATAACCATAACATGATAATACCCTAATCCACCATATAATTCCTTCAAGGCCATGATCACAATACGAATACAATAAGTAAACACCGCCAACATAAGTGGACCAAACCATACAAGAACAATTTTGATATAACAAGAGAATTAAGTCAACTTACCCTTCATCCAAGCCATAACCACCATTACTCAATTCTCCACCAATTCACCATATACAGATATAGATACAACTAGAAATCCGCAATACAATACATTCTAAGCATAATACATTAACACTCATACATAATCATCAAACTCACTTCATAAGCCAAATTTAGGAATTTAGGGGAAATCATGGGTTCATGGAGTTGTTTTCACTTTAAAATCATCAAATTACAGTAACATAATCATAGGACATCATTTGAAATCATTTAATCCAAGAACCCATGAGTTTGAGGAAGAATTGGGGTTTTTCATCACTATTAAAGACTTGAAAACCATTTGAGGATTGGCTCTAAAATGGAAACTAGCTTTAGATAAAGAGTCACCATAACTTTGTATCAAGAATTCCAAAGAAATTTCATGAAGAAGACCTTTAATTTGAAACCCTAGCTTCCCTCCTCTTCTTCCTTCTTCCTTCTTCCTTCTTCCTTCAGCTTAAGATAAATATTGAGAGAGAGAACTTTGGAGGTTTTGATTTTTGGGTCTTTGAAATTAATGAGTTTAAAGAAGGTTTTAAGGCTAAAAACTATATATATATATATATATATATATATATATATATATATATATATATATATATATATATATATATATATATATATATATATATATATATATATATATATATCAGTAATATAAACCTTTTAAAACTAACCTCACTTAATAATTACTAAAAGAAGAATTAATTGAAATTTTCATTTTAGGGTAGCTTTGTCAGGGACAACGCCCAACTTGATGGCTCATGAAGTGGTTCACGACCAAGTTGACGGCTCGTGGTTCCCTTGGGCAGTAGATCCCTTGGAGCTTGCAAACTTTCATGGGCCAACTCATTTGGACGGGCAGTTTGACGAGCCGTCTAGAGGACCATGGCTCGTTAAATTGCCCATGGTCTTCTAGGCAGTGGCTGGCCAAGCTGCCTTGCCTGCCTCAAGCCAAGACAAGTTCACGCCCCACTTGATGGGCCGTCTAGGGAACCACGAGCTGTGGTGGTTCCCATGAACTTTGTGGCAGTGAGCTGCCAACTTAGGACAATCTTGGGTTTTTGGCTAATTCTTGTCCCTCTTGGCTTGGCTCCTTTACTAGCACCCTCAACAAATCATTAACAAGGCTTTTAGTCCTTGAGTCTAACACGTGTATTGACTTTGACTCCTTAAATTCTTCCTAACAAAGCTCATAGCATCACATACCACATAAAACACATAAAACTAGTTCCCGAACGCCATGCGTCCCTTCACGTTCAACCTCAAAACACTTCAAACTAGACTTTGAAAGTCAACACTCAAAATTTTAACAAGTTAGTGACTCATAAAACTCATGAGAAGCTCTAGATCATCCTACTTCATTTTTTAGGGTTATTACAGTTTCCCCCACTTGGGAACATTCGTCCTCGAATGACACTTAAAACACATAAGAGGTGATGACCCAAGACTAGCAACCCACAATTATACATATAACCATTTACATCAATACTCGTAGCTAGGAGGACCATGAAATTCACATACTAGTTTCAAAACACAACAAGAAGGTAGAAACAATATCCACAAACTCACTATGCATCAAGACTTCACATTTCTCATTTCATAATCGGAGGATTTTCCTTCTCCGTATCTCGTCATGCTCACTTCAACATTATTAAGCACGTCATGCAAATTTCTCATGATAGCACAATCATGCAACATTTTTAAGGACACATCTACGCATGCTTATCATTCCAACTTATGCAACATTTTGGCAATTTATCATGTATGCATATCAATATGAGGAACAAAACTTTATGAAAAATAATTTTTTTCACACAAGATTCCAAGACATGCATCATGCTACTGGAAGCTCTATATCTCAAGCTTGAATAGAATGGAATGAAGGAAGACAAGAAATCCAACACCATCAAAATCTTATTATGCAACTTATCATCCCCCACTTGGGAGAAACCCAACTAAGGATATCATGAACAACAAATAAGGATCTCATTACAAAGTAATGAATTAAAACTTACTGGCACCGATCCGGGTTTGCTTCCTTGTTAGCTTGGAGAGCATAGAAACGATTCTTCTTTTGGTCATCAAGATTCGGGCCACTATGAGGAGCTTGCTTAGCCTCCCTTCCTTTTGCTGCAAGAGTAGGACAATCTCTCACCTTGTGATAATTCTTCCCACACCCTAAGCACTTTTAGTTGTCGGCTAGACTCTTCCTATAGTGCTTCTTATCACAAGTGGTGCAAGTAGGTTTAGAAAATTGGGAAACACCACCCCTCTCATGGTTAAACTTAGAGCACTTGAAGAGTCATGATTTGGAGCTTTCTTCTTAAACCTAGGTTGACCTTTCTCATTGGATCTACGCCTCTTCAACTCCTTAGTCATCCTCTTAAGTTTAGACTCTTTAATAGATTGAGCATACACCATAAGCCTAGAAATATCCATATCATTATAGAGCATTGTCGTACGACACTATTCCTTGACTAGGTTGGTTACACTGGTCACAAACCTATTCATCTCATCTCTAGGGTTAGACACCAAAGATGGAGCATATTTAGACAACAATGTAAACTTCAAAGATTACTCCTCCACATTCATGTTACCTCTTCTCAGATTTATAAACTCCTCAATCTTCCACTCCCCTGGGGAAAGTACCTTCCTAAGATCACTTCCTTAGACTCTTCCCACTCTTTAGGACCCGGTTCAGCCGGCCTATTATCTTTCCGTTGGTTGAATCACACTTGGGAAACCTCTTTCAATTAGTAGGAAGATAACTCCGCATTTTCCCTAGAAGAGACACCCATAAAATAAACTATCTTATAAACCTCATCCAAGAATGCTTGGGGGTCTTCTCCCACTCTAGAATGGAAAATAAGAGGATTCATCCTTGTGAAGTCTCTCAACCTTGAACTCGGAGTACTTTCATTAGTGTTCACCCTAGGCCCTACATCTCTATTTGCTTGAGCCATCATGGCTTGGGATAAGGTGAGAAAAGCCGCTCTAATCTCCTCATTGGTCATGTCTAGGGGAACCATCGGAGCCTCATTTTCTGGATTGCCTATAGGAGCTTGTCCATCTTGGGGACCTAAAAGAGGAATCTCCTCATTATTAATCTCCTCTTTCACTCTTCTTGCAACCCTTCCTCTCGTATTCATATCTTATCAAAGAAAAAAGATTAGGAAAGACACTTATAAAAGTCAAATCTAAGGTACGACTTCAAGAATATAGAACAAGTGTAACTTCTACTGTCATATAGCCTCTTGCTCATAGATGTGTCACGATGCACACTGATGAACAAGACTCTACTAAATATGGCGTGTGAGACTTTGAACCTAAGGACCATTTCAAAAAATGTATGCTCTCATACCAAGTTCGTCACAACCCGAGGGTACCCCCAAGTTGTAACACGGCATATTCGACCTCGAAGAGGTCTTATACAAGCCTTAAGATTTCATTCATTACATAGGCATTAAAAATACTGCATAATTAAAACTTTTCACAATAAAGTTAATAAGGGGAACCTCATTTTATTAAATGAAAGAAGTTCTAAGTCTCAACCATTGCCATCTTATACACATCTTTGGACACGATCCTTTTTACATTTAAAAGAAATCTAAAAAGAGTTTATTCCAAGAATTTAAAGAAAAATTTCTAAGATATATGTCTTTGAATCTTTGAGAACATACCAAAGCTTTAAGATGGGAAATCCAAGCACTTTAATCAAGGAGTGAACCTCTAGTCACCACCACCTACACTTGGTAGTAAAAACATGGAGAAATGGTGTTAGTACAAATATGCACTAAGTATGATGACCATGCAAAAAGAGACATTTATTTGAGATATGCTTTTCATGCTATTTTGATGAAAACATCTTAATACAAGTATAAGAGACATGTTACACGGCAATATTCACATACAAGATGATACCACAATACAAGGCATAACTATATTCATTAAGTAACACATTTCATCATTTTAGACCCTCCATCTAAGGTTATCCTAAGACCCACCTAAGAAAGACATGAAGTAGCCGCCCATACAACCACTTCAATGCACACCTAAGTGTTCCTCATTACTACCAAAGATAAAGACCTTTCTATTTCAACATAACCCAATAAGTCAACATTCATTCAAATAGACATTTAAGGAGACATTCATGCATTTTAAGGTACTTTACATAATAGTCTTTCAAGACTTAGGGAACTCAATTTTAGCATCTTCAATGCCTACTCATTCCATGTGTAGATAGAATCCCATACACTACCTACACGGTGTTGAACCTATCCAATAACTAGGTGCACATCCCACATGATGTGAATAGCTGTAAACCAACATAGAACACACTAGATAGGCATGGAATCCAGTGTCATAAGACCCCACACCGTGGAAGGTGTTCTACATACAAAGGGTAGAACTTATAAGCAACCCATATAGGCACATGGTTTAAGGAATATCCAAATATGTTCACTTGACTCTACTTTTCTTCACCATCTTAACCATATCCACTCAGTGCTAGCCTTATTTCCAATAGAGTATTTCACTCACATGTATGTACTAGAGAGGGCACCATCATTAGGTCTACCGACCCATGGTACTTCGACCAAGAAGGGCACCATCCTAGGTCTACCGATCAAGTTTCATTAATGATAGCTCATTGGCTTTCTTAGAGAAGGTTTTCTACCGTTCTATCCCACCATCTCTAAGTCTATCATTTCACACAAGAAGGAGGCACCATCATAAGGTCTACCGCTTCAAGGTTTTACATTCATCTAAGGATTTAGACTCATTATGAAGGGGCACCATTATTAGGTCTACCAGTTCAAGACATAGCCTAAAAGCCTCATTTATCATTTATAGAAAGGGAATCGTGCTTAGGTTTACCGATTCAAGACATTTATACATTTATCACTCAAGAGAAGGATGTCTAAGTCTACCAAGTCAAGAGATCACATTCAACAACTTTCATACTTCAAGGAGAGGCACCTAAGTCTACCAATCAAAATGTAACATCACAATATTGAGGTCCTTCACATTCCATCATCAACACGTATGAGCATTAAGAGAGATATTATACTTCAAATCACAATACAATAATACTTTATACAAGATCACATTTAGATCACATGAAAGCCTTGACATTATACCTTCAAATAGACCTTAACATGATAAAACCCTAATCCACCATATAATGCCTTCAAGGATATGATCACAATACGAATACAATAAGTAAACACGGCCACCATAAGTGGACCAAACCTCATAAGAATAATTCCAATAAAACAAGAGAATTAGATCAACTTACCCTTCATCCAAGCCATAACCGTCATTACTCAATTCTCCACCAATTCACCATATATAGATATAGATACAACTAGAAATCTGTAATACAATACAATTTAAGCATAATACATCAACACCCACACATAATCATCAAATCCACTTCATAGGCCAAATTTAGTAATTTAGGGGAAATCATGGGTTCATGGAGTTTTTTGCACTTTAACATCATCAAATTACTGTAACATAATCATATACCATCGTTTGAAATCATTTAATGAAAGAACCCATGTGTTTGAGGAAGAATTGGGGTTTTTCATCACTTTTGAAGACTTGAAAACCATTTGAGGATTGGCTCTAAAGAGGAACTAGATTTTTATAAAGAGTCACCATACCTTTGTATTAAGAGTCCCCAAGAAATTTGGTGAAGAAGACCTTGAATTTGAAACCCTTGTTTCCCTGCTCTTCTTCTTCCTTAAGCTTAAGAGAAATATTGAAAGAGAGAACTTTGGAAGTTTTCACTTTGGGGTTTTTTGAAATAATAAGTTAGAATAAGGTTTTAAGAATTAAAACTATAGATATTAATTATATAAACCTTTTAAAACTAACCCCACTTAATAATAACTAAAAGAAGAATTAATTGAAATTCCCACTTTAGGGCAGCTTTGTCAGGGACCACGCCCAACTTGATGGGTTGTGAAGGGGTTCAGGACCAAGTTGACGGCTCATGGCCCCCTTGGGCGGTATATCACTTGTACCTTGCTCACTTTATGGGCCATGGCATTTGGACGGGCAGCTTGACGAGCCATCTAGAGGACCATGGCTCGTTAAAGTGCATGTGGTCTTCTAGGCAATGGCTAAGGCAAGCTGCCTTGCCTGCCTCAAGCCAAGGAAAGTTCACACCCCACTTAATGGGCTGTCTTGGGCACCATGAGCCATGGTGGTGCTCGTGAAGTTTGTGGCAATGATCTGCCAAATTGGGATAGCCTTGGATATTTGACTAAGGCTTGTCCCTCTTCACTTGGATCCTTTTCTAGCACCCTCAAACAAGGCTTTTAATCCTTGAGTCTAACACGTGTCTTGATGTTGACTCCTTAAATTCTTTGTAACAAAGCTCATAACATCATATACCACAAAAAACACATAAAACTAGTTCCCGAACGCCATGATCGTCCCCTGACGTTCAACCTCAAAACTCTTCAAACTATACTTTGAAAGTCAGCACTCAACATTTGAACTAGTTACCGAGTCATAAAACACATTTGAAGCTCTAGATCATCCTATTTCATTTCTTACGGTCATTACATGATTTGTATGTAATGATGTTTTCTTCCGTCCTTTGTTAGGTCATGTTATGACTGGTACTGAACACGAGATGCTAACTAAGTTTTTGAACTTAGAGACACCTGTGTTTCATGGTTTCAAGAAATCATATGAGTTAATTCTAGTTTGTTATGAAAGGATTCATAAGTTAGTAATTGTCCATGAACATGAACTTCAAGCTGAGGCTAAGCAGTGGTAGAGAGCTTATGTGGAGTGCAGATCTTCAGCGTTTCCCCCACTCACTTGGACCCAGTTTCATGCTCTATTTTTGGAGAAGTATGCACCCAATACCTTGAGAGATCATAACAAGGATGATTTTATGGCTTTGTAGCAAGGTGGTATGTTTATGGCTGCTTATGAGACTAAGTTCCACACTTTGTCCAGATATGCTACGCAATTGGTGACTACTGAGGAAGAGAGGATCCGCATATTTTTAAGGGACTAAATTTTTGAGTTTCAGGTATTGTCTTTTCATATGACCTCTACAAGAAAAAACATAAATGAGGTAACAAATTTTGTGAAGAAAGCTGGGGTGAGGCAAGACGGTCATGCTAAGGCCTTGGCTAAGAAAGCCAAGAATACATGTAACTTTTAGGGTTATTACACCACAGGTTCACGGAGGCTGACACTTAAAGCCCGGAAGATTCAGTTCGCTATGACCGTTTTTACAGGTAATTACTTAGGAACTCCACCTCAGAATTTCATTCAAGATAGCCAGGGAACCGCACATTCGATTGGCTGTCGGCCATCTTTCGATCGCACTTGTTATAATTGTGGAGAACCTATCCATATAAGGAGAGATTATCCCTTATCCATCCATGTTGGATTTCGTGTAGCAATAGATTAAAGTTGTGGTACCTGCAAGAAATGGTAATAATTTTCAAGGGCATCCATATGGTGGGCGAAAGGAAAACAGCATGGTCGTAGAGGTCGGGGAAATGGTAACACAGAAAGAGGTACGATAAATCCAGGCAGGAAAGTCGACCGTCATCATGACATGGATCAGTGTTATGCCTTTTCAGTCAAGACCAAGGTAGAGGCGTCTGATACAGTGATCACAGGTTCTATTCATGTATGTGACTAGATAGCTAATGTGTTGTTTGATCCGAGTTCTACTTATTCTTATATGTCCGTCCAGTTTTCCTTGGGATTTGATATGATTTTTGATGTACTTGATGCCCATATCTATGTTTCTACCCAAATTAGAGAGTTTGTCATAGTCACCCATGTTTATCATGCTTGTCCAATCTTATTTATGGGTTTTCAGACCGGAGCTGATTTGGTGATTTTAGATATGACTGAATTTTATATAATCTTAGGCATGGCTTAGTTGTCCCTTTGTTATGTTGTGTTAAATTATAGTGCAAAACCCATGACATTAGAGATCCTTGATAGGGAAAAATTAGAGTGGGAAGGGTGTACAAGCCTAATCAAGCTAAGATCATATTCTCCATTTGGGCTAGAAAACTGGTGGGGCAGGGTTGTTTTTCTTACTTGGATCATATTCGGGATGTGGAAGTTGAGTCTCCCTTTATTGAGTCTATTCTTGTGGTGTCAGAATTTAGAGAAGTGTTTCCTACTTATTTTCTTGGTATTCCTCCTGATAGAGATATAGATTTCTACATTAATTTGGAACCTTGTAAACCCCCCCCCCACACACACACACACACACACACAAAATTTCTATCCCTCCATATCGCATGGCCCTGATAGAACTGAGAGAGCTTAAGGCTCAAATCCAAGAACTTCTTGATAAAGGTTTCATCAGTATTAGTGTTTCATCATGGGGTGCTCATGTCTTGTTTGTTAAAAAAATTATAGTATGAGGATTTGGATAGATTACGAGCAATTGAATAGGGTCACCATTCAAAACAAGTACCCATTATCGCAGATAGATAATCTTTTCAACTAGTTGCAAGGTGCATCAGTTCTCTAAGATTGATCTAAGGTCTGGTTACCATCAGTTATAAATTGGGCCTGAGGATGTACCCAAAACAGCTTTTAGGACTCGCATGGGCACTACGAGTTTCTAGTCATGTAATTTGGGTTGACAAATGCGCTTGTAACTTTCATGAGTTTGATGAATGGTGTGTTTAAGACATTTCTTGATTCGCTTGTTATTGTTTTCATTGATGATATTCTGGTTTTATTCAAAAATTAAGAAAGAGCATGTCGACGATCTTCGTATTGTTCTGGGTGTTCTTGGGAAACAAAAGTTGCTTTCTTGGGGCATGTAGTTTCAAGGAAAGGGGTAATGGCAGATCCCCAAAAGACTGAAGCGGTTAAGAATTTAGTTCGTTCTAGCTCTGCGACTAAAGTGAGGAGTTTTGTGGGGCTTTCTAGTTACTATTATCAATTTGTGAAAAACTTTTATTCTATTGCCATGCATCTGACAAGGTTGACCAAAAACGAGGTACCTTTTGAATGGACTAAAAATGTGAAGAGATCTTTCAAAAACTTAAACTCTTTTGACCACTCCGCCTATTCTAGCACTACCGATGGAAGGTAAGACTATATTGTTTTGTTGTGATGCTTCACTTTCAGGTTTGGGTGCAGTGTTAATTCAGGATAGGAATGTTATAGCTTATGCATCGCGACAGTTAAAGGTGCATTAGAGGAATTACCCAACACATGATTTAGAGTTAGCAGCGGTATTGTTTGCTTTTAGGATATGGCGGCATTACCTTTATGGTGTCAAGTGTGAGATGTTTATTGTTCATCGTAGTTTGAAGCATGTGTTCACTCAGAAGGATGTGAATTTGAGACAGCATAGGTGGATGGAGTACTTACTCTAGGATTATGATGTGACCATCCAATATCATCGGGTAAGGCTAATGTAGTGACAGACGCACTAAGTCGAAAGGTGGTAAGTATAAGAAGTCTAACTTGCTTGAGTTAGGAATCTTAGATAAAGGTAGTTTTATAGTTAGCATTGAAGTAAGGGCCACGTTCATGAAGGATATGTCACGCCCCAAACTAGAGGAGGCATGACTGGCACTCGACACCATATGCAATCGAGTTAGCCACTCAAACAAACCAATTGGCTCAACTGAGGTCAAAGAAGGTCAGGTAGCATAACATCTAAACTATTAAACCTGGACCATTAGGGTCATAACCTAAATAACAACTCATATAGAAAAAGGTATACAAGCCAAAAATATTAAACTACTAGCTGGCCGATGAGGCCAGAATATAGGACATATACACATACATCTCTATACATGTCAAGCCTATGTGGTTGGAAACTCGAAGTTGCAGAAAGAAACCCAGAATAATATGTCCACAATAGCCTCTATGAGTGACAAGCACTGTAGGGACAAGGCCCCGACTATACCTAAACTGTACAAAAAAAAGTAAACATCCTTTGATATCCCAAGATAAGATGGAGCTTACCAACCCACAGTTGAACCTGAATCATAATGGGTGGGTCGTTTAGAGTCCATGTCTATACCTACTCGCACGAAACAAAAAGAAGTGTCCCCAGGCAAAGGGAAGTGAGTATGAATAAAAGTTTACTCGTATGTAAAGAGGAAAGTAGAGTTACAAATATTTATAGTGAAAGGGTAATAGAGATAACACCTGAAACTAAAACTCAAATAATCTTTATGGATGACATTTGGAAATATACTATTTAAATATGCATGGTATGCTCATTTAATCGTATGTTGTGAATAAATATATATATATATATATATATATATATATATATATATATATATATATATATATATATATATATATATATATATATATATATATATATAGAGAGAGAGAGAGAGAGAGAGAGAGAGAGAGAGAGAGAGATACAAATGCAGTGCTAGCACAGGTGGTGCCTTCCGGTAGCGAACCAGGATCATATTCGCCAACTCGTAGTCTTCTGTGTATCATACATATATATATATATATATATATATATATATATATATATATAGGCATACCTTCTGATTATAGCTCGGAAGTAGAATACATAGCATGTCATGTCATGGATTTGTAATGCATTTGTGTTACCTGAATCAAGTTGCCAATCTTGGTTGGTTGGTACTCTTGTCCTCGTAATTTCGAAATCACTTTCGTATCACATGTAAATATCTTGTATAAAGATATGATTGTAGATTAAACAATAACACTTAAATCAAATTAAGAAAGGTAACTTAAACCGATGATGTTCATAAAGATCTTAAGGTGTGTCACCTAGCTATAATAAATGTTTCCTTAACATACCTCAATTCTGGGTCTTGTTGTATCAATACAGATTGTACCCCTACAGAATATCATGTCACAAAACCATTACATGCGTAATATTAACATGGCAGGGTCAAAGTAGCTATTAGAGATTAGTAGCATAGTGATAAGCTCGCCCGACCCTTTTTAAATGTATGCTTTATTACATTTTCTTCTCCAAATTACAACCCCAAATTATTGAAGTAACATACATTTTTGTTGCAGCTATTAACATGTGGAGGCCTACGCAATAGTCAACGACAACCAAACAAAGTATGGCTACACAATAATAAATACTCAGAGTTTCGCCACACCAATCTGTTCAAACCCCAAAATAAGCTCAACCAAATCCCAACCACGAGTCTTCAAACCATTAAAGCCAGAAAAAATATATGTAGTACAGTCCTATAATTTTTCAATATAACCATAATAAATTTAACTCACCGCTTCCAATCATAATCGTATACGTTCGTCTAATAATTACATTTGGAGTCATGTCTTTCTATTCATAAGAAATAACAGGTTAAAAGGCAAAACCTTAACTTAAACTTGATGGATCTTGTAGCACTTTAACATGTCTCAATTACAAACAGTCTCCTTAAACACAAGACGTTAAACCAAAATGAAACAATTTGAAATTTTCAATGCAATAATAGAACAAACGTTACACTTATTTATCTTACAATCAGTTAACCATTATAGGCAGAATATTAACACATCAGGGTCAAAGTAACAATTAGAGATTAGTAACAGAGTGATTAGCTCGCCGAACCCTTTTAAAATGCATGTACATTTTCTTCTCCAAATTACAACCCCAAATTAGTAACATAACATACATTTCTGTAGCAGTTATTAACAAGTGGAGGCCTACGCAATAGTCAACAACATCCAAATAAAGAATGCATGCACAACAATAAAAACTCGGAATTTCGCCACACCAACCTTTTCAAACCCCAAAAAAAGCTCAACCAAGTCCCAACCACGATTCTTCAAACCATTATAGCCAGAAAAAATTATATGTAGTAAAATCCTATAATTTTTCAATATAACCATAATAAATTGAACTCACCGCTTCCAATCATCATCCTATACGTGCGTCTAATAATTACATTTGAAGTCATGTCTTTCTATTCATAAGCAATAAGAGGTTAAAAGTACAAATTTAACTTAAACTTGATGGATCTTGTAGTACTTTAACATGTCTTGTCAATAACAAATGTCTCCTTAAGCACAAAGACGTTGAACCAAAAAAAAACAATTTGAAATTCACAATGCAATAATAGAACCAACATTACACTTATTTATCTTACAATTAGTTACCCATCTATACTTCTTCTTCTCTTCCAGAATCATATCAACAAGAACCACACACATAAAAAGCATTTCCGAAAACTCTAGGAACAACAATATCAAAAAATACTTAAAAACAGTCAAACATCACGTAACTATCCAAATACGATTTTCCTAGTCGTCTATTCGTGTTCTTGTTTATATAGCATAGTTATAACTTGGAGTCACTCAATTAAATGAAGGGTGAGAATTATTACCTCCAAACAGCATCAACACCATACAAAAATGAGACTCATTCACCATGAACAATCCTCAAATAACAACCAATGAGGAGGAAAGAAGTAATACAATCTCTATGAACGTTTCAAGGGTGAAACCACGTCGAAATCTTGTAGATATTTTCTTGGATGATAGGGGAACTTTAGAGAGGATTTAGGATAGTTTTATTCTTATTTTTGTCTAAAAAATGAGATAAAACAAAGGATAAATAAGATCTTATAAAGCTAAACCGACATAGGAGCTAGGGGCCCACCTTCACGTCCCTGCTTGCGCAATCTCACTAAAATCTGAGTATCTCTCAATTTTAAAGTCATATGGACAAATGGTTTAGTGTATTGGAAATTAGACTCGTAGACCTTCAAATTGATTTATTAGGTTTTTTTAAAAGATTTATATATTGGGAGAAAAGCTCTTAGACATTTAACCCAAATTTTAGAAGGTTTACCAAAGAAACTTACTCTAACCTTTGCCAACTTTTATTCCCATCTTGCTTAACTTCAAAACTTAACTTACGATCATTAGACGACTAAATCAACCTATAAAACATCTTTATCATCATATAAGACACTCTTTATCTAATCCCAAAAGATACTGGTTAACTTAAACATTCTGAACAGACGGGGTGTTAGAATAGACATTCTTTAACTCATACTTGTTTAAGGACATCCTTGATCCATAACTTTAGTCTAATTCTTTCATTTTTACCACCCCTTTGTAAAATAATTCTCCTGACGTGACCCACAAAGTTTTATAAACACTCATACTTCCATGTAATATTATGCCTATTATGCAAAAGAACCATAGGGTCTTACAGGATATCAAGGCCAAACATTTTGAGGGTGACAATTTGAATGAGCTTAGAAAGATGACGTCTGCTAAGTCACAAGATACCACTCTTGATGCGGGAGGTATGCTTAGTTTGAAAGTAAGGATTTGTTTTCCTCGAGTAGATGACTTGATTCAAAAATTATTGACAGAATCCCATGGTTCACGATATTCCATTTATCCGGGTGTGACCAAGATGTATCGATATTTTAAGCAACTTTATTGGTGGCATGGAATGAAGAAGGATATAGCAGAATTTGTGGCTAAGTGTCAAAATTGCCAACAAGTAAAGTATAAATACCAAAGGTTTGCAGGTTTGCTTCAGAGAATGTCAATTTTGAAATAGAAGTGGGAAATGATAGCTATGGATTTTGTGGTTTGGTCTTCCCAAGACGTTGGGAAAATATGACTTTATTTGGGTAGTGGTTTACAGATTGACTAAGTCAGCCTATTTTATTCCTGTCAATATAGATTATAATGTGCATCGATTGTCTAAGGTGTATGTAAAAGAGATAGTAAGGTTGCACGGGGATGCCCCCTTCTATTATCTCCGACCATGGTACGCAGTTCACATCCAAGTTTTGGAGGAAATTACATGATAAGTTGAGCACACAACTAACTTTTAGTACAGCTTTTCATCTGCAGACGGATGGGAAGTCGGAGATTACTATCAAGTGTTAGAGGAAATGTTGAAAGCATGTGTGATTGACTTTGGGGACATCGGGATAAGTTCCTACCTATGTGAGTTCTCCTATAATAATAGTTATAACTCCAGCATAGATTTGGAATTATTTATGGGATGGGATATAGATCACCTATAGGGTTTGAGTATGGAGATGTAAAACCTTTGGGGGTTAATTTAGTGAAGGATGCTCAAGATAAAGTGAGGAGTATTCATGCTAAGGTTTTAGTAGCCCAGATTAGACAAAAACAGTATGCGGACCATAAGATAAGAGATATGACATTTTATACTGGTGAGTAAGTTCTTAAAGTATCACCTATGAAAGAGGTGATGAGATTTGGTAAGAAGGGAAATCTTAGTCCTCGATACATTGGTCCATTTGAGATTTTTAACTGTGTAGGGCCAGTGGCATATAGATTGGCCTTACCACCTAGCTTATCTGGAGTTCATCCAGTGTTTGATGTGTCCATGTTGATGAGATATCATGGTGATGGAAACAATATCATAAAATGGGATTCGGTACTAGAAAAAGGTCTTCAGTATGAAGAGGAACCGGTTGCAATTCTTGATCGTCCTATTGAGGAAGCTACTTGGGAAATTGAGAAGGACATGCTAGACAAGTATCCCAGTTGTTCAATGATTCATGTACTACTCCACTCTTACCTTAGCCTTTTTTCCTAAGTATATCACTTGAGGACGAGTGATGGATAAATTGGAATCTATTGTAACGACCTATTTCTGTTGTTATAGAAAAGCCAACGGGAAAAATGTTTGGCTGGAAAACTTTTTGTAGTAACTTGAGAATTCTTAACGTAGTCCAAATTTGGATAAAATCGAAGATAGTGAGGTCTAGAGAAATCTTGTAATAAATGAGATATCTAATTATGAATTTGATCACATGAGTAGATAGCTAGGAAGTTAAGGAACATTTACAACTTTACGGAAATGAATTCGGGTGAGTAAAACTCCCAAAATTAATCTTATCATAACAAGGTAGTTTTTTAGTGTCATGGGATAAAGGTTTGTTGTCAAATGGGGGTTTAAAACTCTTAAATCGACTCACTATTTTTGTGCAAACCGCCGGGGCGGGGTTATTTCTGCAAGGGCAGGCCGCTGTGGCTAGATGGGGGCCGTCATAGCGGGCCAATTGCGAAACAATTAGAAATAAATCCCAAAAATTCCATTATTCTAAAAATTTCATTCTTAAGAGTTTGGAGATGAACCAGGGCGACTTCTTGATAATTTGCACTATTCTTGAGGCTAAAGGTAAGGTTTATACTCCCTGAATCCATTTCAATCGGGATAATGCAAATTCATGGGTAATTATTGTTGGGGGTGGAGCTATTTGAATGGTGGAAAGCCCTAATTTGGGTATTGGGGTCATGAGTTTGTCCTAGGATTGATAGTGTTGATTGTCATTCGGGTAGTTAGGCATTGTTTATTGATATCGTGTTATGATTGTTTGTAGACCAAGAACAAGCGGAAAGAATTCGGAAAGGGAGGAATCAAACTTCTTGGGAGGGTTCAAATTTTATTCAAGGTAGGTGATGGTTGTGATTTGATGTTTGTGTGATATGTGCTAGTGATTGCTTCGTTATAATGCATGAATATATATGAATATTGCACTATTGATCACACTAATCATAAATGAGTATGAATGAATAATTGTATGACATGAATCAACACTGTATGTATGATTATGAGAATGTACATTGTGATTGTGATGGTGGCTTATTGAATAGAGCGGGTGTCACGACCCGACGCACTAGTTAGGGTCGAATGTAACGCACTGGCATACATATTAGAACAGGTGTCACGATCCGACACACTAACTTGGAACGGGTGTCACGATCTGACACACTAACTTGGAACGGGTGCCACGATCCATCACACTAACAGTTTGGGTATGAGTTCCATGAGAGGACCATTGACTTGAAATATATGTGTATTATTGAGAATGTGGAATTGCACATTGATCCTGAAATGATGAATAATATTATATATGTTTGGCATATAGTTTTATAATGTTGTGGTTATATGTATGTGTTTCACTTAATGGGATAGTCGTTTGATCCTACCAGGACAATGCGGTTGTGTACTAATACTGCACTTGCTCTTTCTTTGTTGAGTACAGGATATCTTCGGGCGGCTAGTGACAAACCTCGTTTAGAAGACCAGTGATTGATCGAATTCAAGGGTGAGCTAGTTCTTCCAAGTTGTCATAAGTTCTCGTTATGTTAAGTCCATTTATATTCGTACTTAGACTAGCACTTTAGACATTCATATGTTTTAGTGTGGGTGTCAATCACGGCAGTTTGGGTTGTGACATGAACAAGCCAATAATATCATGATTTTGAAAAGAGATATTCTATTAAGACTTATAATTCGATTGATAGTCTTAATTGTTGCCTTTCCAAGTACTTTAATTATGAATATGATTATATTTATTTCGTTAGAATGTACTAAGCATCGGGAGGAGATTGATGTGGAAGATCTCCCGTTAGTAGAGGTTGAGTATCTAAAAACAATCTCTTTGTCCCAAACTATATGCCCCCGTAGGATTGCTTAAAATAACCTAGCTTGTGGATCTACTTTTGCAATAATGAATTCGATAAAATTCTACCCTGGATAGTAGATTTCCCTTTTAGATGTGAAGGTCATACCAGATTTCATGTTGTAACTCACATGGCCGTATTGCTGATTAACAATAAATATATCCCAAACGAATTATACTTTCTTAAAAGGTTTTAGGAAAGCTTTCCTTATGATCTTAAGATGCATTGACCTTGTATACGCTTTAAGATCTGACTTTTAAAATTCTTTATGTCTTTACTTGGTCATGCATATCCATGTTTTGAACTTATTATGATATTGTTTTTTGTTTTATGTATTTCCCTATACTTAGTACATTCGTCGTAGTAATGCATATTTATGGCTAAATTGTTTCATAATATAGGAGCAGACTTTCCTCCTCCCGGACATGCATGGTTTGATCCAGATTGCTTAAGATGATCACTTGGATTGGAGGGTCCTCATGGTTCGAGGGCGCCATAGATACTTTTATTATTTCTATGGTCCTTTGTAGTTTCAGACTTGTAAATGGTGTATGAGTTACGTCCCAACAACTCTTATGATGTTAGAAAGGCTATGTCCGACTTAGTAGTATTATGTGTATTCTCTTACTTACTCTGTCAATATATACTATGTCATCTTATGATTTGAGACTTATATTTTTAAATTATATTTTCTTACGTGATGCTTATATCAAGTGGGTGGTTTAGGGACTCTTGGGGTCTTATTCATCATGACAAGTCTAGGATGTACTTTGGGTCATGACAAGCTCTTTTACTTGATGTTTAGACTCATATCTTTCACACCAAGTCAATTTTGGGAGTTCTACTTTTCCGATTTCGGTTTCAAATTGTCTTATAGGTTCCTTGATGACTTGGCTAATGGTATACATTATCAAGTTTCACAACAAGACCCCACACTTTTTATTCAAATCTCAAAGCAAGACCCACACTTTCTCGTATGGTCCTAGACCTCACCTAAACTAGATTTCATCTAAGGCTTGCCTAGCCAAGAAGTTTTAAGTTACTACCCGAAAAGGTTTTTTGCCCAAATTCTTTCTCTACGAACCTACTCATAACGATCGGACCAGGTCGTTAAAATTTTCCTTTAGTTTAATATCATACCACTCCCTATTGATTTTTTAGGTTTCATGGTTATAAAAAATTAATTGATTCAAAATATATGTTATTTTAAAAAATGATTTATTTTTACATAATGCGAATAAAATGTCAAGTGGCTTGCCATATATTCATTAATGTAGTTTCTTGTAACCTATTTTACTCTTTTTACTTTTTGGTCAATCATGGCATTTTTTTTTTATATAGTTTTTATGTTTTACATAGTTAATTTTAATTTTTTAAATTCTATTTTAAAGAGCCTTAATCTAAACAACCAAGTGGCTATACAGTGTCCACTTGACATATGTTGTGTAATTTGTCATGCCTGTAATTTGTTTTGAAGACTTTGTTCAAATGCTTTCTTTACTTATGGTCTGTTTGGATAGTCATGTCTGTTGTGTAATTTGTTTGTTACTAGGTTGTGTAATTAACAGACATGACTATCCAAACAGACCATAAGTAAAGAAAGCATTTGAACAAAGTCTTCAAAACAACATGAGAACAATAGTTATCTTTTAGGGAAATCTAATTAAGTTAATCTAAAATGGACCGTTTAGGCTCAAAAAATCAGATATTATCTGCTTGGGCTGATCTTTTGTGCCTTTTGTTGCTGGACTTTTGGGCTTTGAGCCATTTTTTATGGGAAACTTTTACATATAGCCACTTAAAAATAATTAACTACTCTCCATAAATATAGCTTGATAATTACAATTTTTAGCTACATGTTATATGGAGGAGAGAGGCGAGCGATATTGGGAGAGAGAGGAGAGAGAGGAGAGAGGCGAGAGAGGTGAATTGTATATGTATATTGGTTAGATAATTGTATATTATACATATGTATTTGTATATGGCAAGAGAGATTGGGAGAGGGAGGAGAGAAGTGAGCGAGACTGGGAGAGTGAGGAGAGAGGCGAGAGAGAGAGGAAAGAGAGTGCGAGAGAGGCGAATTGTATATGTATATAATTGTATATCATAAATATAAATTTGTATATAGGTAGGCGAGATTGGGAGAGGGAGGAGAGAGGTGAGTGAGATTGGGAGAGGAAGGAGAAAGGCGAGTGAGAGAGTGCAAAGAGTGGGACAGAGGTGAATTGTATATGTATATAGGTTAAATAATATATTATACATATGTATTTGTATATTCTGGCGAATTATACATATATATACAAACATGACTAATTATACAAATTCGAAGTCAGCCCACGTAATTAATGTGTAATGTTAGTCGCGAGTGGTAATTATAGAAAACTATAGCTATGATGAGTAATTAAATAGTATAAGTTTGCTTTGTTGCGTAATTTTCCCATTTTTTATTGAGTAACTTTCACATATAACAAGCATAAAAATCATATTTGTATGCTATAGGTATAATTTGCATAATTGCGCTTCATAGCAAACATAAATATTTTCGCTATACATATACAAAAGAAAGCAGTTGTATAATTTCGATATACATATATAAAAGAAAGTAATGGTATAATCTGCTTTGATATACATATACAAAAGATCAGTTGTATCATATGTGTTTGTATAAAGCGAGAAAAAGAGAGACAAAAGAAAACTGAGCAGGGGAAGATCATATTTGTATAATCATAAGTGTATAGAACGAAAATATATGCATTTGCATTTGTATTTGTATATACAATTTTCTCTCGCTTTATACAATCATAAACACAATGTATACATTTGTGTTTGTATAAAGTGAGAGAGGTGAGTGAGCGAGCGAGATCTGGGAGAGTGGCGAGCGAGATCTGGCAGATGGGAGAGAGGGGAATGAAAATATATGTATATATACAATTTTCTCTCGCTTTATACAAACACATTTTTATAGATTTCTGCTTTTGTATAAATGAGAGAGGCGAGTGAGGGAGAGATCTGGGAGAGTGGCGAGAGGGGAACGAAACTATATGCATATATACAATTTTCTCTTGCTTTATACAAACACAAACACATTTTATACATTTGTGTTTGTATAAAAGCGAGAGAGGCGAGTGAGCGAGCGAGATCTGGGAGAGTGACGAGCGAGATCTGGGAGAACAAACGAAAATATATGTATGTATATACAATTTTCTCTCGCTTCGTACAAGCACAAACACATTTTATACATTTGTGTTTGTATAAAAGCGAGAGAGGCGAGGGAGAGAACGAGAGTGGCGAGCGAGATTCACAGAGAGGCGAATAACAACAATTTGCTATGGGATACAATTAAATCAAACTATGATTATAGCATTTAATTTGAATTAATAATTTTCTATTATGTACAATTTTTCCTTTTTTATTTTTATACCAATGTATACTTCTGTTATATATCAGGTATATATTGTGTGTATCATGCTTTATAACCACAACATATGCTATATATCAAATCACAATAAATAACCTTAAGACTTTTAAGCTTATTTTGGAAGATGATTTAGATAATAAAGATATATTCAAGATGAGGACTAATAAAGACACATAACTAATAATCTTCTTTGAATGAAATATGCTTAAACAAGGAAGAATGAAGCAACAAAAACTTAGATTAGTCAATTTATTAACCCGTTTTTTAGTCATAATTAAATAATGAAGCTTTAACGAGTGGACAACATGACATTGAACATTGTTCACAATCACACATCTTATAGCATCATAACAAATAGGAACAACAGTAACATCAGTAGAGCAGTTCAAACCTAAGCATGATAACAAGTTTATAATTGACAATATATAATTAGCCATTAATATGAGAAAAGCTAAGACGACCCAACATTAGAATTAAATGTACTCTATGAAAGCTAGAATGAAAATTTAGTCTATAATCATGACTTAAGCTAATCTGTTAACAAGATTAAGCTATACTAAAGACACAACCATCTAATAAACAACAAATGAAATACTAAATCCTATTGTGAGGCTGTTCTTGCCAATATTCCCTTTTTGATTGTATTTTGTTGCTTTAAGTTTTGAATATTTGTAGTATCACTCTTGTTTATATTAGAGTGCTTTTTGGGTTAAAGTTGTCTCTTTATTTCTTTTTCGTTCTATCTCTATGTTTTAACCCACCCCACCCCCCCACCCCCCGAGTTTAAAATCGTGAAATACTTGATGTTTTCATTGATAACAATTTGAGGATCGATTGTGTTCAATATCGATGTCTTGAATAGTACTCGTGATGACTTAGTGTACAATGTTGGTGTTGCGAGAATGAAATCGATGTTGTTGAACTTTTCAGTGATCCTTTGAATAATTTGTTGACTAGTTGTGTTTTGATGTTAGTCTTGCATTGAACACAGTACGTATGATTTTGATCTTGTCTAGATGTTTTAAACAAGTGTTTTTAAAAGTGTTGTGTGTGATGAGATCTTACTTGAAAGTATACATTGTGGAGTCCAAGAATTTGCCTTGTTAGTCCAATTGTTTGAATATTGATGAATGCGAGGCATGATCTGGGGGCACCAATTTAAAGAGAGAACCAAATTGTCCATAATCCGTTGTGACTATCTTGTGAGGGTGTGAATCCATTTTGCACTATTTGAGTTTAACTTATTTATTGGCAACCAAAAGAAAGTCTCTTGAACCAAATTCTCCCTACTTTCTCATCAAATATCCTTTTTGAAGCATTATGATGTTTGAATAGCCAACTTAGGCCAAAAGTCTAAGTTGGTGGTATGGAAAGGAAGGAAGAATGGAAGCCATGTGAAGGCTAAAGAAAGATGATATGAGATTCAACTTTGAAAGTGAAAAAGAGAAGTGATTTAAATAAAAGGGAATTCCAAATAAATTGAGTGACAAGTCGACATTTGAGTTCTCAAATGAAGAAAAAGAACCTAAGAAGGGGTGATGATTATTGAGAAAATATTTTGAAAAGGTAAAGTCACAAATTCAAATTGACTACACCCTAATCCTCAAATCCGTTACAAGCCTAAAGTACCTTTGAGATCTTGCATGAATTAGATTATATGATGATTGAAAAGTATGGCAAACCTATTGGACAAAGCTTGAATGTGTTTCTCTTCTGAGAGAGCGAGAGTTGCATTGATTCCTTATACCATTGTTGATTTTTCTTTGTCAGAGCATGGAATTGTTATTGATGTGAGGGAACTTAATACATTTGTTGAAACATGATCTTGCATTAGACAAGAAGGTAAAGTGAGTTTGAGCTTGCTTTGAGATTAGCTACTCATCATTTGAAGCTTTCTGATCATGATTGAGCATAACATGTTATGGAGAGTAGTCTTGATTTGACGTTTACATGTTAGGTCTAATGACAAATGTTGTAGACAGCCTTATAGAGTTTTTTGTGTGTTCTTGATTTACTTGAGGACAAACAAAAGTTTAAGTTAGGGGTGTTGATGAGTGGTAGATTTGCACTCATTCAAGGACCATTTAGCTTAATAATTAGTGTAATCAATGCCTACTTTTGTCCTATTTTGATGATATATAGATAATCTGTAGGAATGAAGGCAAATGGACAATGCAATGATTAAATATTCGGAAGAATGGCCAAAAGTTGCAAACAAGAATTGTGAACAATACATGGTTGATAACCTAACAAGAAGATTGAATCGCCAAGAAGTCTAAGACCGCCTAAGTTGACAGTGCACTGAGTCAATCCTCAAGGTCAATTATCGGCGAAGTGGAGCAAGAATAGTGATTGGATGAAATACATAAGACGAAGTAAATGAATGTTGCCGAATTTGACAGTGTTGACAACTAAAATGATGGTGCAAAGGGTGATATGGAAAGGCTTTCCACTTGTCTTCTGAGATTTAGCACAAGAAAATATGGGCACTAAAGACGTTAAATTTATATTGGGAAATGGTTGGTCATGCTCGCATTGAAGATCTTAATGAAATCGATGAGTTTCGATTGTGGTCTTATGAGAGAGCTTCCATCCATAAGACATGTATGAAACGTTTTCATGATTTAAGAATATTGAAAAGAGGCTTTTCTGCTTGTGATTGAGTGTTGTTATTCAACTCAAGACTCTATTTAAACCTACGTAAGTTGAAATCCAAGTGGTGTGGATCATTCAAAATGTATTAAGTATTATTCAAATGGGGCCATTGTTCCTAAAAGGAAGAATTTACATCAATTCAAAGTGAATGGATGAAGAGTTAACCAATATTTGGGAGTGCCCAAGAAGGTTTCCATGATTGGGGTGATTTATCTTGAGGAACCATGAATGTGAAGTTCCATCATCAAGTCACAGTTTTAAATTCAAGCGCTTCTTGAAAGGTAATCCAAGTATTTAACTCTATTCTTCTTTCTTTGTGATTATGATATATTTTCTTTGATATAGCTGCCAGCTAAAGAAGAATCTTGTTGCATAGATGATTCGCACATGAAGAACCGTGCTACGATGCCTCAACACATGTCCACACAGTAACCTTCACATATTCTTAGGGCATTTGTGTTGGAGGTGTGAGTCGCAACTACAAAATCATTTAGATATGGTCTAGCACAAGTGTTTTACCAGAATGTTGTGTTTAAAGTACAAATTATGTCTCTCATCTATGTTCCACGGGCGGCACGCGTGGACATAATAGTCCATCTGATGAGTTGGTATTTTACCAACTTATTAGACACATATTCATAAATTATTGCTACATATTAATTCAAATCAAGCGGATTCTAGGTCCAAGTTCTCTTATGTGCAGACATTTCTTGAAAAAGAGAGATTGAAGGATTTCGAGTGAAAAATCACTAAAGTACATCGACAAAGGAAACCAACGTCCCACCGGCTAAATATCAACTAAAAATGAAAAAAATTGTCTAAGACACTAGCACTAAATAATTTATTCATAGACATTCTGCTGATTCAAGGGAAAATTAGGGTGTAAGGAGACACAGCAAAGAGGTGTCATGATCATCACTTGGCGCTTCTGAATTGGTGTTCCGTCGGTTCAGCGCATGTGGAATATATAATTTGAAGGGAAAATAGTACTTGATGACGAAAGTACTTCCTTTAGAAGGTTCCAAGAACTGAATTAGAATATGTCTAATTATGTACTCTTACCTTCTTTCTAATGAGAAATTGTTGGAGCGAGAGAGACTACCATTAGAAAAAAAAAATCAACTTTGGTTACCAATTATGCTTGAAATAGAGCTTTCCTCTATGGGTGTAGTCTTTATTTCTCCATTTATGAGTAGCTAAATATGTAGTTAGGTGTGGGTGTGCACACACGCAACATGTGGGTGTAAAACTTAATGGTATTGATTGATTAGCTTTAGAATTTGTTGTTATGCATGAATCTGCTATTGTTTAGATTTTTAATTGTAATGACCCTCCTGGTCATTCTGTGTTTTGCCTTTTGTGTGCCGTTTAGAGTGTTCCAATAGCGACCCCAAGTCATTTATGACTTGCTGGGACTGACAATTCGGTCACCCTGGTCGTTCGTTTGGTTATTGTGCCAATTTTAATATTTTTGGAGCTTATGAACCTTGAACGATCATTTTTATCAAAACTTCAAGAAGATGATATCGAAATCCAATTTTGACGATTCCATCAGCTCCGAAAAGGTCATTTTAGGCTAGTAGCATGCTCAACATGACTCTCGAGGTTTTCAGTGTGAGTTGGTGTGATAGGCGTTTTAACTTTAAGTTTAAGCCTAAGTTTGACTTTAGTCAACATTTTGAGTAAACGCGCTCGAATGAAAATTCCGTTCGCGTTGTTAGATCCGGAATGTTGAGTTTGGTCTAGATTGACCCTTCTTTTGTGTCCCGAGGATTCTGAGATTTTTCCGAGCCCCACTTTTTGTCAAGATGACCTCGTATGAAAATTTTAACTGCTCCACTGAGTCTGGAATATCAAATTTGGTATGGTTGCATATCACTTTTGTGTGCACGGGGTTCTGAACGAGTTCGGAGCACCCCGTCGGAATTTTTAAGTTTTGAGAAAAAAAATGCAGAAAAATCTGTACTTTTAAAAAACCTTAAAAACCTTATGTCTCTCTCATCTCTCAACTGAATTAGGCGATTCGAAGTGAGGGAGCTTCGCATTTTTGGTGGCTTCGCTGTTAAGTGTTCGAAAGTTGTCACGTGCGCGTTGTTTGAGGTAAATTTTGCAATTAACCTGTCTGCATTGCCTTTTTTGAGTTCTTATGTTTGACTTTCTTGTTTTGGTCATATCTCACTCGTTTTACCAGGGGCGAATCTACTAAGGCTCGTAGGGGTGTCACGCCACCCATGAGCTTCGGTCGAAACGTGATGTATGTATAGGTGTATATATGTACAATGCATATAAATAAACAAATGGCACCCACATAACCAAAAGGAGTTGTGGTGCCACTTGTAAAGGGCGATGCTCCCCCACCCCCCACCCCACCCCCACCCACCCCAAGTTTTAAAAAAAAAAAATACAACCTCGCAGCCTTGACTAGATGAGGAATTCAGCTTCAACAATTCATATTTTAAAGATTATATTCCTTTTTTATTTTTAATTCTAGTTGGGTTAGTTTTAATTAGTAATTATTGTTGACCAATTTAATTTATTTATCTTTATTATTTTTATAATTTGTTACTTAGTTATTTGTTTGATGGGGAAGTGTTATATAGTTTTAAACTATGCCACATTGAATAAAGATATTCTCTATTAATAATTTGATTTAAAATGTCCTTACGATTAATAATTTATTCTAAAAATGTCTCCAGTATTAATAGTTTGACCATAAAATTTCTATATTGTTACTTTATTATGTCAAAAATACACTTTTTCTAATGAACATAATGTTTCTTTATTTTAATAAAATTATTGTTAAAGAATCCCTTTCTCGTTTCTTTTCTTTTGAAATCCTTTTAGCTAAAAAAAAATGGAAATAGTAATATTCTTCTTAATCTCGTCTTGTAATTTAAATATAATAATGTCATATATTTTTTAAATAATATCATAGTAACTTTATCTTTAATTTTTATTTAGATATAATAAAATCTTTTTTTCCTAATAAAATAAAAAAATATTTCTATTTCTTAATCTTTTTAAAATTGATAAGTAAATATTTTTCTTGTAGCTATCGCAATTGTGTTGAAATATCATTTCTTCCATGAAGTAGATAAAAAATGAAATATGATATAAGAGTGGTGATTAAAACTCAAATGATTTGTTTTGTTACATAGTAAGTGATATATTTACAAATATAAATAATTCAAAATATGTTAACTCGTCGAGAACAATTATAAAGGAATAATATATATTTATGATATTAGTAAAATTATTTTTAAAAAAGGTATGCTTTATGGATTTTGTACGGAATCGAAATCTAAGGTTGATTTAGTGATCTAAGCAATGTGTCTACTTGGCACCCGGAAATTTAAATCTTGGACTCTGATTTTAGCTCAATTTTGGGTGATTCAAAGTCCCACGTGTTGGTAATTATCGTGGCTACGTCGTGGAGTGTTCAAGGAGTGCTGGGCACCTTTCGATTCTCGTAAATTCCTAGTTTAAACTATTGCATGTTTCTTTTAAGTTAATTAAAATGTGGTTTTCTTGCATGTTGGGTTTTGCTGCGTTTTGAGCCTGAATTGTATTTCATTTTGGAACACAATTTCGGGGTACTCTTTTGGGTCTCTTGGCGTAATCAAATTTGGACAGTTCGGTGTGGGTCCACGATTCCCGATTGACTCCAAAATTGATCCATCTTCGTTTGTTGTGTTTTTGGTGTCTAAACGACCTTACTAATAGTTCCTGAGGTTCTAGAAAATAATAAACAGGAGCGTGGGTACATACAAACCTGACGTGTTGTGATCCTATATTTGATAGAGTGACAACGTTCAAAGATCATTCGAAAAGGAAAAGCTCTGCTGAGGTGATTTGGAGTACGCGCGATCGGCCTTAAGGTAGGTTATGACTTTCTTTCTATTAGATTGTGCTTAATTGTGTAAAAACATATAGATTTGAGTGAATTGGGGGCGGGTACCAGTTCATTACTTTACTTTGATTAGATACCTTGTGTTAGGATTAGTTGGCCATATTTTGGGTGTAGTGTCATGTTAACCGATTTAGTAGAGTTGCATGCTTATGTGCTAAATGTTATTGTATGTTTGTTTGATATTTGTTGTATCTTTTGTTCACCCTTAATCGTAAGCATGATTTCGTTAGTCTAGGTTAGGCTAGCATTGCCTTAGACTTATGAACCATGTGGGCTGGATATCCTTGACTTCCTGTCAACGTTGTTCGGATGACTTAGCTCCTGTAGACTGGAGTAGCAGACTTTAGTCTAATAGTCTGAGCCTTAGATTAGGCGCTATCGCTTCTTGTCGTACTTCTATATCTTCTCCCTATAATTCTGCAGTTTTGACGCGTTCTCGAAGGTTCAGTACATCACTAAAGGTGTGGATTGAGATAGTATAGGCTTGGAGCCTTTTCTGTAATTTATTAGAGTGGACGACGTTCCACGATGGTTGTTGTTGGATTGGATCCTATTGAAGATACCATTACCCCCGGGGTCATTCTTTCTATATGGGTTGGGAGCATATCGCTGGCTGAGTAGACTTGGTAATTTTTGCGATCGCCCCCGGGCTTCTCTTTCTAGCTGGGTTGGGAGTGTGTTTGTTGGCTGGGTGTCCCCGGGTCGCTCTTTCTAGTTGAGCTGGGAGTTGAATACATGGTAGGACAAATCGCGATATCTACCTCACCCACGAGTCCTGCTTTCTAACTGGGCTGGAAGTGGACTGTTTGGTTGGGTACCCCCCCCCCCCTGGGTCACTCTTTCTAGCTAGGCTGGGAGTGCACTGCTGGCTGGGTGGAGTCTGATGGACTATATTGATTACTTTGGGCTAAGAGCCCGGTTTTCTTCTTTCTCAATAGACTTAGTTATTATGTGTACCTGTCGGGCTTATGGGGGTTCGTTCAGATTTTATTTAAACTTGCACACGAGCACACCTTCTGGGCTTATGGGCCGAATAAGGTTTAGTTTAGTTGTACTTAGTTTATTTTTGGTATGCTCGTGTGCTTTCTTTCCATATCCGGTTTGACCTCTCTACGTCTAGATTTTATCCTTTCTTATTGTTTTTACCCTTTTTGCTCAGCCGACCTTTCATGCCTACTGAGTAGCTGTTGTTTTGGTACTCATGCTACACTCTGCATCTATTTCATGATGCAGGTCCCAGTACCAGTTATCAACGGTGATTAGTTTCATCCTTCTATTACAATTATGGCCCGGAGACGAGGGTGAGCACTTGACGTTTTGGGCCTGTTCTGTCTCCTTTTGTTTTAGCTAGTCTTGTTGCTTTTGAGACACACTTTGTTATGGTCCACTTTAGGGGCTTGTACTTTTTATTAAACAGTTTTGTACTAGTGACTTCCAGGTCCTGGGAGAGATTTCTATATATATTTATTTTGGCTTGCTTCCGCCTTGGTTTCCTTGTTTAGACGCTAGTTTCTGCCCTTATGCTCATTACCTGGTGTTCTGGGTTACGAGTTGGCTTACCCACTGATGGGATATAGTAGGTGTCATCATGACTGAGAAATCGGGTCGTGACATTAATCTAAAAATCAATGGTTGCAAACATTAGCTAAACTCTTTAACGTTATTTTGACTTAATAAAGCAAAATAGAGTACAGTAAGACTTTATTAATGAGGACTTGTGAAACTTGTAGTTGGATTAGAGCTAGGAACAATTTAATCCGACTAGTTTCTTATTTAAGGATAAAGATAGAGATAGTTTATCTACTCAAGCAATTTTTGATATTCTTATTGTATTTGTTGTTATTACCATCACAAGTGGAAACATTTGGTTCCAGCTTGAATGGTGCCATGATGTCACAGATTTTATGTTACATATATGAGTCGTTGGTGTATTACTGTCCAATGCAAATGCAATGCTAGCTTACAAATAGATCACTGAAGCTTTCAGTTGAAATCATCACAACATCGGCATTTAACATGCATAACCCCGCTATAGTTGTAACACCTCTGATCTCAAAATGAAGAAAAATTCTAGTTTTCAGAAAAATAGTGTTAGTACCAATGGAACTACCCGCGTACGGTAGGTGGGACCACGGATCGTAGGTTGAGTTTCGTCGTAAATGCCCAAACCTTTATAGTCTTTGATCCCACCCACGATCGATCAGTACAGTCTGTGGTTGGACCTACGGATTGTAGGTGAGGGTCAGCAACCAGTTAAAGAGAAAGTGATGTTGGGTCAAATTTGAATGGTGATCACTCTTAGCACAAAAGGATTTAGGTGTCCCACAATCTATCATATGATAGATAATTGAATCGTCTTTCCAACGACACCAAGTTTGCTAGAATCCCATCTCCGAGTAAAAAGTTATACTCGTTTTAATGAAGCTCTGTCAGGTAGACTTGACCTACGACCCTACCTACCGTTGGTAGGTTGACCTACGGCCCGTAGGTCCCTCCGTTGGTGGCCTTCGGAAGCTTTTAAGTTAGGGACATTTAGGTCTTTTTCCTATGCGTTGGGCACTTAAACTGTCATTTTATACCTAAACTACGTCGTTTTACTTAAAATAAGTCTAATAACTTAGTCGGACATACCCACAACCCTTATCTCAAAATTTCATTGAAATTGGAACAAAAAGAAGAGAAAAAGGCACCAGTTTCTTTCAAGAACATGTAGCAAGTTTTCTTCTGTTTCAGCTCCTCAATTGAAAATTTCCTCCATAAATTTTATCACCAGGTATGTGGATTTCACTAGTGGGTTCCTTTCATCCACTAGGTCCCTAGAATTCAGTCAGATTCTTGATTCCTATATCTTGCTTAGACCTAGGGTTTCTAAAACCTTATATATTAGTTGTGATTTAGCTATTAGAGTATTCCTAATTGAATTATCATGTTTTTGTGGAATCGTTGCTTAGTTCTTTGCATGAAACTCAAAATCCTAGTTGTATAGATTCTCTTAGTTCACGAATTACACATGTTAGGTCAGTTAAACAGATATACATGCCCTAGTATTGAATGTCAGATTATCAATATATTTCAGCATGAACCCTATTTTGAGCTATAAATCTTGAGAAGGCTTTTAAAGCCAACACTAGAGTTTTAAACTGAGTTTTTGAGAAAGTTAAGATGAGTTTTGAGAAAGAGCTTCTAAAACATGATTAGTATGACAATCGAGTAGGCCATCAATGTATGAGCAGTATGGTATCTAGATATACCATAAATGTTTATGCAGTATGACTTTCTGAGTCATCAAGCATCATATTACAATATGATTTTGAATTGTTTTTTAGAAAGAGTTTCAAGTATGAGTATCTACATATCAGTATTTTGAGCTATTTAGTATTTTAGCCATAATGTATCATATACATACTCCAGCTGGGAGTACATGCATCAGTTAAGAATGCTTCATCAATACTCAATGTTGCATTTTCAGTTAGCATGTCAGAATCTCGAGCTATCTAGTTTACTTCAGTTATGTTATAATTTACATATATTCAGTTAGGAGTAGGCTTAATACCGAGTGGACTTGTCACAACCCAAGAGCACCCCCAGGTCGTGGCACGATATACTTGACCCCGAAGGGATCTTGTACAAGCCTTTTAGCATACATTCATCACATAGGTAATAAAAATAGTGGGGAATTAAAATTTTCCCAATAAAACCAGCACTTAAAGACTCATTTATAAAGCAACAGAATACTATGTCTCACATGGACATCTTCGACACAATATCAACATCATAGGGACACGACCCTTTACAATCGAAAGAAATACTAAAATGTTTATTACATCAAAATGAGAACACAAGAGTTCTTTGTCCTCGAATCTATAAGGACATACCAAGTCTTGGAGGAAAATAGAAATCCAAGCCTTCAACTAAGAAATCTACTAGCAACATCAACCTACATTTGTAGTAAAAACATGAAGAAGATGATGTTTGTACAATTAAGCACTAAGTATGATGATCATGCAAAAACATGCTAAAAAAAGGACATTTTGTTGGAAGTCATGCATATTTAATTTTAGTAAACTTCCTGAACATTAAACAATAGAGGCATATTATAAGTCACAACCTACATACAAGTCACATTTCAACATTTGATCTCAATCATATATATAACCCTTTACCTTTACCTTTACCTTTACCTTTACCTTAAGCCTCCACTTCAAGTAACCCTTAAGTTATACCTTGTGCAATGTGTGGATAGCGTCTCATAGCACCATCCACACCAAGGTACCACCTTAAGGTCACCTGATTCTTCAATGCTTTTTATGCTCGTGATCAGTGACACTAGCCTACAATCTGAGTGTCTACAAATTGAAGCTAGTTTAGTAACCCAACCAAGGGTTGGGGTCGTGTCCCAAGAGAGTGGTAGTGAAAAGTATAGCTACTTAGAATTTCATTCTAAATAGTGATAGTTTAAGACATTTTCGAATATAAAAACCAAAGAAATTTAATTTGTGACACCAAAGTGTCAAATATCAAAAAGGGGTTTTATCACGAGTAATAGAATAGCAAAATTAAAGGGAAAGTCAAGTATGGGGGAGAGTTCTTGGGGTGTGATCGCTATTTGTGAAGATAAAAGTGATGGGTACATGCTTTCGGTAGCTAATTTCACAAGACAATGATGACTAGACTAAGCTTTAGGTGAAAACAAGTGATGACACACATGTTTCCTTTGCTTTTAGTCTTTGGTTTGAGATTTTTCTAGATTTATCAGGGGCATGTCCAAGCATTTTTAGTCAATAGAGGCTTTATTTCAAACATACTTAGATTTAGCTTTAGCATTTAAGTTTGACCTTTCAGATGTTGTTGAACTCTCAGTATTTATATGTTCAGATCTACTATGGATATTCCCTATCATTATAGATTATCTATTGATTTGTTTCCACATAGAACTCATTGATTCAATTTATCTTTAAGTATGCTCAACAGGGTTAGCATGGGTCACTCGTGACCCTAGGTGCGATGTCCGCGTCCTGGAGATAGCTTCAGGGCAGACAATAATTATGCCCAACACACATTTAGTGCAGGTAGAGAACAAACCACTGAAGCTCATACATCCCATTTTTCATGATTGCACCACTTTTAGGTACACCTATTCTAACTTTCTTGGGTACGAATATATCTTACGTCATGAGCGAGTAACTTGAATTATGTATGGGGTGGTTAATTGAATATCACCTCTTAGTTAATAGTTGATAATTGAATAAACTCTGGCAGTTATTTCATACATTTCTTTCTCAAGGAATAAAATTTTCTTATTCTTGAATCTTATTTTATGTGTTGAATCGGGTTGACGTTCCATGTGACATATTGAAAGATGACCTTTTTAAGAGAAAAAGTAAAGTTTTAGTTTGATTTTAAGTTTGCGTCATACATCTCACAAGTGAGACCACCAAAAAATTTATTGGCAAAGAATGGTGAAATAGATTTTGAAAATAAGGAAAAAAGAAATTTCCAAAATGGTTGAACCCATTGGCGGCCCGTTAAAGTTTGCATCAAGTTTCACTTATGCACTTTAACTGGGTTTTGATAAATGAAACTTTGGGCTAACTTTAAAGGGTCATCGATGGGTTCAACCTTTCAAAATTGATTTTTTTTTTTTGTCATAGATGATACATTTTTCGTTTGGCTCTGCAATTGACACGTGAGGATTGGGAGATCTGCTGTAATTTGTCAAAAGTCATCTGGTAATTGATTTTCAGCCTACATTGAAACCTTGTTGGTTTGTGATTCCTTGTGGGATAAAGTTTTGAATAATTCTTGTACATGAATTTTGTTTAAACTTTCCCAAACATTCAATTCAAGATAAAATTCTAGATGTGTCTTGGCTTGTAAGATGAGCCTAGGTCCTCTTTGATTAGTCACTTTACCCAAGTACTCTTTTCCTTGACATTGATGTTAGTCAACCCCATCAAGCCTTAACCAATTTATCTTGTCACCATGTTGTACACTTTGACCTTCATAAATCCTTTACTTTGGCACCCTCATCTTTGTAATTGTTAACAATGAAATAGTAGACTAAAAGCCTAAGTTTGGGGAAAAAGAAAAGAATAAAGATGTGATGTAGATAAAAAAAAACCAAGTCGAGAATGTGTGTGCTCATTAAGAATGAAAGAGGAATGACCTAAATTGTTTAGAGCACCATAAGCTTCAAATGAAATATGTTTAGTGAACTCATGGATGAAAAAGAAAAAAAGAAGGAAAATAAATGTTTGGTGCTAGCTCATATTGTGCGCATGCTTCATGTGAAAATAAAACGGTTGTTTGAATAAATAATTAATATCATAAATGAGAGAAGGTAAAATCAAATCAATGATGTGAACGGTATTCTTAAAGTGAAATATGATGGCATTAGGGAGGTTTTTAAGTTACTTTGACCAAATAATATCTTACCTTTTTCCCCTAGATTATGTTTGACCCGCAAGTTCTTGATGTTTTTGAGTCTTGCTAATCAATATTAGTGGTGATTTACATACCAAAAAACCCTATCGTTTAATGTGTATGTGCTTGAACTTTTTTGTAAGAGTGAGTGAATTTGCATGATATATAATTCCTTGATATGACATTTATTATAGTGAGTAGGATTCCATGTTGTTATGTGTGGCATTGCCTTCTTGAAGTGAAAAATTATGTTTACATTTCAATTGACTTCATGAATGTAATAAATTCATGTGAATTCTTAGGCAAATCTTTAGGGTTGATATCATTGACTTGAGATGCATGAACTGTACTTAAATTAAATATTGCCCCTGAATTTTGCTGGAAAAGTTGATTTCAAATGAAAATACTTTTAAAAGAATATGAACTTTGTTTCATAATGATGGTGGAACGAATTGTGAGCAATGTTTGCGTATAAAATATTTTGTTATGAGTTTTTTTTATTTCTGATAGTTTGAGTCATGGAATAAGTTGTGTATATCCTATATCGTGGGTGGTTGAGCATCACTTCTATGCTTTGTGAACGGTTTGCTTGAGGACAAAGAAATAGTTAAAGTTTAGGAATTTCACGAGTTAGTATTTTAGTAATTTATTAGACTCCAATTCATGAAATATTGTTATGTTTTAGTGCTAATAGAATGGATTTTAGGCCCTTTTTCGTTTATGTATAGGAATTTATTGGAACATGAAGCATGAAGAATTTGGAATGAAAAATTATTCAACACACCAATGAGGAACTGACATCTAATAGGAGAGCACCTGCATTTCATAGATGTGACATAGACTCAAAGAGAAATGCATTGTCTCAACTACCTAAACTGAATGATTTTGCACCGAGTTTTGTTGGGAAATTCGGGTAATTTCCCTACAAAACGGAACAATTTTAGTGAAATGAACCGGTTCAAATGAACTGAACCGGACAGAACACTAACAAAGATACCCGACAAGTAATATCGAATATTAACTGAAAAGAAGAGAAAAGAGACCGAACAATTTTAATAATGGAGTTCAGCCGCGAAAGCTTAATCTCCGAGCACCGCTCAAAGCAGCCTGCTTTTATTAGATAGAGAGAAGAGATTACAAATGGTGCATTTTACAATGAAGGAGGAGGGGTTCTTTTATAACCCCAAATTCTCCTTCACAATACATAAAACTCCGATGTGGGACTAAATAATTAGGCCAAAGAGTCAACAAATCTCCACCTTGGCTTAATATCCAGTCCCACCAAATACAAATCTTCTCAAACAAACAAATAATAAAAGCAGTTTTCACGTTGCTTCCAAATTTGCGCCGTGAGGCGCCAACTTCAAATGTGCAGGACATTGACCAAGTCTAAACAGTGTTCAAACTTGGCCTTTGTAACCACCTTGGTCAGCATATCTGCGGGATTCTCCGTAGTATGAATCTTCAACAGAAGTATCTCCTCTTCTTCGAGAATTTCCCTCACAAAGTGATAGCGAACATCAATGTGCTTCGTCCGTGCATGAAAGACTTGATTCTTTGCTAAATGAATAGCACTCTGACTGTCAGAATAAACCTCAAGTTGTTTCTGACCAACTCCCAAGTCTTTAAGCAACCCATGAAGCCAAATCGCCTCCTTTACAGCCTCTGTAATCGCCATATACTCTGCCTCTGTCGTAGACAAAGCCACCGTTGACTGTAAAGTAGACTTCCAACTAACTGGCGCTTTTGCTAAAGTGAACAAATAGCCAGTTGTAGATCGTCGCTTATCCAAATCACCTGCATAGTCAGAATCACAGTATCCAACTATGCATTGACCAAGTGATTTATCCTGCTCGAATACCAATCCAATATCTACGGTATTTTGCAGATACCGTAGAATCCATTTCACAGCTTGCCAATGACCCTGGCCTGGATCATGCATGTACCTGCTAACAACACTAACAGCCTGTGAAATATCTGGTCTCGTACACACCATTGCATACATCAAGCTTCCAACTGCATTTGCATACGGGACTTTCGCCATGTATTCTCGCTCTTCATCAGTCGTCGGAGATAACCGGCTACTCAGTTTCAAATGAGGAGCAAGTGGGGTACTCACGTGTTTTGTATCTTCGTGCATACCAAAACGTCTTAGTACCTTCTTCAAATACTGCTTCTGTGACAGCCAAAGCTTGCCTCTCTCTCTGTCCCTGTTTATCTCCATGCCGAGAATCTTCTTGGCTTCCCCCAAATCCTTCATCTCGAACTCTTTACTCAACTGAGCCTTCAGTTTGTCAATCTCAGTTTGGCTCTTTGCTGCAATCAGCATATCATCAACATATAAGAGTAAGTAGATGTAGGAACCGTCTTGAAGCCTGCGCAAATACACACAATGATCGTATTTGCTTCTCTTGTACTTCTGACCCTTCATGAAACTATCAAATCGTTTGTACCACTGTCTCGGAGATTGTTTCAGTCCGTACAATGATTTGACAAGTTTGCAAACCCAATTCTCTTTATCAGCAACCTTATTTCCTTCTGGCTGAGTCATATAGATTTCCTCCTTCAAATCACCGTGTAGGAACGCGGTCTTCACATCAAGTTGAGCTAGCTCCAAATTCAACTGCGCTACCAAGGCCAACATAATTCTAATGGAGGAATGTTTAACAACTGGAGAAAATACCTCATTATAATCAATTCCCTCCCTTTGAGCGTAGCCTTTAGCTACCAACCTTGCCTTGTAGCGAACATCGTCTTTATCGGGAAATCCTTCTTTCTTTGCAAATACCCATTTGCATCCAATTGCCTTCTTGCCTATCGGTAGTTGTGTCAACTTCCACGTCATGTTCTTCTTGAGGGATTGCATTTCCTCTTCCATTGCACCTGCCCAATTGCCACTTTCTGAACTTCGTATGGCCTCTGGGTAGGTGGATGGAACATCTTCATCTGAAACTGGAAGTGCATAAGCTACCATGTCAGTGAAACGAGCGGGCTTTTGGATCGCTCGTCTCTGTCTTCTAACTGCAATTGGCTCCGATTGCTGTAGAGGTTCTTGGGTAGGAACCTCTTCCTCATCTGACTCTTCTTCTGCCGTAGGAGAGTCACTCGTGGTGCTCCGTGCTGGGATCACCACTGTCTCCTCAAACTCCACCTGCTTCGGAGTACACGCCACCTGTTCAGGAGTACTCTCAGCATCTTCTGGATTTACCTTCTTTAACATGGCAGATTCATCAAAGGTAACATCTCTGCTTATAATTGTTTTCTTTGCCTCGAGACACCACAGACGGTATCCCTTCACTCCAGCATTGAATCCCATGAACAAAGCCTTCTTTGCCCGTGGATCCAACTTTGATTCAATCACATGATAATATGCAACAGAACCAAAAACGTGCAAAGTATCATAATCAGTTGCAGGTTTTCCAGACCATACCTCTAATGGAGTTTTGCCATCAATAGCAGATGATGGCAAACGATTGACGAGATGTTGAGCATATGTTATCGCCTCAGCCCAAAATTTTCTGCCTAACCCAGCATTAGACAGCATACAGCGAACTTTCTCCACAAGTGTCCTGTTCATACGCTCTGACACCCCATTCTGTTGCGGTGTTTTCCTGACGGTGAAGTGCCGAACTATGCCACAGTCTTGGCATACCTTAAGGAACGGATCACTCTTGTATTCTCCACCATTGTCTGTTCGGAGAACCTTGATCTTCCTTCCCGTCTGGTTTTCAACTTGAACTTTCCACTTAAGGAAAATTCCAAGTACATCATCTTTGTTCTTCATAGAAAACACCCAAACTCTCCTGGAAAAATCATCAACAAAAGTGACAAAATAATGCCTTCCTCCAAGAGACGGAGTCTTGGCAGGTCCCCATACATCTGAATGCACATAATCCAGAATACCCTTGGTATTATGAATTGCAGTGCCAAACTTCACTCTTCGTTGTTTTCCAAGAACACAATGTTCACAAAACTCAAGTTTGCAAGTCTTCGTACCTTTCAACAATCCTTGCTTGGCAAGAATTTGCAAAGATTTTTCACCAGCATGTCCCAACCGCATATGCCACAGCTTCGTTGCCTCAGTATCTTTCTTGGTGCAAGAAGTTACTGTTGTTACTGTCCCGACCACTGTACTACCTTGATAGTAATACAGATTGTTCTTTCTCACACCCTTCAACATCACCAACGCTCCAGAAGTTGCTTTAAGAACTCCATCTCGCATCGTTATAACTAGGCCTTTAGATTCTAAAGCCCCCAATGAGATGAGATTCTTCTTCAACTTTGGCACGTACCGCACATCTCGCAAGATTCTGGTGGATCCATCATGATTCTGCAGTTTGATTGAACCTATTCCGGTTGTTTTACATGAATTATCATTACCCATGTAAACAACTCCGCCATCGAGATCCTGAAATTCAAAAAACCACTCCCGAATGGGACACATATGATAGGTACAACCTGAATCCAATATCCACTCATCTGCATGTGATGTTGTAGGAGCGACCACTAAAGAGATATCTGATTCCGCATCGCTTTTGCATTCTGCAACATTGGCGTCTTGCGGAGCCTTCCCTTTCTTCTTCAACTTTGGACAGTCTTTCCTCCAGTGCCCTTTCTCATGACAGAAAGCACACTCATCTTTGGCAATGGCTCGACCTTTTGATTTGGACCTTCCTCTTCTCCCTTTTGTCTGGTTTTGATGACGACCTCTTGCCACCAATACTTCTTCTGATGTTGTTGCCTTTGTTTTCATCTTATCCTGCTTTCTCAGTTCATGACTATATAAAGCAGAACAAACAGCATCTAACGACACATTCTCCTTCCCGTGAAGTAACGTTGTCTCCAAATGTTCAAATTCATCGGGAAGAGATGATAACAACATCAAAGCCAGATCTTCATCATCGAATATGACATCTAAATTAAGCAAGTCTGCTACTAATTGATTAAACATAGTGATATGTTCATTCATAGTAGTACCTTGTTTGTAATCAAATCGGAACAACCTTTTCTTCATTAGGAGCTTGTTCTGACCACTCTTTTTCAGAAACTTGTCCTCCAATGCCTTCCACAATTTGTATGCAGAAGTCTCATTCTTGAAAGCATACTTTTGCTCCCTGGATAGACACGATCGAATTGTTCCGCATGCCAACCGATTAATGATTTTCCAATCTTTATCTTCAACTCCTTCTAGTTTGACTTCTTCAATAGCAATATCAAGACCCTGCTGGAAAAGGGAGTCCAAAACCTCCCCTTGCCACATACCGAAATGGCCCGTACCATCGAATATTTCAACCGCCAACTTCAAAGTAGACATCGGGAATCTTGACCATGATGACGAGGCACCCGATGTCTTCGGTGGAATATTTGCAACAGACTCCATTTCTTGATCTTTATTTGCCATTACAGACTCAAAAAAAAAATATTGGATATTACAACAGAATTCAAACAATCGAAGGCTTCTACTGAGACAAAGTAATTCCTTTCTGGTGTGGAAGATCAGGCTAAACTGCAACCACAGAGCATACTCAGACAGAACTCTGACTTAGAAAAAACTTTCGACACAAAAGGACCAAAATAATTCTTTTCTGATGTGGAAGATCAGACTCAGCTGCAACCACAGAGCATACTCAGACAGAACATTGGCTCTGATACCACTTGTTGGGAAATTCGGGTAATTTCCCTACAAAACGGAACAATTTTAGTGAAATGAACCGGTTCAAATGAACTGAACCGGACAGAACACTAACAAAGATACCCGACAAGTAATATCGAATATTAACTGAAAAGAAGAGAAAAGAGACCGAACAATTTTAATAATGGAGTTCAGCCGCGAAAGCTTAATCTCCGAGCACCGCTCAAAGCAGCCTGCTTTTATTAGATAGAGAGAAGAGATTACAAATGGTGCATTTTACAATGAAGGAGGAGGAGTTCTTTTATAACCCCAAATTCTCCTTCACAATACATAAAACTCCGATGTGGGACTAAATAATTAGGCCAAAGAGTCAACAAGTTTAACATGTAAAAACGCAAGTCCCATTGGTTCACAGTACAACTAAGTTGCACCCAACCTGTGCCGGATGATTTTGCACTTGCATTTCACATGTGCAATGAAACTGAGGGACGAAAGTCAAGGGAAAATTCGTATTTGAAGCTAAAAAAGGCATCCTTTGAAAGGTCTCAAGGATATTATATGTGTAGTTATGTACTATTATATTCTTCCCAATGGAAGATATTCTAGATCAATAGTTGGCATTGTTATATTGTAGAGAGTAGAAAATAGACATTGAAGAATATCTTTTGCTTGTTGAAGAAGAAAACCCAAAAGCTTACTTATCCAAGCTTGGATCTGATTTTGGTTACACATTATGAATGAAATGAAGTATAACTTTGATGGTATATTCTAGCTAAATCTTTTGTTAGGTGCGTGTGTGCACATGATGTGTATGGAAACTTGATTGGTAATAAATAAGTAGTTCTTAAATAAGTTATTGTGAATTGAATATATTGTTGTCTTCGAGGTTTAATTTAATAGTTGCAAACATTGGTTGAATTGAATTCACTGACTCTATTTTTACTTTACAAAGGAAAGTAAGATTAAGTAAGACTTCATTAATTAGGACTTGATAAATTTTTCATTAAATTAGAGCTAGAGATAATCTAATTTGATTGGCTCTTATTTAAGGATAGATCTAGAGAGAGTCTAACTCACTCGAGCAATGATTTGGTGTTTTGTTTGCATGGTCTTGGGGTTTGATAGAATCCAAGGTATACATATCGATTAATTCGAGAGAATATTGAAAATAATATAGCCAAATGTTATTCATGTATTAATTGGTTTGGAAATAGTTGAGTATTGACTATTTAGTTGAAGCCTCAGTGATACTCCGGTAGTCATTTTTAACTTGTTAAATATTTCTTTTATGTTAATTATACATGATCATGATAATTATAGTTTTGAACTAAACCTACCGCTATCCTACTCTTCCCAATTTTACATTATTATATTGACAACATGGTCCTACTTAATCTTGAGTTGACGATTGAATAAAGTGTAATCATTACTACAATGATTGTCAGCGAAAGCTTTTCTATTTCAATTTTTTTTGACAAATAAGAAAATTAAAATTTTAAAACTTCGAAGAATAGCCAGCGAAAGCTTTTCTATTTATATTTATTTGATAAAATAAAATAAGACATTATAATTTCAAATTTACTTTTTGTTATGGTAGAAATTTCTAATTATGATAATTGTTAATTTTAAAAAGAAAAATAACTTTAAAATATTATTCATATTTTGTATATGTCCAGACGCGCAATGCGTGTGCTACAAAATAGATGACATACACGTTTGTTACGTATACTATTTTTTTGTTATTCATTTTCTTAATATTATCCTTTGTATCGTGCAAATACATGTCCTAATATATTATTATTAATAATAAACTTAGATTAGATGAGAGATTTGAGGGAAATAGCATCTAGTGATGAAAGAGAGAGGGAAAAAGAAAGAGCGCCAAACAAGAGAACAAAATCAATGATTTTGAAGTGGGTCGTTCAAATTATTCATCCCCCCGTGGAAAGTTGGTTGTACCTAAATATATTATTATTATTATTATAATAATAATAATAGTAATAACTTACATCATGACCCCTCTCACTAAATCCAAACCACCCACCCCAACAAAAAGGAAAAAAGTTCTTCATTTCCATATAAAATTCATAACATGGACCACTAATTAAATCCTAGATACGAGTACTTTTTTTAAAAAAAAAAAAAAACTTCACTTCTTTTTAATTCCTTCTTTTTAACCCTCTTTTGTAAATATCTCACACAATCTAGGGGTTGAATTCATGCATAAACATTCCATTTTATTTTACTACTATATATAGGATTTTGTGTTAGCACGGGTATAATATACTCCCTCCGTTTTACAAAGAATGACCTAGTTTGACTTGGCACGTAGTTTAAGAGTATAAAGAAGACTTTGAATCTTGTAGTCCTAAATTAAAGTTAGGTCAAATGTACAAAATTGCCCTTTGATCTTGTGGTCTTAAACATGCCACATGGAAAATTGTTACCCAAAAAAGAAAGAGGTCATTCTTTTTGAAACATACTAAAAAGGAAAGGAGGTCATTATTTTTGAAACGGAGGGAGTATATGTTATTATATTATTTTAATTTATATAACATAAATAAATTTGAAAATTAAATTAAATTAAACATAATTTTTAGATATTTTAAATATTAATTATTGTAATTTATAGTATCTTTTACGTAATTATTAAATAATATATGTTACCAACTCTGTCCCAATACATGTCCATTGGTAGAATTTTTAGAGTCAACCGAACTTTTCATATATTTTTAAAAAATTTAAATTGTTTATTATTGTAATATATATTACTTTTCACGTCATTTTTGAATAATACATATTACTTTCTCTATCTCAATTTATGTGACACTCATGGAATTTCTAGAGTCAACTGAATGTTTAAAGGTCTTTTGAATATTTTAAGTTAGAGATAAGTTTCAAAAACACATCTAATTATACTTTTTTTTAGTTTCATACCTAAAATATGGCTTTTTAGTTTGAAAAACACACCTCTCTCTTTTATACCACTCTCATCATGGTATGTGTAATACACTGTCTCTTTTATTTTAAAGAGTTTCCACATCACACTCCATATGAACAAAACATTCAACCTTGACAAAAATTAAATAAATTATTAGTATTAGTTAAAATCAAAAATTAAAAAAACTATTATGAAAAAAATATTTAAAATGTAAAATACCTAGGACCTGGTCGGGTGACACCTAACTAATTTAACTAACTTAGGGACAACCTAGTACCTAACCTAGGATGGTCCAAATGGTTGACTATGGTCCTAATAACTTAGGGGTATTTTAGTAATTACCCTAGACAACTTAATTAATTAATTTAGCAACTTAATTAATTAAATTAATTATGCAAAACCGAAACCACAAGGAAAGACCCAAAAATCGGTAAAGCCTAAGAGTTCTCTAAACCTAGTCAATCTAGGAAAGGCGTTTTGGGTAATTGACTACCTAAGCTATTTTAGTTAAGTATATAATCTAAATTAACTTAGTTAACAATCAGTTCTTGAAAAGATCTAGACCTAAAAGTTTCTCACCATTAACGTCCAAAGCAAGAACAAGAGACCGTGACCAAACCCTAGCGACTAGCAAGAACGTTCAAGGTTTCTTCGTGCAAAGTTGTAGTGATGTTCGTAGATTTAATTCTACAGAAAGGTATGGGTTTTCTCTCATGGAATCCTTTATCCAAGAGGCTTTTCAAACGTTTTTACTTCAAGAATATCGAAACTAGGGTTGTTCCCATCGAATCGCATGTGCATCTCCCTAGTTCTCCTGATTTCTGATTATTGTAGTATAGTAGTATTATTCTCGATACATTGCTGGTTGTATGTGGTGTTAACTGATCTTATATGTGTGTTTAAGTGATTTAAATGTCGAGTGAAATACACGTGATTAGATCCACATGCAAGGGTGTTATTTACATGAACGCTAAATGTTATAATACCTATTTGTGATCGAGAATATGAGATTATTATGAGTATTCGTTGAATTGTTTATATGTTAATTAAAGGTTGAAAGTTGACTTGTTTAACATGTTAGATTACTATATTGTATTCATGAATGATAGAATTGGCTTGTGATAATATCATAGTTTGATTTTGTGTCAACAAATTGGCTAGCACTAATAAATTCAAAAGATGCAAAGTGATCCCAATCTCAATTCAGTAAGCTCATAACATAGGGTATGCCAATCAATGTGACAAGTTCCAACATACCCTATCCACACAACTTGTAACGCCATAAATCCTATAAAGAATCGATAACAATCATAAAGAATAATATAAGGTTAGTAAGTGACATGAACAAGTTAAGGTGAGTAAAGAGATAACTAATAGTTAAGTTATAAGATTGACCTAATATAGAGTGTTAGAAAGAAGTGAGACGAGTCTCAAGAACACTTAATCATTACGTCAATAATACTCACATAAGAGGGTGCTAGAGTCTGTGAGACAAGTCTCACTTGCACAATGATGATAAAGTGAAGCTTCAAGATCAGAATCATCAAGTAAAGATAGGGATGACTAGTCATCCATAGAGTAAGTAAACCTCATAACTAGAAGCAAGCTTCCATAATGTAATGAGTCAACTCTAAAAGATAAGAAGACAAAATCTGCGCTTAGCACCAATAGACTAGCTATTAGCTAGTGCGAGCACATGTAAGTCTCATGAGACGAGATCGCCAGGGTCTCACTACGTCTCCTAGTCTTAGAACTATGTTGCCAACATAGGGGCACCTAGCTAGTGGAGGCCACCCACTAAACACGCTAGCAAGTTAGGTAATCACCTTGGCCGGTGATTCCACCTCTTTTCGGTGTGGGGGAGACACCGGATTTCATGTCTAGCTAACATGGTCTATATCGGTTATAGCTCTGTACAAGTATTTGGTTAACTATTGACGTGAACCCCCTTTTACGATGTGGGGAAGACATCGACCGATTCACCTTAGCCGGTGAATCCCCCTTTTCGGTATGGGGAAGACACAGAGCTTGGTTCACTTTAATCGGTGAATCACCCCTTTTCAGTGTGAGGGAGACACTGGATTTCATGTAGCTCGCGTGATCTACTTCCGTTAAAGCTAAGAGAACTCTTTAAGAGAGGAAGAAAGAATAAAGTAGCATGTTGAAAGTGAACTATCGAGCAAGGGAGTAGAATCATAAGTTCATAGTGAACTAAGTAAAATAAGAGCTTAATGAATATTAATCACTAGTGTTTGATAGACATAACAAGTTGGGGGTAGCCAATAATGGAGCGTGGACAATGTCCCAAGAACTATATATTATGAAATAATAAAATAAGGGGGCATAGCCAATAAAGATTGGCTTATTAATATAATCATACCCAACAAGAAGTAGAATGAAAAATATAACTCATAAGTAGGGTAGCCAATCGTTTCCTTAGTCTTGTGAATTGCTTACTCGATTCATTGTAGGTATGGGACTACAATGAATCATTGCACTTGTAAGTGAAACATAGGATCAAAGGAGATCATTGAACTACACAACAAGAAGATAGAAAAGAATGGAAAATAATCTAAGTGTCAAGATGGCCACACATGGCATAAGTATTAAAAATATGAATGTTTGTTTAAGTTGTTCTAAAATTATGTTCATGATTCCAAAGTCTTATGTTCATATAGAAAATGAGTTATGTGCCTTAATTTCATGAGAACGTGTCATATTTACATCATTAATCAAGATTAACGTTTTAAGCAAGAATTGACGTGATGACCGTAACATTGACACTTGTTTAGGAAAATAGCTTTACTTGTTCATGCATCGTCCCTTATGTGTTATGTGCATACACCCATACTTAGTACAAGTGTGTACTAACCCCATATCTATTTAATATTTTTATAGGCGCAGGTTCTCAAGAAGGTTGAATTCCATCGAAGAAGTTTGGAACAACGATCTCCAGACTTTGGTAGGTCCTCTTGAGTTCGAGGATGCTATGTTTTATTATTCTATCTTAGTTCATTAGATTTAGGTAGTGACTTTTGTCCCTAGCGTTTCTTTCCAAGTATTTATACAAAGCGTTGTAATAAGGCCAATTGGTGAACTATTATTATTACTATTACGATCATTTATTTCATTTGTTTAATCAATTAATAGATGGTTATTGAGTTTGAGCTAGTAGAATATCACTCTTATACAAAACTATATGAAGTCTATGTACACTTCGTTAAGTAATTAAAAAGTTTTAACTGTATGATTGTGATGAAAGCTAAGAAGAGGCTTGTCTGCGACCTCTGAGAGGTTAACGACGCCGGTCTCGGTTCGGATTCTGGAATGAGGGTCGTGACAACTACATCCACCATCCCTAGGAGCAACTTCCCAATTTTGAGGTGGAACATAGGGCCCACTCCGATCGTTTCTGTTACCATAGTTACCCCGGTTGAAGTTGTTATCGCGGTTGAAGTTACCATCTCGAACATAGTGACCCTCTCGGTTGTAATTACCATAGTTCCGACCTTGACTTCCTTGACCCTGGCGCTAATTCTCCTGATTGGATCCTTGGGCTTTCGGCCGAAAACCCCCCGTTTTCTCATTCACTACGTAAGAATATTCCTCATAGTAGTAGTCATCAACCGGCGGTGGTGGTTTGGCTAAATAGTTCACCACATTTACGTTTTCCGTACCCCCGGTGACATGTTTCAACACTGACTCAAGATCACTTATCATTTGAGCCATCTCTTCACGAATCTCATCTACGACTGGGTTGTGTGTAGATTGCACCGCAAAAGTGTTTCTCCCAGCATCTTACTTCCTAGTGCTCCAAGCTTTATTATTTCGGGAGATTTTCTCTAACTTCTCAGCGATCTCTGCATAAGTACACTCCCCATAGGAACCACCCGCAATCGTATCAAGAACTACTTTATTATTATCATCTTGCCCCCGATAGAAGTACTCTTTCAATGACTCATCATCGATACGGTGGTTTGGGACACTTCTTAGAAATGAGGTGAACCTATCCCAAGAACTACTTACCGACTCCCCAGGCAATGCCACAAAATTGTTCACCCTATCTTTGTGGTTGAGCTTCTTAGACACCGGATAGTAACGTGCTAGGAACACATCCCTTAATTGGTTCCAAGTATAGATCGAGTTATAGGGAAGCTTAGTAAACCATATAGCAGCCTATCCCGTCAGTGAGAGAGGGAACACTCTTAACCCAATGACGTCCATGTCCAAGTCAGGCCTCCCTACACAAATCTTACACACCGACCTTAGTTTGGTGATGTGATCATGTGGATCCTCAGATGGTAGCCCCAAAAACAAACCTCTAGCGGTGAACATCTGCATCAAGCTACTAGTTACCACAAATGTATGACCATGTGGTAGAGGAGGTAGGACAAGTGGCCCATCAAAGTCAGTGATGTTAACATTTCCCCTATTGTACTCTTCAGTGAGTGGGGCAGGAGCTTGCCTCCTCAGATCACCTTCACCAGAGTTCTCAACAATCACTTGATTATGAGCATCAACCGGCGGAGGAAGTTGGCAGTTGATATCATCACCAATATTAGCAGGATTTAGTGGATTGTTCATTCTGCGAAGTGTACGGTATAGTTCTGGATCAAGTGAAAGTATTGGTTCTCCTCGACTCCGTGTACTTGGCATACATTACAGCTAGACCCGCGAGAGACAAAAAGAAAAAGAAAAAGTAAAATTAGGAAATTGTTGACTAAATTTCGATAATGTGCTTAAAGTTAATCTAAAAGACACTTTCCCCGGCAGCGGCGCCAAAATTTGATACGCTCAAATCATACTTCCCTAAAGAAGTATAAGCGATTGTATCAAGTAAAGAACTAAATTGTTAGGTTGGGGTCGATCCCACGAGGAAAATGATTTAGACTTAACTTGAATCTACTATTATGTCTATTTAGTCAAGTCCTTTCCGAAAACAGTTAAATAAAAAGGGGTGTTTTGTGTAACAAAAATGTTCAATTAGTTCTAAGTAAACAAGTAGCAAGACTAAAACTTTAGTCTTTATCAAGTGATGAGATAAACTAGGGCGTAAGTGTTCCCCATAGATTCATAACACAATAATCCTAGCTATAACAACTCTTTCCTAGTGTTTTGCATGCAAAGTGGTAAGTTATATATCTCTAATTCCTTGGTCCGTCAAATAGAGAATTTCACCCCGTACCTTGGTCCGGCTACGTGTGTTGAATTACTAACCCTTACCCTTACCTCATATTAAGCATCATATTCAATGTATAGCTAAGTTACTACTTCGCACCAATTGAGACTAGCCTATTAGATAGGGTATATTATCTAATATATATCAAGTAAATTAATTAAAGGCAAGTATATCTTATGAATATTTGGTAACACTAATCTTGCTTATCTTCTTCTTTCAAATTAATTAAGTAGGTATGACTTCATCAACAAAATCTACTTCAATTGAGAAAAGTTGCTCTCGGAATACAAACAATGTAAGTTTTTCTTATTGGATAATCTATCTATGTATATAGTTGTCTTTGTTTTCGTTTTGTGTTTTAAATTAATTCAAATATGTGCAAATCAATTATATATGTTTTATTCTATGATGATGATATGCTTATTTTTCTTTATTTGGATATATGCAGAACAAGAGCGGCAGTAATAAAGAAAACACTTGTTCAACCAATCCCAATCGCATTGAGAATGATTTCGCTCCTTCTACTCTTTCAAGTAATATCACTCCTTTTCACTATGTTTTAAATCATATTTTATTTATTTATTTATTTGGTTCAAAATTTTTACTAATAACTGAGTCATTAAAATATAATTGCAGGACGTCACTTAATACAATTGACTGGCTCAATGTGCTTGGTTGTTAATTTGCCCATACATGGAGCTCTGTAACATCCTTTTCAAAACGATGGATCAACCAATGACCAATAACAGAAGGGCAATTCGAAGGAGGTATTGGAGGAAAATCAAAAATAGAGAAAACAGAAGAAAAAAAGGTTGCTACAACACAAATGACACAAGTAGAAGAAAACATCTGGATCATGGCTCAACGATTGTGTTATGTGTTTGGTGATGGATCACGTAGATACACTCCACGTAAGCGGTTGTGTGATGTGTTTGGTTATCCATCACAGACATCACGGCGAATTAGAACGGTCAATGTTGTTTCTACTGTAAAAATAGAGGAGGGTGTTGGGGACAATATTACAGATGAACAATAATCAGAAGTAGGTGAGGCTCCGGATGCTTGTGCAAAATCATCTTGTACTTCAGCTATACCTGACAATGTGTTGAAGTATTATTGTCCTGATCTCAAATTTCTTCCACCAATGGAAGAGGATGAATACGATGAAGGTTATTATTATAAAGAAAAATTGGAAGGATTTAATTCAGTATTTTTATGTGTTTATGGTGTTGAACTAATGACCATTTCCATATTTTCAAGTTCTTGTTATATTTTGTTTTATGGATATTTTGTAGTAATATATATATATATATATATATATATATATATATATATATATATATATATATATATATATATATATATATATATATATATATATATATATATATATATATATATATATATATATTATCTAGTTACATGTCTCTCGTTTTGCTTCAACATAATATATTTTGTGTTGTTTTATATAATTACCGAGGCACAAGGTAATGAGCACTATTGGTGAATTCGATATGGCTTCAAGAATGGGAATGTTGTAGCGAACTAACGTATCATAAGTGAAGTTATAACTATATATACAAACTTTAAGCATTCACTTCTTCTACTACTGATGCAGATTTATTCTTACGTATCCTAAATCAATTATCTCTCGCTTGTAATCTCAAATACATGGTAAAAGCTTTTGAAGGTGAAAATTCTTCAATTTTATAAAAATTGTAGTATAATGATGCTTTGAAGCTCTTAATTTGACTATACTATTCCTTTTATGAAATTATTTAATACAAAGGGTTAGTATGAGAAAACAAATTATAAAATTTTCTTGATAAGTATTATAAACTGCACAGGTCCTAAGGCCACACTAATTCTAGACAACTATAACATCTCGTAACTTGAAACATCTAATAATAAGCTAAGAAAGCAAGAGTGAACATTTTTTGGAATTTAGTAGGGAAATGTGTAAAATCTCCAGCTTTCAAAAGTAAGTTTTGTTCATTTTCAAACGACCATAACTCCTAGTTCAGGAGGCTTTTGGATAAGTTCTTTATAAGGTTGGAAATCTCCTGGTAAGATCTTTTCAACGGCGCCGCATTTGCACAAATTTGATGTCGTATGAGCGAGATATGCCTTTCGGAAGTTGGGTTGTTGGACAGAGGAAAGTTCAATCCGAATTTTAGTAAGGGGAAAGTTGTCTTTTCACCCTAGTACTTCCTAATTCGTTTTAAGGGTTATTTAGGGGTAAAAAACAAGTCCCAAATCAGTTTTATATTAATTTAAAACACTTAGTGCTTGGGAGAAAGAGTAAAGAAGAGGAAGATCAATAATTGTCCATGAAACGCCAAGATCGTCGCGTGGATTTCGTCGGTGGTGATCTCTATCAAGGTATGTGATATCATTCAATGTTGGATCGTTTCACCCACACCCCAATTTGATTCAATATAGCAAATTAGAGTTTTTTTTAACGAAAATCTTTAAGTTCTTGATGAAAAGTTGTTAAGTTCTGGTTGGTTGAATTGTAGTTGATCTCTAGTTGGTTTGATTCATCTTTCCGGACTATTTTCGAGTTTAATCTATTGGGTAATGAGGTATTTAGGGATCCTAAGTGTTTGGGGTGGGATCCATTGAAGTTTAGGAGTTGTAGGGATGAAAATGGAGAATAAAAGTCGAAGGTCCCGTCAGATAACACTTGGGGCGCCGCACCTGCCAGATCCCCTCAACGCAGGCTCTGTGTGACAGACTCTAGCGCGCCGCTCCTCTCTGATTGCCCCAGACCATGGTCAGTTCGACAGGCCCTGGCGCCCCGCGCCTATCATGGTGCCACGACCCCTTGAGACCCCGTTCTTTCCCTATCTCTCCGTACTAATTCCTACGTGATGTACCTATCATTCCTAGTTGATTGTAAAGCTCTAAAGTAAATCTTAACATCACAAAATCACCTATAAACATGAGATCATGATCATTGAATCCATAATCCAATTCAAGGAAAGTTAAGGTCAAAGTTAAGAAAAGTTAAGATCATAGTCAAAAAGTTAAGAAGCAAGTCAAAGTAAGTTCCTAAAGTATTAAGAGTCTTAAACAAACATTTCAAACTTTGTTTTAAGGTTCAAGTAAAGAGTTGAGTTACATTCTCAAATTCTATAAGGTAACTAAGTATTCCCTAGGACTTATGTTTCGAGTATGTAAAGAGCATAAAGTTGAGTTCACTTCTGAAGAGTTATAAGGGAACTAAGTAGTCCCTCGGATCTTAAACTAAAATGTTTTCTTCAAACTTTTGAGAAAGAAAGGAAGGTAGACTTCCATAGAGCCTATGACTATTTTTAATAGAAAAGAGAGGATGCGAGTTCCGATTAACACAAGTCTCCATGTAAACCATGTAGCCATCATGGATAGAAAAGGGTCATACTTTTTAGATGAACCCTCTTCATAATTTACTAGTGTATCCATTAGGCAATTCAGATCTTATACTCTGACAAAGTTAGTATGGTCGGGCAGCATGGGCCGAGTAACGTTGTATTATGATTGTAGCTCTTAAGTGATGGTTGTAGGTTAGAGAAGCTCCCAGAACATTATTATATTTTCATATACACCAGTTATTGTATTTTTATATACATCTAAGGTATTATTGTATACTTGTATACATTAAAATGTTTTCAGTATGTTTTCGGTCAACATTTCTTTTTATTGTAATTACCTCTAAACTGCATATATTGAATAAGAGTTAGTAGATCATGAGTTGAGCAGAGCCAAGTTCAGTGTTCATTCTTACTCTATTTCAAGCCTATGTGTTGTTTAGCTTTCAAATTTGCATACTCGTACATTCAATCAACTGATTCTAGTTAGCCTGCATCGTATCATGGTAACGAGGATCGGCATCTATCCTAACGTCGATCCAGTTGAGCACTCCAATGTCAATTGGTGAGCTTCTTTGCATTCCGGAGGACATCTTTTTTATTGCTTTCTAGATTAGTTCAATAGAATGTTGTCGGGTTTGTCCCAATATTCATCTCAATCAGTTTAGAGGCTTCATAGACAATTAGTAGTACAGTAGTCTTTACTTTTCATTCTTAAGTTAAAGACTTGGAAGCCATTTTTGGCCAGCTTTGAATGTTTACACTTTGAAATTATTCTAGATAATATTATTGTTCAGTTCAGTTAAGTTCTTTCGTTATTATAAGTATGACTGTTGTCTTCCACTGAGTCAAGTAATCCAGGCCAAGGGTTCGCTCGAGTCCAGCAATGGTCATCGAGTGCCAGTCCCACCCAGGGTTTAGGCTCTGGGCATGACAAACTATGTATCAGAGCATAGAGTTCAAGAGTCCTATGGAGTGTATGAAACCGTGTCTGTAGAGTCTTAGTCATCGGTGTGAAGTGCGCCACATCTATGATTAGGAGGCTACAATATTTAGGAATGTTTCACTTCTTTCTTATTCTTTTCATGCGTAGAGGTAATCTCTAAAAGTCTTTTTATAATTCTTGCTTACACGTATTTTCGGATCATCGTGCCTCCCTGAAGAGAAGTGAGAGTTCGTCCAGCCTAAAGAAATGTTGATGAACAAGAGATTCCTTATGCACAGGATGTGCAACCCCAAGTAGAGGTCAGAAATGCCGAATTCCAGGAAGCTATAGGGATGTTAAGTCAGGTAGTAACCAATCAAGTTGGTCAACATAGAGAAGCTCGACAAGAAGGGGCTTACACCTCGAGGGTTCATGAATTTCTGAGAATGAATCCTCCTACTTTTACCGGATCAAGCACTACTGAGGATTTGGAAAATTTTATGGAATAGTTGAAGAAAGTGTTTAAGGTAATGCATGTGGTTGATGTTGAGAGAGTTGAATTAGCTGCATACCAACTGAAGAGTGTAGATAGGACTTATTTTCACCAATGGAAGGGAGGCAGAGTTGAGGATGCACCACATCCAAGTTGGGCTTGCTTCGAAGAAAGCCTTCTTAGGTAGGTTCCTTCCTCGATAGCTGAAGGAAGCCAAGGTAAGGAAGTTCCTTACTCTGAAACAGGACTCCTTGAGTGTGCACGAGTATGGGCTAAAGTTCACCCAGTTGTCCCGCTATGCTCTTGAAATAGTGAAGGACATGAGGAGCAAAATGATTTTGTTTGTTTTTGGTTTAGTTCATGCATCAAGCAAAGAAGGCAGGGTTGCAATGTTGATTGGCGACATGGACATATCCAGGCTAATGGTCTATGTGCAATATGTTTAAGAGGAAAAGTTGAGTGATAGAGAAGAGTACATGAACAAGAAAGACAAGACTGGGAATGAGTCTAGGAAGAAAAAATATTGTTTGAGCCGACATAAATTTCAGAAACAAAATGGGCATGCATCATCATCTGCTAGTGCACTTGCACCCAGAGATAGAGTTGAGCATCATGGTCACAACTCCTGAGCTAGACCTGCAAATTCACATGATAGTGTGGCGCAGGGAGGTAGTAAGTCTTCTGCCTGTGCCAGGTGTGATAGGAATCACTCAGGCATCTGTCGTGAAGGCTCTGCGGGTGGTTTCAAGTGTGTTCAGATCGGGAATTTCATGAGAGAATATCCAAAGAGTAAGCAAAGCGGTGGTAATGAAAGGCAATAGAACTCAGTCTTCATCAGCTTTTCCACCAGACATAGATGGTAATGGCAGAGGAACAAACCGCTTGTATGCTCTCAATAATTGCCAAGAACAAGAGAATTCACCAGATGTTATCACTGGTATGATTCGAGTCTTTAACTTTACTGTTTATGCATTATTAGACCCAAGGGCGAGTTTATCTTTTGTAACTCCCTATGTTGCTATGAAATTTGAGAATATTACTGAGCAACTTAGTGAACCATTCAGTGTTTCCACACTTGTTGGTTAATCCATTCTAGCAGAAAGAGTTTATTGTGATTTTCTTGTTTACGTCACTCACAAGAGTACCATGGCAAATTTAATAGAGTTAGACATGGTAGACTTTGATGTCATTCTAGGTATGGACTGGCTCCAAGCCTGTTATGCATCAATAGATTGCAGAACTCGAGTCTTCAAGTTTCAGATTCCTAATGAGCCAGTTATAGAGTGGAGTAGTAGTTCAGCATTGCCTAAGGGTCATTTCATTTCGTACCTAAAGGCAAAAAAGTTAGTTTCAAAGGGGTGTATCAATCACTTAGTCCAAGTTAATGACTCCAGTGTTGAGGTACCTTCCCTTCAGTAAGTTCCTATAGTTAGTGAGTTTCCAGAAGTCGATGATCTACCCGGACTCCCTCCCGAAAGAGAGACAAACTTTGGCATAGAGATCATCCCATATAGTTGTCCTATATCCATTCCTCCATACAGAATGGCACCAGCAGAGTTAAAAGAGATAAAAGAACAATTGAAAGACTTCTTAAATAAAGGCTTTTTTTGACCACGTGTCTCACCTTGCGGCGCTCCGGTCTTGTTTGTAAGGAAGAAAGACGGGTCTCTTAAGATGTGTATATATAGACTACCGCCAATTTAATAAGGTGAACATCAAGAATAAATATCTTGTTCCAAGGATATATGATATTTTTTATCAACATCAGAGTGCTTCTTGCTTTTCCAAGATTGACCTAAGGTCAGGTTATCATCAGTTGAAAGAAAGGGAATGTGATATTCCAAAGACAGCTTTTAGAACAAAGTATGGGCATTATGAATTTTTGGTTACGTCCTTTGGTTTGAGGTATACACCTGCAGCGTTCATGGATCTTATGAACAGAGTCTTCAAACCTTATTTAGATTTGTTTGACATCGTCTTCATTGTTGACATACTGGTCTATTCAATGAATGAAGAAGATCATGCTAGTCACCTCAGGATTGTTCTCCAGACATTGAGAGATAAGGAGCTATATGCCAAGTTCTCCAAGTGTGAGTTTTGGCTTAAGTCTGTGCCATTCTTAGGCCATATTATTTCTGGTGAAGGTACTAGAGTTGACACTCAGAAGACAGAGGCGGTTCAGAGTTGGCCTAAACCCACATCTCTAACAAATATAAGGAGTTTCTTGGGTTTAGATGGCTATTACAGGAGATTTGTTGAAGGATTATCATCTATATATTCTCTTTTGACCAAGATAACTCAGAAGACGGTCATGTTTTAATGGTCTAAATCTTGTCAGAAAAGCTTTCAAGAGTTGAAAAAGAGATTAAATACCGCTCCATTTTTGACCTAACAAGAGGGTAGTCAAGGTTTTGTGGTGTATTGTGATGCATCAAGAGTTGGTTTGGGCTGCGTGTTCTTACATAATGAAAAGGTTATAGCTTATGCCTCTAGACAGTTGATGGTTCATGAGAAGAATTACCGAACTTATGACTTAGAATTGGCTGCAGTGGTATTGCTTTGAAGATATGGCATCACTACTTGTATGGTGTTCATGTTGATATATTCACTGATCACAAAAGCCTCTAATATGTGTTCACTCAGAAATAACTCAACCTCATATAGAGAATGTGGTTGGAATTAATCAAGGATTATAACATGGGTATTCTTTACCACCTAGAAAATGCTAATGTGGTTGTTGATGCCTTAAGCAGGTTGTCCATGGGTAGTACCGCTCATGTTGAAGAATAAAAGAGGGAGTTAGCTAGAGATGTGCACATACTTACACGTTTGGGAGTCATACTTATGGATTCCACAGAAGGATGTATAGTGGTGACAAATGGGGCTGAATTGTCCTTAGTGTCAGAGGTGAAAGAGTAGCAAGACAAGATCCTATTTATCTTGATTTGAAAGAAAGTGTGCACAACCAAAGAGTATTGGCTTTTGAACAAGGGGGAGATGGTGTGCTAAAGTACCAAGGCAGATTATGTGTACCTAAGGTGGATGGACTCTAAGAGAGGATCTTAGAGGAGGCTCATAGCTCCAAATATTCCATTCATCCGGTTTCAACCAAGATGTACCGTGATCTGAGAGAGTTATATTGGTAGGAAGGCATGAAGAAACATATTGCTGAGTTTGTTGCCAAGTGTTCAAATTGTCAACAAGTGAAAGTGGAGCACCAAAGTCCTGGAGCTTTGACTCATATATAGAACTTCCATAAAATCATGTAGCCACCATGGGTAGAAAAGGGTCATACTTTTTAGATGAACCCTTTTAAGAGTAGACTAGGGGATCCATTAGGTAGTTGATGTTTTATAACTTTGATCGGGTATATGATTTGTTGGCAGCGTGAGGTAGTTCGATGTATCATCACTCTAGCTCTAATGTGATGTTTGTTGGTTAGAGAAACTCCCGCAGAAGTAATTGTATTTTTATGTACACAATTTATTTGTATTTTTACATATATCTTAGAGTTAATTGTATCTTTGCATACATACAAAGTTTACAACATGTTTTACAACAACTTTTCTTTATATTACATATTTTTTAAATTGCTTTATGAGTCAGTCATATTGAGTAAGTTAAGCCAGGTAAGTTCTTTAGTTTCTTTCAAATACTTCCTGGCCTATGTTGTTTAGTATTCCAACTCGCATACTCGTAAATTCAAAGTACTGATGTCAGTTGGCCTGCATCATATTATGATGCAGACGAATGTAACGAGGATCGGCATCCAGCCATCGTTGATCCAGTTGAGCAATCTAGAGTAAGTTGGTGAGCTTTCTTGCATTCCAGAGGACTCTTTTTATTGTTTTCAGTACTTTTCTTTATTAGTATGTTGTGGGGTCTGTCCTGTCACTACCTGAGTGTACACCCAGGACTTAGACGGGACTCGAAGACCATTGCTAGTCCCCAAGCAAACCCTTATCCAGGATGACTACAAGCGGAAGACTAACTTAAGCATGAAAAAAACTTAAAATTGAATAAAATTCAATAAACTCAACTTTACAAAGCTTTAACTCAAATGAACAAGGTAAAATAAAAATAATATATTCAACTAGACATAAAATAGAAAACTTTAGTCTTTAAAACATTTTAAAAAATGAATGAATAATACAAACTTCTCAACTATATTGACTATCTATAAAGACTATAACTAATAAAAATAGAAGTGGGGATAAGACCCACGACTAACTAAACTTAAAAGTAAATGAAATCCTCTGGAAACAAGGAGGCTCACCATAGCTAACTCGAACTCCATGTGATATCAACGAATCTCCTATTGTTGATCCTGAATACCTGGATCTACATCATGAGATGATGCAGGCCAAATGGCTCAGTACGTGCAATGTACGAGCATGTAAGGGGCTTGAACTTGATAAAAAGGAATCATATTTACCTCTTCTCAAACATACTCAACTCAAAGAATACTCAATGATACTCATAACTACTCAAACTTACTCAGCTCATAAGTACTCAAGGATAAGATACTCAACTCAAATATTACTCAAGGATACTTAAAACTAGTAAAACTTACTCAACTCAGAATTACTCAGGGATAGGAAACTCAACTCAAAGATTTGGTACTCAACTTCAAAGATATGATACTCGACTTAAAAATACTCAACTATGGATACTTAACTGAACTCATTGCATTATAAAGAAGTTTAAAACAAATACAACATAAAGAAAAAGAAAAACTATTTCAAACATGATGTCAAATCATAATCAAAATATCATAAAAGACACAGCATTCTCCCTGTCAAAGTCTACTTGTGCAATGCATGAATGAAGTCCCATACCCCTATTCATACTAAGCACTTACTCTTGAGGAACCATGAATTACTACTATGGGAGTTTCTATTACCGACAACCACCTCTATGAGCCTAAGTGGCGATACAACGTATTCCCCACGCTGCTAGAACTGTTCTATACTTTGTCGTCATATAGAACGCTTAACTTAGTGGATCCACTAGCTTAACTTATGTGATCATCTAAAAAGTATGACCTATTAAAACCCAGGATGGCTACATGGTTTATGGACACTTGAGTTAACATGAACTCGCATCCCTATATCGGTGCTTAATAAACTCCCAAAAATATACGTAGCTCATATGTTTTAAAAACAACTTTCTTTCTTTGATTTGAATTAATTACTCAAATCCTCGATCAAAAACTCTCTTGGAATCATAGTTTCCTCTTTACTAAAAAAACTAGCTCAAAGGCTCTTGGAAATCTTAGTTTCCTTTCTTGTTTAAATGTGAAAACATTTACTTTTTGGGAATACATAGTCCTGATATACTCTTTTGGAGAATCGAACTCAACTCTTTACTTTTTACTCTTTATTCAACTCGCAACTCAAGTATTTAAACAAAATTCAAACATTTATAAAAGACTTCTTTAAAATAAGGTTCATGACAAATTATGGATGTAAACACTCAATTCAAGGTATTCAATGACCATACATAAGACTTAATTCTTGTAACTCAAGAACTTCAATAATACTACTCACTTCAAAACTGATGAACTCATAGGTTCATGCTGAATTATGAGCATGAACAACTCAACTCAAAGACTTCATGGGTAACATGTAATAGTCCTATAACTAGAAATGTAATCTCAAATGGGTTTAGGAACTCAATACTCAAGACTTAAAACTTGAAGATACTACTCCTCTTAAAGGTACTCAACTGATGGAGTTCATGCGAAAGTTATGGGCATGAACGACTAGACTGAAGGGTCAAAATATCAATAAGGAACTCATGTAAATGAATCTTCTCATTATCTTACTTACTTCCTCAAATCTTTGTTCTGATCAATAGTTTTTCTCAATGGATTCACGATTAAACTCAAAGGCTTTCTTGAACTCTACACTTAACTCTCTCTTGAATGTGAATTATGAATTTAAAAGTTACGGTTCATGATATGAAGGATCTTACGATGACAATATAGACTTATAAATACATTCTTCTCACTTTCATACCCACCTGCTCGAGTCTTGAAACAAGCTATTACAATTTGTAGAAGACTCCTCCAAAAAGACTCAAAGGGACTTTCTCAAAAATGTTCGAAAGAACTCTCAAGACTTAACTTTGTACTCTACCTTGAATTTTATTTATGAATTCAAGGTTGTAATTTTTTATGGGAAATGTCTCATTATGTTAAAGAATGATTTTAGATAGCTAAACAAGATAAAAGACCGAAACTAGTATTTTAGAGTGGGTCCGCGACACGGAAAGGCTTTTAAATATTTGGTTTCAAGAACAACTTTCGAGGCAGAACACTTTATGTCAGCACCGTGATGCAGAACATAAATTTCAAAATATGGGCACTAGGCGCACGACGCGCGACCACGAACGAAGTTTCTTCTTCATTTTCTAACCTCAAATTGCCTAACTTCGATTCTTGTTCTTAATCTCTCTTTAGATTTTGATACCCAACACACGAACAAAAGAATCTAACTCTAACCACTCTATAACTCGACAGAAAAACCTTAAGAACTCCTCAATCTTAGCACAATTCAAGAACGAAGTAAATTCATGAATACATAACAAGAACATCAAAGCTTCAACTTTTCTAAAGCGAATTTAATGCTGAAATTAACATGATTGGCGTGTCGGTGAAAAAACCCAACACTATGGAAGCTTACATACCTGAAATAATCATCTTCTTTAAAGACATGAAAGAAAATCTAGAAAGAAGAACCCTAGCCTTAGCTTTTCTTGAATTTCTTGAGCGTAGAATATTTGGAGTGAATGAAAGGGTTTGATTTGTGAAAATTGATTTTATATACTATTAGGGAAATTAAGATGACTTTCTAAGGTGTTTTAGGACTAAAATATCCCTAAAAATAAATAAAATGAGCTGGGAGTTGGAATTATTTTCCACCCGGCAGTGAGGTCCGTGTTGGCTCTGCATCCCTAAGCTATCATGCAGCTGCTACCATGTTTGTGCGACATTAGTAAATCTGTCATAACGTCTTACTCAGAGCTCGAAATTGAGCAAACTTGGTGTCATTGGAAAGAGAACTCTGAGGGATTTAATTGAATATCTTATGGATCTCCAAAGTCATTCTATACTAAAAATTATGGTCATTTGAAGTTGACCAAAATCTTAAGAGAAACTTAGGAGTGACTTGAATGTTTTTCTCTTCGATTCATTTTAGAACTTAAGGTGCTACATCTAGTGACCATAAAACTCAAGAAATTTTAAATTCGTTGCAAAAACTCACTCACTATGAAGAACGGTTCGAGTCTCAGTTCGAAATTTTTTTTGGGGTGTTACATGTCCCAACATCCATCTTAGTTTTCGAGGTTTCATAGATACACAGTCAGACGTTAGTCCATTTGTATTTTCATTATCTTTCTATTTGTTAAAATTTGATTTGCCACTTTTTGCCGATAGAATGTTTAATCTTTACATATTCTCAGTTGTATCAGTTCAGTTGAGTTATTGATCATTATATAATTATATATATTGTCGTCCGCTAAGTTAGGCAAGACAGTACAAGGGTCCGCTTGAGGCCAACAATGATCATTGAGTGTCAGCCACGTCCAAGGTATAGACTCAGGGCGTGACAAACTTGATATTAGAGCACAGAGTTCAAGAGTCCTAGAGAGTATATAAAGTCGTGTATGTAGAGTCATAGTTGTCAATATGAAGTACAATACATCTATAATTAGGTGACTATAACATTTAGAAATTTCATCACTTATTTCATATTCCTTTCGTGCGTTTAAGTTTAACTCTAAAAAGTTTTTCTCTAACTCGTGCTTATGCATAACCGATTTTGAGTTATGCTTTTTTTTGACGAGGACTTTTTAGGGAATTTCTTTCCCTCATGATCTAACAACAGAAAAGAGATGGTTGCCAGCATGAGGAGTATGATGAAGATATTCATCATTGGGTTGTCTCGTCTATCAAGTAAGAAAAGTAAGGCCGTCATACTAGTAGGTGTCATGGACATAACAAGGCTGATGATCCATGTGCAACATTTTGTGGAGGACAACGCTAAGGGATAGATAAGAGTCTAAGAATAATAGGGCTAAGACATAAGGAATGAGTCCGGGCAACAATAGAGTAATGTGACTTGTCTTCTTTCTAACATAAGTAGAAAGGACCTGCTCTATTATATTCTAGTGCACATGCACCATGAAGCAATCTGTGTACACTAGTGAAAATTCTCAGAACTTAAGAGCTATACTTGCGAATTCTCAAGGTAGTACGGCCCAAAGGGGAACTAAGACTCATGCATATGCTAAGTGTGGTTGGAACCACTACGGTGTTTGTTGTGGGGGCTCCACTAGTTGTTTCAAGTTCGGTCAGACCGGGTATTTCATGACAGAATGTACAAAGAATAAGAAGGGAAGTGGTGATGGATGATAGAGCCCAATTTTCATCAGTTGCTCCACCAGAAAGGGTTGTACCTAGAGGAGCTACTTCTGGTACTGATGGAGGAACAAACCGCATGTATTCTCTCAACAATTGCCAAGATCAAGAGGATTTGCCAGATGTTTTCACTGGTAGATGTTTGTCCATAGCAACATCTTGATTTTTTTCAGTGTTTTTACACCTGTTGAGAATTCTATGCTAGCAGAAAGAGTCTATCGTGATTCTACTATTTCCGTCAATCACTACAGCACCATGGCTGATTTAAATGAGTTAGACATGGTAGATTTCGATGTCATTCTTGGTATGGACTGGCTTCCTGCGTGTTACATCTCAGTTGATTGTAGAATTCGAGTAGTCAAGTTTCAGTTTCCAATTGAGTAAGTCTTAGAGTGGAAAAGTAGTTCAGCAGTGCCGAAGAGTCATTTCATTTTGTACCTTAAGGAAAGAAAGATAGTTTCTAAGGGGTGTGTCTATCACTTAGTCCGATTTAATGACTCAACTATTGAGGTACCTCCTTTTCAGCCAGTTTCAGTAGTAAAGGAGTTTCTAGAAGTCTTTCCAGATGATCCTCCCAAAGTCCCTCTGAAGAGAGAGATAGACTTTGATATAGATCTTCTTCCAGATACTTGTAATATCTTTATTTCTCCATAGAATTACACCAGAAAAGTTGAAAGAGTTAAAAGAGCAGTTGAAAGACCTTTTAGAGAAAGGCTTTATTTGACCAAGTGTCTCACCTTGGGGCGCTCCGGTCTTGTTTGTGAGAAAGAAAGATGGTTCTCTTAATATGTGTATAGACTACCGTAAGTTGAATAAGGTTACCATCAACAATAAGTATCTTCTACCGAGATTGATGATCTTTTTGACCAAATTTAGGGTGCTCCTTACTTCTCAAAAATTGATCTCAAATCAGGCTACCATCAGTTGAAATTTAGGGAATGTGATCATCCAAAGAATGCTTTCAGAACCATATACGGGCATGATATGTTTTTAGTCATGTCCTTTGGTTTGAAAAATGCACCAGCAATGTTCATGGACCTTATAAATAAAGTCTTCAAACTTCACTTAGATATGTTTGTTATCGCCTTCATTGATGGCATATTAATCTATTCAAGGAATGAAGAAGATCAAGCTAGTCATCTAAGAATAGTTCTTATGACTTTGAAGGATAGAGAGTTGTATGACAAGTTCTCTAAGTGTGAGTTTTGTCTTGAGTCTGTGGAATTTTTGGGTCACATAGTTTCCGGTGATGGTATTAGAGTTAATACCCAGAAAAATTGAGGCAGTGCAGAATTGTACTAGACCAACCTCTCCAACTGATATTATGAGTTTCTTGGGTTTGACTAGCTACTATAAGAGATTTGTAGAATACTTCTTGTCCATTTTGTCTCCTATAATGAAGTTGTCTCCGAAAAAAATCATGTTTCAATGGTGTGAAACTTGTGAAAAAACCTTTCAGAAATTGAAGAAGAGGTTGACTACTGTCCCAATTTTGACTTTACTGGAAGGTACTCAAGGTTTTGTTGTGTATTTTGATGCATCTACAGTTGGTTTGGGTTGTGTAATGATTTAGAATGGAAAAGTTATTGCTTATGCCTCAAGACAGTTGAAAGTTCATGAGAAGAATTATCCAACCCATGACTTAGAGTTGGTTGTTGTAGTTATCTCTTTGAAGATATGGTGTCACTATTTTTATGGTGTTCATGTTGATGTATTTACTGATCACAAGATCCTACAAAATATGTTCACTAAGAGAGAGGTAAATTTCAAACAAAGGATGTGGTTAAAATTGCTCAAGGATTATGACATGAGAATTCTTTACCACCCAGATAAGTCTAATGTGATTATTGATGCTTTAGCAGGTTGTCCATTGGCAGTACCACCCATCTTGAGGAAGAGATGAATGAATTAGCAAAAGATGTGTATGGACTTACACGCTTAGGAGTCCGACTAATTGATTCCATAGAAGGAGGAATAGTGATGACGAATATGGTTGAATCATCATTAGTATCAGAAGTGAAAGAAAAGCAAGAGCAAGATCCTATTTTTCTTGAGATGAAGGAAAATGTTTAAAAGTAAAGAGTATTAGCTTTTGAATAAGGGGGAAATGGTGTATTGAGATATCAAGGTAGATTGTGTGTACCTATGGTGGATAGGCTCCAAGAGAGGATCATGGAGGAACCTCATAGCTCCAGATATTTCATTCATCTGGGTTCCACAAAGATGTACCGCTATTTGAGAGAGGTATATTGGTGGAATGGTATGAAGAATGGCATTACTGAATTTGTTTCCAAGTGCCCGAATTGCACGCAGGTTAAAGTAGAGCACCAAATGCCCCCTAGTTTGGCTCAGAACATAGAACTTCCGGATGAAAGTGGGAGATGATTAATATGGATTTCATCATAGGGTTACCAAGGTCTCGCAAACAACATGATACTATTTGGTAGATTGTCGATAGAAAGAGAAAATCAGCCCACTTTTTCTGGGAAAAGACTACCCATTCTGCAAAATATTACGCTAAGTTGTATATTCAAGAAGTGGTAAGGCTTCATTGAGTTCCGGTCTCCATTATTTCAGATAAAGGTGCACAATTTACTGCACAATTCTGGAATTCTCTACATAAAGGTTTTTTTTTCAAAGGTGAACTTAAATACTTTCTTTATTCTTCAGATTGACAGACAAGCAGAGCGCAGTATTCAGAGCTTAGAGGATATGTTGAGGACATGCGTGATTAATTTCAAAGGGAATTGGGATGATCACCTGCCCCTAATTGAGTTTTCCTAGAACAACAGTTACCACTCTAGCATCTAGATGGCTCCTTGTTGACACCCAATTTTGACCTTTTTCGATAGGAATTGATTAACGAGTTTCTTAATTTTAAAGATCTGGAATAATTATTTTTTACAAAGTGGATTGTGTTTCTAAGTAGTTGAAGTAGTTTGATCTCTTTTGTAATTATTAATAATAAATTTGTTATATATATATATATATATATATATATATATATACGCAGTTTTCAGAGCTTAGAGGATATGTTGAGGACATGCCTGATTGATTTCAAAGGGAATTGGGATGATCACCTACCCCTAATTGAGTTTTCCTAGAACAACAGTTACCACTCTAGCATCTAGATGGATCCTTGTTGACACCCAATTTTGACCTTTTTCGATAGGAATTGATTATCGAGTTTCTTAATTTTAAAGGATCTGGAATAATTAGTTTTACAAAGTGGATTCTGTTTCTAAGTAGTTGAAGTAGTTTGATCGCTTTTGTAAATTATTAATAATAAATTTGTTATATATATATATATATATATATATATATATATATATATATATATATATATATATATATATATATATATATATTTGAAGATCATTGCAAATGATTTTGCTTAGATTAAATATTTGGTTAAATCAGTTTAATTATTCAAGGGTCTATATTTTAGGTTAATTAAGTTATTATTTTATTTCGTTAAGATTATGAGGCTTTTTAATTAATTCGTGTTAATCCATCAGTCGATCCCTTAAATCCTTTGGGGACCAAATGGAATTTGGGTTTGTTTCACCTATTCGTTTCTGTGTGACCTAGCTTTCTTTTTTTGTTTTTTTAAAAAAGCAGTCCAATCTTTTTAGCGGCCCAACCCTCTCCCTATCCAATACTCTCCAGAATACCCAATTTCAGCCCACAAAGAAATCTAGATCCAACAACTTATCCAACAGCAAATTAATTCCAGCCCACCTTTCACAATAACCCGACCCAATACAGTACCTATTAGAAATCGAACCTTTGTATTTCCCCTTCTCTTCTTCACGCGAAGGAAACTCAGAAAAGTATGAGGCAACACAGAAAAAACTACCCACACACTCCTTTTATTCTTCAACACAAAGATATCCAGCGGCGATTCAACCCAATCACGCGTCGTTTCCTCTCCTTCCTCCTCTTCCGTTCGTATAACCTTCAGGAAAAGCAATATGTACATGAGCAGGCCAAATGGAACCATCTCCGCGATTTGTGCGTCCTTGGCTCAAGATCGGATGGTCTTCCTTTGAGTTCCGATGGGATTGGTAAAATCTCATACTAATTACAGCTTGCCCATACTTATCATCTTCAAAGGATTCAAATTTTTTTTTATAAAAATCGACATCCCCTTTCTACCCTTTTCCCCCCGAAAAAAACAAGAACCCTAATTCCCTTATATAAATATTCCTCTCATTTACAGTGCGTAGGGGGGATACTTATTTTTTTTTGAAAAATTCGTAGAGCAAAAAGGATCGAGTAAGCAAAATAATGACAAGCCATATAGAAATACAGAGGTACAGTTCAAGGAAATAGAGAAGAGGTTTTTCTCCTTCTTTTCTCTATAGTGTTTTGGGTTTGCTATTTTACCTCGAACATCTTGGCTGGTGTTCACGTTTTTTTACTTGGCGTTGGTGAAGGTGTCATCTTCTGCTCGTTGATCTCTGTTAGCTGCTCGAAAAAAGGTATACTTCTTCATTTTATCACATTAGTTTCCTTGCGTATTCTTTTTGTAGTTTACTATTGCTGTAGATGATAGATTCTACACTTTCTTTGCCCCTTCAAATCTGAATTGTCACTCCGAGTTTAGTTGCGTTTTGTTTGTTTGTTCAATTTATTGTTGGTTTTTGGTAAGGGTTAGATTCTTTTTGTTTTTTTGAGTTATGTTCTTCTCATTCCTGAATGTGTGCATAGACGTGGAAAGGCTGGTTTCCTGAGTGTTGTTGCTCTCGCCTTCTTCTTTCTTTTTACTTTTATGGTATAGTCGTGATCAATTTTGAAATATGGTACTAGTCTTAGCTTGTTCTTGTTTACTATAAAATTGTAACAGTATTTTATGTTAGACGTCACGTTCTTCATTCTTGCACATCGAGTTGGATGAATGGGTCTAAGACGTCAAGATTTTTATTTTGTTCTTGTGTTTTTAAGGTTTTCGTTCTAAATCTTTCACTTGTTATGTTTGAATTTGACTCGAAGTGTTGGGTTCTCGTTTTGTGTATGATTTCTTCCCAGATTTATCTTCCTTTTCGTTGTTTTAATTCTCAACCTCTACCCAGTTGTCCTCTACCTGATTTCCCTGTTCTGTTTACTATGTCTTTAAGTTTTCTATTGCAGTTTTTTTTTAGTTCGTAGGTTCATTAACTTTCAGGAAAGAAGCATGGTGCACGAGTTCACTCCCTTTTACTTGTTATTGCTCCATCAAAGTGTTTCTTGAGTCTTTGCATATTATGTGAATGTGTTAGACTATCCCTGCGATTTAACCATGATTTAATAAAGCTTTTGTGTTTGTTGGCTATGGTAGTTTGACAAATTTCTTAATCAGCCGCTTAAAGCCCCCCCCCCCCCTTTGTATAGAATGATCAAATGGATATTTAAGTTGCTTGTGTTTCTAGTTCGCTCAGATTTTGCTTTACAGTGTGATCAATCTTTGTTTGGGTTTGTTGCTTAATCATTTGTGTTAGGTTTAGCAGATCTGTTTCTACATGTTGAAGCTGTTTTAGGCCTAAATATTCCGGGAATCCGATCGCCTTCTTTGGGTTTTGAAAATAGCTTGATTTTTATTTTATTTCGAGTGTTCCGATCAATTTGGGATTATCTTTCATTTGTATTCTAGTGTGCCCGGTTCTCTTCTTTCCTTTGATCGGAGTCTATGATGGTATTGAGTGATCTTAATTCCGTGTTGACTTGAGTTAGCATAGTGTTCTTAGCGAAGCCTCTTCATGCGCTTCCTGATTCAACCATATTGTACTTCTGTCTGGCGATTAAAGACATTGCTGAATATTACGTTTCCCAGTTCTTTAGGGATAAAAGTGATAAGGATAATCTGTTTAACTCCTAGTTGGTTTGAAATTATTTTGGGGTAGCTTTGATAAATCTTAGTGTTGAATATCAGTAGCTCTTTTTCCTTTTTAAAGTCCATTATCAATTTATTCATTTCCAATTAATTGCTATATGTCTAACTTTATTTATTCGTTTGCTTACTTCAAAATTTGTTTAATCATTTGTCGTCAGATGCATTGCTATTTTATAATTGAGTAATCTAATGATCAATTACAGTCAAGGTTCGAAGATATTATTATTGGATACTTTCTCTTTATTCTCATTTTTGTGTTGCATGTGAAATCCGCACGAGTTCGCTATGAACTCTTATCCTTTTCCTTCGCATTTCGAGGGAGTCATTAAGACTCGGTTTTCCTTCATTTGAGTCATCCTACTAAATTTGAAGAACAAATTCCAAAAAGGCGTACAGGTCCCGTTTTGAAGAAATCAGAGCCAAGAAGTCCAAATTTATTTTTCTAAATTTTGTATTTTGTTATTTTTGGGACTAAGCCCTCGTGTCTTTCCTTTTCTGTATTTGTTATTCATTAATTGTATGTTTAGCTTAGGACATGTACAAAACAATAAGGGGTCCCAATACCGGTCCAGGCGGACAGAAACCGTATTTGGACCCCACACTCTCTTTCTCTCTCACTTTATCGTTTATCCTTTTTGTGATTATTTGTTGTAAGTCTTAGGGTTAATGAATCCAAATCCCCACAATACGCTATTTTAGATTAACAATTCATCTAAATCAAGTGGATTTTAAATAAATTCAACTAAGTAATTTTTAGAAATTTAATAGCTTATTTAAAAAAATAAGTAGATAGTTCACGGATTTCAAAAAGAAAATTTAACCATCTTAGCCAAATAAGTTAGTTGCCGGACAATCTCGAGTTAGTGAATATTTTCGGTGCCGTATAAACCTTCCTAAAATATAAATGTGAATCCCCGAACCCTCTTTAAGTTTCCAAATTGATTTTCTGTTTAAATCTTTCAAAGCTAAGATTTTCTTGATTTTTCTTTAAAAATTAATTGGGTATACTCTTCAAAGTCAAAAACTCTATAAAAATATTTTCTGAAATAAAACAGAATGGCGACTCTGCTGGGAACATAGAAGATTCTAACCTAAAAACTAACGTGTTTTGGCTACGTGAAATTAACTGATTATTTGTTACTTATCGTTTTATTAAACTGTTGCATTTTATGGTATATCATAACTCCGTCAAACGACAATTGTTTATTTATCACTTAAAGGACGATTATGCGTTCTCGCAGTCGTTTATTAACCAAATCTTTCTCGGGGCACCCTGACGAATGTAGTTGTATACTTGATTGTCAACAGTCGTTAACTATCCCAACCTAAGTAGTCCGCTTAGGTCACCCTTTCCACTATAAAATAAAACCCACTCCTAGTCAAACTAAGATAGAGCGAAATCAAATCTTGAAAATAGCACATTGGCCTAAGATAACCCAATACCCAAGGAGTGTTGGGCCCATTAGAAAGACTGCCCTGAGTCCAATGAGTCCACGGCTCTATCGGATGATCATACTTATATGCTATTTGAAGGATGTCTGCTTGTTTGATGGATTGTTGTGTCTTAGGGGTGGCAACTAACTATTTAGATGTTTTTGTAGATGTCAAATCAATTTCTAAATTTCAAAATGGTCACCGAGACGCCTGATATTCTTCATGTGTGGTGGAACAACTTCAAAGACTGTCAAAAGAGAGAAACCTCGTTTCACTTGGGCCACCTAACTTCGATAATGGACTTCAAGGTTTGGCCCGAGTTCATCGAGGTAATTACTCGGTTCTGGGATGACAAAAGGATGGTTTTTTTATTTGGGAATTTCGAAATAACACCAATAATATAGGATATAAAAGATTGTTTGGACTCTATCGGAATGTGTGGCAAGAGAAAAAAACACCCAGATCATCACATCCTGCTACCACATAGGCCGACCGGTCTAAAACTAAAAGACATTTTGTTGCTAGTGGACGCGGACTGGTCGGATGATCAAAGTATACCATTAATGACATTTTTTGAAAGGTGGGGGCACGACAGCTATTTCATAAAACTTCCGAACGAGTTCAATAATCATAGTACTTGGAGACAAACTCAGATTATCGCGTTCTCTTCATGCCTCTTAGGACCGATGGTGTTCCCTCAAGATGAAGGAAAAGAGATCGATACCCGCATTGTGATAGTTGTAGACGCCTTCTTCAGAGGGATCCGTAAAGAAGAAGAAGCAAATAAACATTAAAATCTGGCCCCAATTATTTTGGCCGACATCTATCGATCACTGTGTTTTTGTAAGAACGGATTCCCGTTTTTCCAAGGGTGCAACATTTTGCTTCAATGGTGAATGACTGAACATCTGTGTAAAAAATACGGCACACAACAACAGGAGTTGTCAAAGCCGACCCAAATGAGTCCCCTTGAAAATTACGAGTTTTATCTAAGCATTTGCAAGTTCCCAATTAACACTACAAGGTATGAATGGGCGAAAGTATTCTACGACCTGAGAGAAGGAGACATACAGTGGATGTTCCAAAACTTCATGTTAGAGAAGATAGCGGCTCAGGGGGCCAAACGCCTTTTTTTGGTCCTTCTCGGCATCAGAGGAATGCGACCGTAAAATTCAAGTAGGGTGATGCGGCAATTTGGTATATGATAAATTACACATGTCCAAGGGGATACGAGCTCCTTCGTCATTGATTACAACGGGTGTGTTAACATACCTTTTTCCAAAAACATCCTTCAAGAGTGGGCCGGGCGGGTCAACATGAAAGGAAGTATTGCTGAAAACAGGTATGAAGCTGGATATGTTGATGAGTACAAAAAATAATTGCAGGATGATTTGCATGGGGTAGTGAACCCGACACCACGTGTGGGTCGAGAAATCAAATACGTCCAAATGAGGCTCCACATCCAAACATATTATTTTCCGTGGGAATGGATCTAAGGGAACAGTAATTTCGACCAAGAGAGAAAGAGTATTTGAAAGCCAGAGGGCCTTAGATGTGATGTCACATGAGTTGAACGATGCGAGGGCCTGTTTGGTGCGTCTGGATATAACCCTGGATGAGCATATCAACACTCTCCGGGCTTTGCCGCCATCTTCCAAAGTTGTGTTTGCTGAGCCGTACAAGGTAACAAGCAAGTACATTATCCGTGAAGAGGTAGAAAAAGCAAGAGTAGGAGCGGGGCCGTCAACTTTCTATTTCCCCTGCATGGGATTGTTTTCTATTTGTATTTGCAACATATTCCCTTTCCCACAAAAAATGTATCCCCATTTTGATTAAAACTCTTTAAAGAATTCTATCATTATTTGTGAAGCTTGTTTTGGGGGGTGCAACAATCTGTTTTAAATGACGCAATACATCCTTCAGATCGCTAGGCTTACCCTTGGTTCAAAAGGGCCACATGTATGATTAGGACGCGATATATGTGTTTTTAACTGTTTATGTGATATGTTGCTTTGAATAAGGATATCGCAAACCCACCCGTTGTCAGAAATTTCCAGAAATATACAATATTCTCTATTACAAAGTGCGACCAAATTTTCCGAGTCTTAAGTTTCTCAATCAAAAACAAAATCTCATCCCCAAATCCTAAAACACTACTGTGTCATCTCAGGAAAAGCAAGATCATAGCTATGGGAAAAGGTAAAAGCACCAAGATAGAACCCACCATAGAAAAATTGCAGAGGAAAATAGAACAAATCACGTGGGAAACTCGAGAGATTAGAGAAGAAGGACTCAGGGTAAAAATTTCCACGGCAGTCTACAAAGCCTCAACTGCGACGCTGGATGAAGATTTAGCGTCTAAGATGAAAAAAAAGAAAGACATCGAGATACACGGAGGAATTGGGGAAGAAGTTGGATATGCTCCGACAAAACATTTAGGAAAGGGAAACGAGAGAAACAGAGATAGATTTAGCCACCGCAGAGGCGCTAACCAGAAATTCTGCACTTGACGAGGAATTAGCGGCTGAGATGGAAGAATTCATAGCCATGAAGGAAAAAATGACAGAGATGTGGAGGAAAAACAAAGCTTTCCACATGGACATGATCGCCAAGCTTCAGAAGATGCGCGGGAAATACTCTATCTACGGTCAAGAAGCTAGTAATGGTCCCGATGAAACTTACCCTCGAGCAACTGGGGAAGCCGTTGACGAATAAGTCATCTACAAGCCTCCATTTATGGGCCATCTAAGAGGAGAAGACAAGTGATCACTCTCCCGGCTTACGAGCCGACATATAGCGTGGGAGCGAAGGTTGTGTCGTGCGCTCTTTTGTACGAACATCTTAAGTGGAAACCTCATGAGGGAATAGTTTCAATCTGTGGGCATGAAAACTCTTCAAAGGTGTGTGCCTTCCACCAAAACCAGCGAGGGTACACTATAGAAGAATGTGTGCAGCTTAAAGCAAAAATCTGCCACCAGATCAACATTGGGAACATCCCGCACATGTGGGGTGATAATATTGTTGTCACATATGACCAGCTGGAGCCAATTGAGCACACCCGGTTTATTTTTCATTATTTCACACCGTTTAGAAAGTCATTATTGCAATTCTACAATGATTTGGTTCAGAAATAGGTCTTAGCCTCTATACACAAGAATGACAAGGTCACAATCCCGTTGGGGTAGAAATCCAGAAACCTTGTGCTTACCATAATGCAACATTTCATAGACTCTTAAGGTGCCTCAGTTTTCACTACGATGTAGAAATCCTTGTCAATCTGGGAAAGATCCGAGTCGAGTTTGTCCCCCGTGGTTGATGCTACTGCAAGAAGAAGGACGACTGAGATGGGGCCACCGTTTATCTTTTTAAAGCTTTGTTGTTATATTTCAAATTTCCTTGTAATCGTTAAGAATGATTGAATTAAAACAAATATTTATTTTATTCGAACTACGTAGGGCCTAAATTCTCCTTGTGAGATATGTAAGCATCATTTCAAGGCCCGGCCCCTATCTTTTAAAATTATCATTCTGCCCCTCTTATTCTACAAGGAAATGTGAGGCTCAGATCACCGGACGTCAAAGAGATGCAGCAAGAAGACCTTAGCTCGACGTGATTTAACCTATCTGAGATAGCGTCAAGCTAAAACAGGCAAACTCCTACTTGTTCAAAAATTAGTTTCCCTTTACTCGTGGGTCGGCATGTCCTCAAACAAAGTAACTTCTGTGTTTATCTGCTCTCTATGTGGTATTTTGTGTTACGTATTCCAAACTCAAACTAACAAATTTCCCTTTAAGTTGTTTTCCTGCACAGGTACTTACAAATTGGTCTTTGTCAATTAATCTGGCTGATCATCCCTACTTCACTAGATCCAAATAGCCTGCATATTCCTTTCCCGGCCAAAGCTCAGAAAAGGGAAAAACAGTAATAGGGGACAACAATGAAGAAATTCGTCTTACTGACGTTGTGGTGGCTCAACCCACCATAGCGGATCAGAATGAACTGATTATGCAGTTAATACAACAGATCGTTGAGATGAGAGTAGAGATGCAAATGAGACAGTATCTGCCTCCACTAGGTTTTATTGCCAACGTTGCTGTTGATGGAAGGCCTCCTCTATACTTTCTCTTCAAACATGGATCCAGCTCAGATTTCGCCGTCTACTCCTGCTCAAAATCCCTCAGTAATAGACTTCACTACACAAAAACCTCAATATGCCTTTGCCTCTTACCAAACCCTACCCACTCCTTAAAACAATAATTCCCAAATACTTCCTCCTCCTCAAAATGCCCATCACAAAACCGCTCCACTCCCATAAAACCAAAACACATTCCATCCCTAAACATCTCTCCATCATCAAAATTAGCATACTAACCCCTAAACCTTCCCACAAAATTACCAAGCTACTCAAAACGCCCCAAGTCCCTCCGTAGCTCCACCACTACCCTAAAAAACAACCTTCCAAATCCCCGTTCCATATGAGCATGATGTGAATGGTTCTGAGCTCGACCATTATGAGGAGCAAAAAAGAGAGTGGAGGTCAAAAGAAGAGGCCGCAAAGATAGACATAAAGGAGGAGATCTGAAAAGCAATGAAGGAATTTTAATGCATTCCTAACGTCGCCGGTTTGAACTACGAGAACTTATGCATTCATCCAAATCTAGACCTCCCAGTAGGGTTCAAGATGCCAAAGTTTGATACTTTTGGAGGAACGGGGAATCCCTTAGCGCATCTAAGGGCCTACTTTGACCAGCTTGTAGGAGTTGGTAGAGATGAAGTTCTACTAATTCCACTTTTAGCCGAAGTTTGAGCGGAAAAGATTTGGAATGGTTTACATCTCACGAGATCAGACAGTGGCCCAGCTTGAATGCTGGACTTCATCAGACGGCTTGACTACAATGTAAAGATCGTCCCTGGTCGTAATTCCTTAAAAAAGATGAAACAAAAGTCCAACGAAAGCTATAGAGAGTTTTCGTATAAATGGCAAAAGGAGACAACCAGAGTTCAACCTCCCATGTCTTAAAAGAAATCATTGAGGTGTTTGTGCGGGTTAAAGAATCTGAATACTATGACAGAATCATGTTGCTTGTTGGAGCAAAATTTGCCAAGATAGTCAAGGTAGGTGAGACTATCGAGGATGCTTTGAAAACCGGGAAGATTGCCCCTGTTACTGCTTCATCCGGATCCTCGGGCTTGTTAGAAAAGAAAAGAGAAGACGTGTCAGTTGTTTCGTATGAGGGGAAGAAGACCCCAAAAAGATCATCTTATCAAGGTCGTTCTCGACCTTCACAGAATCCACACCAGGCTTGCTATACACAAGCTGATTATCAAAATGATCCCCCTCCAAGCTACCGAAATACTCCTCCCCCACTTTATCAAAATACTCCCCCTTCCGTTTATCAAACTCCACCCCCCATATACAAAAATTCTCCATCAGCTTACCAAACTCCATCTCCCCATTACTAAAGCGATGCCCCTAACTGCACCAAAGTGCAGTAAAATTACCGGCACCTCCCACAATATACCAAGCTCCAGTATACCAAAACACCCCCATAAACTATCAAGCTCCATCACCAAATTACCAAACAAATCCTTATCCAATAAACCAAACTCCCCATCCAAACACTCGAAATTATCAACATACGCCTCCTCCCGAAAAAGGCAACTATGATCCCCCTTGACCCAGATTCGAGAAGAAGCCCCGGAGAAACTTTACTGCACTCGCTGAAATTCGAACAAAGTTGTACGAGTGACTGGCTGCGGCTGTATACATTCACCCGGTGGGGCCCAAGCCGGTGGATGCTAGTTCCAAATTCTACAGACCCGATTAAAGGTGTGCATATCACTCCAACAACATTGGACATTATACTGAGGATTATATCAACCTCAAACACAAGATTTAAGATTTGATCGACCAAGAAATGGTTTCTCTTCAAACAGTCGCACCCAATGTCAACACCAATCCTTTGCGGAATCATGGAGGCCTCAATATCAATATGATACAGACGAATGATAAATGGTGCATGACTAAGGCGATAAATCTGATTGTTCATGATGATTTAGAAAGGGTTGTGGCCTCGCTGAGCGTTAAGGAGAAAAAGGAGTTTGTGATCCTGACACCCGCAAAGGATGTTGCCTTACGTCTATTAGAAACTCCTGTTAGGCCGAAGTTTGTTATTGAACCCGCTGCCGCTCAGGGTACGATCCGATCTGAGAGATGTTATACTCTCGAAGAGTTGTTTCTTGGAGGGTAGAAGAAGGATCAAGGGAAAAGTCCGATAAGTGAGGGCGAGGCTGAAGAATTCTAGAGGAAGATGCAACCCAAAGACTATTCGATCGTTAATAAACTAGAGAAAACCCCGGCTCTGATTTTTTTGTGGGCCCTGTTGATGAGTTCGCAACTACATAGGCAGGCCTTGATAAAGGCTCTGGATGACACGTATGTGCCCGTGGGAACAAGCAGCGATAATGTAGAAGCCATGATCAACCAAGTTTTCCAAGGGCATCGGATTAGCTTCTGTGACGAGAGTTGCCCTTTGAAAGGAGGTCGCACAACAAAGCGTTGCATGTCACTGTCATATGTCCTAAAAGGGTCATAAACCGTGTCTTGGTGGATGATGGGTCTGGTCTCAACATTTTTCCACTTTCGACTCTGAGGCAAGTAAGGTTAGACTTGGGGAAGCTGGAACAAAACCAAGTCAATGTAACAACATTCGATGGGGTACAAAGAGACACATTGGGAGAAGGGAATTTGGTCATCCAAATGGGTTAGGCGGAGTACAGTGCATAGTTTCAGGTCTAGGACAATGACACCAACTATAACCTTCTTCTGGGAAGGCCTTTCATCCACATGGCTAGGGTTGTGCCTTCTACTCTTCACTAGAAGATGAAACTCTTCTGGGAGGACAAAAACTGGTTATTCACGGTGAAGGGAGTCGCTCCGACAGGCATGAACTAATTATTAATAAAGTATCACGAGGCACTAATTTTCTACATGGTGGAGCTGGTAAATGCCATTTGTGAGGATTTGTCCCCACAGCCTCCTATGCCTTCTTTGTACAAGATGATCGCCACTGTGATATTGAAGAATTGGTTTGAGCCAGGTTTCGGATTGGGAAGGAATTCCCAAGGAATTATTGAGACTATTCAAGTTACCGTCAAAGGAGCGAGATACGGTTTGGGGTACGTCCCCACATATGATGAGATGAAGATGAAAAAGAACAGTGATCAAGAATTGGCTAAGCCAATCCCTCATCTGTATCAATTGTTTCCAGTCTGTGGGTACGCCGATCGTGACGACCTTGGGGAAGGGATCTGTGGCCTTTTTGAAGAGATTGATGTCATCATAGAGGACGAGGTCGAGTTAGCTAGTATCCGCGATGCTGATCCTGGAGAGAAACTACAAAATTGGACTTATATACCAATCTTGATTCCCCGATCATCTTGGTAGAATGACATTGTTTATGCATATTTTGAAAATCGGTGGTGGTCCAGAAGATGCCCGAGATCTACCATTTTTCTTTTTCTTTAATTGTTTGAATTTTTAAAATTCCCCCGTGATATTTAAAAAGGCAACATGGCACTTTGTCATGGCCAAAGTTTGCATTGTTTCCCATTTTCAATGAAAGCCTCTTTTATTGAAAACTTATCTATTTAATTATTTTGCTACAATTTACTTCCCTAACTTTGTCTGTTTATGATTTCAGTAATATTAATTTTAAACCTGCCAATGTCATGTCATGTCACGAGCCGAACAAACAAAATGAGGCAGGTGATAACTAGGGTGAAGAATACGGAGAGGAAACTGCGGTACCAGAATATGTTGTTGAGGAATTACGGTAGTTTGAAAATCAGCATAAGCCAAATTTGGAAGAAACTGAAATCGTGAATTTGGGAGACCAAGAGTGTGTCAAATAGTTCAAAACAAGTGTCCACCTGAATGAAGCTCAAATAAAGGATCTGATTAATTTGCTTACTAAATACATGGATGTGTTCGTCTCGGAAATCAGTGACATGATAGGGATGAGTACTAATGTGGTGTCTCACAAATTACCGATTAATCCGGGGTTCAGTCCAGTGTAACAGAAAGCTCGGAAGTTCAAGCATGAGTTAAGTTTAAAGATTAAAGAAGAGATCACCAAACAAATCGAGTCTCGATTGGTCAAAGTGACGCAATAACTGACTTGGTTGGCCAATGTTGTTTCGATCGCCAAAAAAGATGGAAAGATCAGAATTTGTGTCGATTACAGGGATCTCAATAAGGCTAGCCCAAAGGATAATTTTCCGTTGCCGAAAATTCACATCATGATTGATAATTGTGCTAAGCATGAAATGCAGTAGTTTGTGGATTGTTACGCAGGTTATCATCAGATCCTGATAGACGAATAAGATGCAGAAAAGACAATTTTTATTACGCCTTAGGGTGTATATCATTACAGGGTGATGCCATTTGGTCTCAAAAATGCTGGTGCTACTTATATGAGGGCTATGACGACCATATTTCATGACATGATTCATAAGGAGATCGAGGTGTATATAGATGACATCATAATCAAGTCCCACGAGAGTTCGGACCACTTGACGCATTTGAAGAAGTTCTTCGACCGTCTACCTCGGTACACCTTGAAGTTAAATCCTGCTAAGTGCTCTTTTGGGGTGCCATCCGGCAAGTTGTTGGGATTTTAGTCAGCACAAGGGGTATTGAGCTCGACCCTTCCAAGATTAAGGCAAATCAAGAGTTACCTCCTCCGAAGACGAAGAAAGAAGTGATGAGTTTTTTAGGGAGGCTGAACTACATTAGTCGATTCATATCTCAATCAACTGTGGTGTGTGAAACTCTCTTCAAGGTATTGAAGAAAGATGCCTTGACAAAGTGAACTGAAGAATGTCAGACTGCTTTTGATGCTATCAAGAACTATTTTTCCAATCCACCGATGTTGGTTCCTCCGCGTGAAAGGAGTCCTTTGTTATTATATCTATCAGTCTCAGATAACGCCTTTGGATGCGTACTTTGTCAACACAATGAGACAGGGTTGAAAGAGTTAGCAATTTATTACATAAGCAAGAAGTTCACTCCATACGAGTCTCGTTATACTCTTTTGGAAAGAATATGTTGTGCTTTGACTTGGATTGCCCAGAAATTGAGGAATTATTTGTCTTTTTATACTACATATCTCATCTCCATAATGGATTCATTGAAGTATATTGTCCAAAAGGTGATGCCGACCGGAAAGTTGGCTAAATGGAAAATGCTTTTGAGTGAATTTGATATGGTGTACATCACTCAAAAGGAGATAAAAGCACAATCCTTGGCTGATCATCTTGCAGAAAATCATGTCGACAAAGAGTATGAACTGCTCAAGACTTATTTTCCCGATGAAGAGGTATTATTTGTAGGTGAAGATATTTCTGAAGCATACCCTGGTTGGAGAGTATTATTTGATGGAGCGGCATATCACCAAGGAAGAGGTATTGGAGCGGTCTTAGTGTCAGAATCTTGTCAACACTATCCCATGGCAGCTAAACTCAAATTTAATTGCACGAACAACATGGCTGAATATGAAGTTTGTATTCTTTGTTTGAAAATGGCCATCAACATAAATGTCCACGAGTTACTAGTTATCGGAGATTAAGATATGTTGATTCATCAAGTTCAAGGAGAATGGGTTGTGAAAAACCCAAAGATCACACCGTATGTGCAACATATAGAGAAGTTGTGCAAGAGATTCCGCAAGATTAAGTTCAGACATACTCTCAGAACGCAGAATGAGTTAGATGATGCTCATGGCACCATTGCCTCAATGATTAAACATCCAGATATTGATTACATTGATCCTCTGGATAGAGAGGTGAAAGAACATCCGGTCCATTGTTCACATGTTGAAGTAGAACCAGACGGTTTGTTATGGTATTTTGATATAAAGAAGTACTTAGAGACCGCGAGTTATACTGATGATGCAACATCCAACCAGAAGAAGTCGATACACCGTATGGCTCTCAACTTCTTTCTAAGTGGAGAATTCCTTTATAGGAGGACCCCAGATTTGGGTCTTCTCAGATGTATAGATGTTGCTTAAGCTGCAAAGCTTATCGAACAAGTACACGCTCTAGTTTACGGTACACACATGAATGGACTCACTTTGGCGAGGAAGATCCTTCGAGCCGGTTATTTCTGGATGACTATGGAGCATGATTGTTGCAAGTTTGTGCACAAATGTCATAAATGTCAATTGCATGGTGATCTGATCCGAGTACCGCCTCATGAACTCAATGATATGGGTTCATCTTGGGAAATTGTAGCTTGGGGAATGGATGTCATCGGTCCAATAGAGACAGCCGCTTCCAACGGCCACAAATTTATTTTGGTTATCATTGACTACTTCACCAAGTGGGTGGAAGCAGCTTCGTACAAGTCAGTGACCGAGAAAGTTGTAGCAGATTTTATTCGCAACAATCTGATATACAGGTTTGGAGTACCCAAATCCATCATTACTGATAATGGTGCTAATTTCAACAATCTCTTGATTAGAGATGTTTGTGAAAACTTTAAGATCATTCACCAAAACTCAACCGCTTATCATCCCCAAATGAACGGAGTTGTAGAGGCTACCAATAAGAATATCAAGAAGATTCTGAGGAAAATGATTAACAATCATCAAGGCTGGCATGAGATGTTGCCATATGCTTTATTGGGATACAGAATGACTGTCATAACATCAATTGGAGCCACTCCATATTTGTTAGTATATGGAACTGAAGTAGTCATACCTGCTGAAGTCGAGATACCGTCCTTGAGAATCATCCAGGAAGCCGAGTTGAGTAATGTTGAGTGGGTCAGCAAGCGGATTTACCAATTGACATTGATTGAAGAGAAGAGAATAATTGTCGTTTGTCATGGTCAACTATATCGACAAAGAATGATTCGCGCTTTCCACAAGAGAGTCAGAACCAGAATTTTCAAAATTGATCAGTTTGTCCTTAAGCACATTTTTACTCATCAAGATGAGTACCAGGGAAATTTGCACTGAATTGGCAAGGACATACAGGTTCGTAAGGTATTATATGGAGGTGCTTTGGTCCTGTCAAAGATGGATGGCACCGCATGGCCGAAACCGATCAATTCAGATGTTTTCAAGAGATATTACGTGTGAAGCTTTAGTTTGTATTTCCATCATTTCCTTGTAATCATTCTATTTTCTTTTAATTGCCTCTATTTAAATTTTATCCCTCTTATAATGAACTACGTCTGACCTGAATTCTCAAGAATGAGACACGTAGGCGGCCTATGTCGGCCTCGTTCACCCCATTTATCCCTTTAATATTTCTTTGTATTTGAACTACATTCGACCTGAATTCTAAAGAATGAGATACGTAGGCGGCCTATGTAGACCTCCATCGGTTTTTTTGCAAAATTTCTTATTGTTGTTAACTTTAAGGGGAACTACGTTTGACCTCATTCCTGCCTCAATGGGATACGTAGGAGCCACAAGTATTCGTTCATATCTCCTATAAGATTTCAACCCCTTTTACAATAGAAAGTGGGACAGAATTTTTGTGAGAAGAAAATTTTTCCTCAACGAGTCGAGACTGAAGGTACTTTGAAGTTCGCAACTGGGACAAATTTTTTGAGAGAATCTAAAAAATTCCATGATTTACCCACCGAAAGTTAAAGATAAGTCAAGTTAGTTAAATGGGACAGAAATTTTGAGGATGGCCTCAAAATTTCAATATAATGCATCGGCGGTCTAGAGTGACTCTTAATACTCCCCAGTAAATAATCAAATAGGCCTCCAAGCATCAGACTCGAAGAAGTTCGCCAAGCCTGACGTGACATGATCTTGGCAGTAACCTTGTTCAAAATGCTACTTTTTGAAAAGTTATTTTTCTTAAAATTTTCCTTTTATGTTCCATTGATTTTGGCACAAAATATTTTGTCTTATCGATCGAGGGTCGGGAGATCAGAAAATCAACTGAAGATAGCAGGACAAGGAGCAGACAGCTGAAGAAATTCACACAAATCAGTTTGTTTTAAAACTAACGATATTTTTGTGGATGCAGGCTTATAGGTTTGCTCACAAATCAGCAGATTCCTCCGATCGATGAATATGGAGAAGTCAAAGGGGGAAGAGCTCCCCAAATTAACATTTTTTGGTGGATGGAGGAAATACTTTATACTACTTATATCGAAGACTTGGGAGTGTTTATATTATTGTTTCATTCAATTTTCCAACAATATGAAGTTTAAAATAAAGATATAACTGTGTTCAAAGATGAATCAAATGAAAATCTCGAGAAAGACGTTTTACGATTTTTCGTCAAGGACGTCATTTGCATCATATTATCAGAGATAATACTATTACTGTCACGACCCGAAATCACCTCCTAGAGGTTAGGGAAAACCTTCTAATCATGACCGGGCGTACTTGACCCCTTTGGGGTCTCGTACAAGCCCTCTAACTAGCATTCACAACATAAAGCATGAAAAGTACTGCGGAATTAAAACTTTTCACGATAATAATAATAAAAGAAGTCTTTTCATAAATACTAGGAAACCTTATCGTCATAAGCCAACTTAAAGACACAACTTAGAATCTTAGGGACACAGCCCTTTACAATAAAGGAAAATACAAATTTAAGTCTTAATAATAAACTAAGAAACACAAAACTATGTCCTCGAATATACGAGGACATACCCAAATCTCGAGAGATAGAATTCCCAAGCTTCAACTCCGATCCTCCAAAAGGCTTTCAACCTATACTCATAAGGTATATAAAAGTATGTGGTTAGTACAACAATGTACTAAGTATGGCATATGCAAAAACATACGAAAAGGGACATTTTAGTAAAATAACTTTTCATGCAATTTAAATATAATATTCCTAAATGTAGACACAATCCAACATAAGAATCGACAGTTAACACTTTATGGCAACTTTACCAAAACCTAGAATAATCAAAAGGAACCTTTCAATGAACTTACTAAACTTACAATGAAAATTGAATAAAGCATCATAGTGAACATTTTGAATTCTTACAATGAAGACCTTATAGTGAATGGCACGATCCAAGTCATATGAACTCTTTTCCCTTGAAGTTGCCCTAACCCAAGGTTATCCTAAGACTCCCTAAGGTGAGCCAAGAAGGGATTTTCATTACAAATCCCTTCAAAGCACACCAAAACGACCCTTAAGACTACCAAATCTTAGGCTTACTTCGTTAGAAATCAAATCCACGCCCTTGGCTAACATATGCAAAACACTCATGGAACTATAGGTCACACCAAGTGCAATGTTAGAGTAGCATCCCATACTACCACTCCCACTTAGCGCTCCTAATGGATTCCATTTACTCAAGTACTCCACAATAATCATCCATAACACTACACCATAGTACTCATTCACACGGATTTCATGAAGGTACTCTTCTCCTATAGTAGGTATAGGTCACACCAAGTGCAATGTGGGAATAGAATCCCATACTACTACTCCCACTTAATGCTCCTACTCGGTAACTAATGTGGATTGAGCACTTCACGACATACATACACAATATTAACAATAGACAAGTTAACTAATTTCAAATCAATTCTTTTGTGGGAGTTAGCTTAACCGACAAAGACCATGAGAGCTAGACATGGAATCTCGATATTAACCCCTATCACATGAGGGATCCTTACTTGCCTAGTGTAAGGTCATGCTTCTTAGCGTTTACATGGCTTTTCCAATAGCTACACCTATGCGGGCGCATAGTTAAGGGATAAGGAGATTGCTACTAAGTAACTCACTCTCTACTAACGACGAGTACTCATCTCAAGAGGTACTTTGGATTACAACATCTCAACTCACAAAGTGCAATCCACCTCCCCTTCATATCTTCTCGGTGCTAGGCATAACAACATAATAGTCTATCTTAGAAAGCTCACTAGGAAATGGAGAGGTTGCTACTAGACACTACATCTTAACTCACGAAGTGTGTCCACCTCAAGATTCCCCTTTTTACTCAACTTGGCATAATACAATCTTTAAAGTGTTTGCGTGTACATGTACACACCTTGCATTTAAGCATCATCTCATTATCAACAAGTTCTACACCTACTTTAACCTTGATTCATCCAGTTACATACTCTACATGCTTCTCATAATCATGTACTTCATTTAGACATAAACTAGGTCAAACTGCAATTCAAGCTACATCAAACACAATACAAGACCCATTTCCAACATCTCCTCATTTCGCATATTAGACCTTAAAGATTACATAATCAAAACATACTAAATAACATCAAGTTCATCAATTAGCACCGCCACCCATTAGGTGGACGATACCACTCAAATAGTATTTCATAATAAGAATTATACAATGAGAGCAACTCATCAACAAATCAAAACCATCATCACCCATAAGGAATTTATCAATATTTCACCATATTAAGGCCCTTAGGGCAGTATCTACACCAACATGACAAATACAAGAAGACCCAAGTTCATACCCTACTCAAATCATGCTCACATAACCCATTTTCAAGCCAAAAGTTGAAGTATGCATAAACAAGAGTTTCATGGAGTTTTAACATCAAAATAATCAATTCAAACCAAGATAAATACATTTAAACCATTAGAACTTAAATACAAGAAGACCCATACTAGAAATCAAAGTTAGAAGAAGTTTGAGTTTAGAAACCCTTTTTGAAAATCTTTTTGGAAGTTGGCTTCTTGAATGAAAAGATATTCAAGAATGGATACCATACCTCACTAAGCAAGCAAAATCCAAGGTTTTTTATGAAGAGACACGTCCAACCAGCCCTCCTATCCTTCCTTGACCTCTAGCTTTCAATGAAGTCTTTGAGAGAGTTTGTCTTTAGATAGAGAGTTTGAATTTAGAAGTGAGGGGGTCTTGTCTAGGTCTAGGGTTTAAAACTAATTTAATATAACCTAAAAACACCAAAATTATACACCTAGGGTCTTAAAATACTTGGGGTGTATTTACATAAAACACCCCAAGTTGGCAGCCACTTAACAGGCATTGGCAGGTCTCACCGACGAGACCTTCCTCGACGGACCATCACGAGTGCAACGGACCGTTGGCGGGGTCTCGTCGGGAAACACTTAGCTCCAAATGGAGCATGGACAAGTTTCCCCACCCACTGGTCCACGCGACGCCCTGGGTCGACGGACCGTCAAGGGACCAACGGACCGTCCCTAGGGTCGTCGTGGGCCACTGATTTGGCAGACTTTGCCCAAGTCTTGGGCCCTTCATCTAGGGCCCCTTGTGTGTCCTAGGTGGGGTCGTGACCGGACGTTAATCTCCTAAACTAAGTCGTCTAGGTCTTAGGAACATCCAACGCAAGTTTCAAGTAAAATGAACACGTAAAACTCGTTCAAATATACCAAGACACACAAGTACATTCTAAGGCATACCATCCGAACGTCATGGACGTTCTTGGTCGATTCAACTCCAAACTTCACACACTGCCTAAGGATACTAAACTAACTCCGTTTAACTTAAAGTCGACTCAAGAAACAACCATGAGGCTCTAGTTCATCTTAGTTCATTTTGGGGCGATATATTCTCCCCCACTTGGAATAACATTCGTCCTCGAATGACACTTAAATTTTTAAGAATAACAAGGACTCTCTTAGCATCATACAATACACTTAGATCATGATCATAACACCAACAATCAAAGCATCAACTAGGAAGGAACATCATTTCACACTTTCAACACTTAGCAACATAGGCAACTTTCGCCAAACTTCACAAGGTTAAAACTCAACCTTAAACTTCTTTTATGGAGGAACTACCTTCTCCAATATTCAACATGCTCATATACCATAATTTTACACACATTGAAACTAAAATTCAAGACAAAACAATTTTTCTCAAAATCCACAAAACTTACAGTGAGTATCTCTGTAACACTGCCAAACATACCAAAAATTTCAAAAAAAATTCGTTCTTTGAGCAATTCATCAAGAGGGCATGATCATATGAACTAAAAAACCATATAAACTCATCTCATAACACAAAAGCAACAATAACAAAGAGTTGAGACTTACCAAAATAATCAACCCGGATTAATTATCCTTTCTAGCCCCCATCCCATAGGAAGGGTTCTTCTTGGGAGAATTAGGATCTAAGGAAGCTTGATTGACATCTCTACCCCTTGATTTAAGGTTTGGGCAGTCCCTCATCTTGTGTCCCTTATTACCACATACAAAACAATCATCCGTTCCGGCAAGACACTTACCACAATGTTGCTTGCCACAAGTAGGGCACGTAGCCCTTTCATAGGAATGACCACCACCTTGAGAATGTTGATTTGGAGCCCTATCCTTGTTTCCCATAGATGAATATTGGGGATAAAACCTCGTCTTAGGCCTTTGGTGACTAGAATCATCCAACCTAGGTCTCTTACCCTCTTGCCTTATCTCCCTAATTTTGGACTCCTCAATTTGTTGCGCATAAACCATGAGCCTAGAGATGTCCATGTCATTAAGAAGCATTGTCGTACGACACTCTTTTTCCACCAAGCTAGACACACCCATCACAAACTTGTTCATCCTAGCCCTAGGGTTGGGTACCATGGTTGGGGCATACTTAGGGAGTTGGTGAATTTAAGAGAGTACTCTTGCACACTCATTCCCCCTTGACGGAGGTTCATGAATTCAACCATCTTCTTCTCCCTCCACTCTAGAGGAAAGAATCTATCTAGAAAAACCTCTTTGAATTCCTCCTAATCAACCGGACCTCTTTCTAAGGGTCTGTCACCCCTCCATTGCTCAAACCACACTTGAGCAACATCCTTAAGTTGGTAAGCGGCCAATTCCGCTTTCTCCCTAGGGTCACACCCATAGCATCTACCACCTTGAAAACCTCATCTATGAAGCCTTGTGGATCTTCATCCACCTTAGTGCCATGAAAATTTGGAGGGTTCATCCTCATGAAATCCCAAATCCTAGAAGCGGGAGTACTAGCGTTTGGTTGGGGCCTATCTCTTTGGTTAGCTTGGCCCACAAAGTGATTGTTGACGACTTGAGCTTGAGCCGTCATGAGTTGGGTCAAGTTAATTAGGGAAGCCCTCAACTCCGCATTAGTCATATCACCCTCAACAAAAGGAGCTTGAGGCATAGGAGGCACTTGAGGTTCTTGAAGAGGGACCTCCACATTTTCTTCCTCCTCTAGGACAACAATAGGAACTTGATCACGGAGAGGGATCCTCTCATTAGCGACACCACCCTCCTCCCTTATAGCAGTCGATCTCCTCGTATTCATGTCCTAAAAACACAAAGAGAAGAGATCAAGAAAAAACACCTTATAAACTCAACTCTAAGGCACGATACCAGAATAGAGAAGAAAGCGAAACTTCTAGCATCCTATAGCCTCTTGTCCATGCATGTGTCGCGACTCACACCAATGACCAAGATACTACTAGATGTGGCTTGTGAGACCTTTAGACCTTAAACTATTTCCCAAAACCTTATGCTCTGATACCAAGTCTGTCACGACCCGAAAGCATCCCCTAGAGGTTAGGGAAAACCTTCGGATCAAGACCGGGAGTACTTGACCCCTTTGGGGTCTCGTACAAGCCCTCTAACTAGCATAAGTAACATAAAGCATGAAAAGTAGTGCGGAATTAAAACTTTTCACGATAATAATAATTAAAGAAGTCTTTTCATAAATACTAGGAAACCTTATCGTCACATGCCAACTTAAAGACACAACTTAGAATCTTAGGGACACGGCCCTTTACAATAAAGGAAAATACAAATTTAAGTCTTAATAATGAAACTAAGAAATATAAAACTATGTCCTCGAATATATGAGGTCATACCCAAATCTCGAGAGATAAAATTCCCAAGCTTCAACTCCGATCCTCCAAAAGGCTTCCAACCTATACTCATAAGGTATATAAAAGTATGGGGTTAGTACAACAATGTACTAAGTATGGCATATGCAAAAACATACGAAAAGGGACATTTTAGTAAAATAACTTTTCATGCAATTTAAATATAATATTCATAAATGTAGATACAATCCAACATAAGAATCGACAATTAACATTTTATGGCAACTTTACCAAAACCTAGAATAATCAAAAGGAACTTTTCAATGAACTTACTAAACTTACAATGAAAATTGAATAAAGCATCATAGTGAACATTTTGAATTCTTACAATGAAGACCTTATAGTGAATGGCACGATCCAAGTCATATGAACTCTTTTCCCTTGAAGTTGCCCTAACCCAAGGTTATCCTAAGACTCCCTAAGGTGAGCCAAGAAGGGATTTTCATTACAAATCCCTTCAAAGCACACCAAAGCGACCCTTAAGACTACCAAATCTTAGGCTTACTTCGTTAGAAATCAAATCCACGCCCTTGGCTAACATATGCAAAACACTCATGGAACTATAGGTCACACCAAGTGCAATGTGAGAGTAGCATCCCATACTACCACTCCCACTTAGCGCTCCTAATGGATTCCATTTACTCAAGTACTCCACAATAATCATCCATAACACTACGCCATAGTACTCATTCACACGGATTTCATGAAGGTACTCTTCTCCCATAGTAGGTATAGGTCACACCAAGTGCAATGTGGGAATAGCATCCCATACTACTACTCCCACTTAATGCTCCTACTCGATAACTAATGTGGATTGAGCACTTCACGACATACATATACAATATCAACAATAGACAAGTTAACTAGTTTCAAATCAATTCTTTTGTGGGAGTTAGCTTAACCGACAAAGACCATGAGAGCTAGACATGGAATCCCGATATTAACCCATATCGGATGAGGGATCCTTACTTGCCTAGTGTAAGGTCATGCTTCTTAGCGTTTACATGGCTTTTCCAATAGCTACACCTATGCGAGCGCATAGTTAAGGGATAAGGAGATTGCTACTAAGTAACTCACTCTCTACTAACGAGGAGTACTCATCTCAAGAGGTACTTTGGATTACAACATCTCAACTCACGAAGTGCAATCCACCTCCCCTTCATATCCCCTCGGTGCTAGGCATAACTCCCCATGGATTTCTCAACATAATAGTCTATCTTAGAAAGCTCACTAGGGAATGGAGAGGTTGCTACTAGACACTAAATCTCAACTCACGAAGTGTGTCCACCTCAAGATTCCCCTTTTTACTCAACTTGGCATAATACAATCTTTAAAGTGTGTGTGTGTACATGTGCACACCTTGCATTGCAGCATCATCTCATTATCAACAAGTTCTACACCTACTTTAACCTTGATTCATTAAGTTACATACTCTACATGCTTCTCATAATCATATACTTCATTTAGACATAAGCTAGGTCAAACATGCAATTCAAGCTACACCAAACACAATACAAGACCCATTTCCAATATCTCTTCATTTCGCATATTAGACCTTAAAGATTACATAATCAAAACATACTAAATAACATCAAGTTTCATCAATTAGCACCGCCACCCATTAGGTGGACCATACCACTCAAATAGCATTTCATAATAAGAATTATACAAAGAGATCAACTCATCAACAAATCAAACCATCATCACCCATAAGCAATTTATCAATATTTCACCATATTAAGGCCCTTAGGGCAGTATCTACACCAACATGACAAATACAAGAAGACCCAAGTTCATACCCTACTCAAATCATGCTCACGTAACCCATTTTCAAGCCAAAAGTTAAAGTATTCATAAACAAGAGTTTCATGGAGTTTTAACATCAAAATCATCAATTCAAACCAAGATAAATACATTTAAACCATTAGAACTTAAATACAAGAAGACCCATACTAGAAATCAAAGTTAGAAGAAGTTTGAGTTTAGAAACCCTTTTTGAAAACCTTTTTGGAAGTTGGCTTCTTGAATGAAAAGATATTCAAGAATGAATAACATACCTCACTAATCAAGCAAAATCCAAGAGTTTTTAATGAAGAGACACGTCCAACCAGCCCTCCTATCCTTCCTTGACCTCTAGCTTTCAATGGAGTATTTGAGAGAGCTTGTCTTTAGAGAGAGAGTTTGAATTTAGAAGTGAGGGGGTATAGTCTAGGTCTAGGGTTTAAAACTAATTTAATATAACCTAAAAAAACCAAAATTATACACCTAGGGTCATAAAAGACTTGGGGTGTATTTACATAAAACACCCCAAGTTGGCAGCCACTTAACAGGCATTGGCAGGTCTCACCGACGAGATCTTCTTCGACGGACCGTCACGAGTGCAACGGACCATTTGCGGGGTCTCGTCGGGAAACACTTAGCTCCAAATGGAGAATGTCCAAGTTTCCTCACTCACTGGTCCACGTGACGCCCTGGGTCGACGGACCGTCGAGGGACCAACGGACCATCCCTAGGGTCGTCGTGGGCCACTGATTTGGCAGACTCTGCCCAAGTCTTGGGCCCTTCATCTAGGACCCCTTGTGGGTCCTAGGTGGGGTCGTGCACAGACGTTAATCCCCTAAACTAAGTCGTCTAGGTCTTAGGAACATCTAACGCAAGTTTCAAGTAAAATGAACACGTAAAACTCGTCCAAACACACCAAGAAACACAAGTACATTCTAAGGCATACCATCCGAACGTCATGGACGTTCTTGGTCGATTAAACTCCAAACTTAACCAAACTTCACACACTGCTTAAGGATACTAAACTAACTCCGTTTAACTTAAAGTCGACTCAAGAAACAACCATGAGGCTCTAGTTCATCTTAGTTCATTTTGGGGCGTTATAATTACTACCTGGAGGGTCATTATATTTGTATTGACGATCGAGATGATACACTACCTCGGTAGTCATTTTACCGTATTGTCAGTTGAGACGATATCCTTATCCAGAAGGAACTCACAAGATCACCATGTTGCTCGATTGAAGCACTATCTTTGTTTGGTACCAAGGATGGCATCAAAAGAAATATATTCATGCATCGCAAGTTGATATTCATGCATCGCGATTTAATATTCATGCATTGCGGAGATCATGCATCGCGGGAAGATATTCATACTTCGCAGAAAATCATGCATCCCGGGAAGATATTTGTGCCTCGTGGAAGATCATGCAATGCGAGAAGATATTTATACATCGCAGGAAGATATTCATACATCGCGGAAATCATGCATCTTGGAAAGTCATGTATCACGAGAAAATATTCATGCATTGCGGAAATCATGCATCGCGAGTTAATTTTATGCATCGCGGAAATCATGCATCGCGAGTTAATATTCATACGTCATGGAAAATCATGCATCGCGAGTTAATATTCATGCATCACGAGTTGATAATCATGCATCAGAGAAGAAGTCATGCATTGCAAGAAAAAATTCATGCATCGCGAAAAAGTCATGCATTGCAAGAGAAGAAATTCATTCATCGCGGAAAGATCATGTATCGGCGAAGAGAAATCATGCACTGCCAGAGAAGGAAATCGTGCATCCCAAGAGAATATTTGCCCATCAACATCAACTGCATCCTTTTATTCTGACAAGAGTAAACACAAAGAGAGTCATCAAAGATGACATCAAGAGAAATATCAACACTGCATAAGCTTTTATTCATTTTGACATCAAATAAGAGTACATTGAAGATTACGTTGTAAACATAAGACATAGCTTTATTTGCATTACATCAAACCGATCGAGTTGACGTCAAATGAAGAAGGAGAGCAACTGGGTGTCAACGCAGTTAAAGACACTATCTCCCATTTGAATTGCATTTTTTTGTGCTAATGCGTTCATCTCAGTCTTTGTCGAGAGCATCCGAAAGGATGAATTCTCCAAAAATCACAGATGTGGACGACATCAACAAGGATGTAACATAACGTGGAACCTTTTCTTGGCAGCGAACTGGGACATAGTCCAAAGAGGAGTGTCAAACTCTTAGGAAGCGATCATAGGAACGACTTCCACCACAATCAAACCACACCCCTATCAGAAGGCATGTGGGTTTTTCTTTAGATTTCTTAGTTTCAGTTTCGCATCCGGAAATTTTGGTATTCTGTCGGAAGCAAGTTTCCAATCTGAGTGACAATTCACCAAGAGCTTTGGAAATTATGTCCATGTAAGTTCTTAGTTATGGATGTGAAGCACGCCACATTTATGTCTAAAAGGGTACAAGCCTTTTTTTTATACTCGACTTAATTTGTCGCTTGTCCAGAACCGAAGGTAATCTAGAATAATAGATTCCATTTTCAACCGATTGAGTCAAACTACAAACAGCTTGATTCCTAAGGTGTAAGGATATGTACGTGGGCTCAATGTTGAAAACTCGGCTGTATCCCAACATTCGCTCTTAAATCCTATTCCCAAGCATTTCGGCCCCTTCATAATCCGGTATCGAAATGACTTTTAAAACTTTCAAATTCATGCGTAGAATCAAGCGTATCGAACAACAAGTGGCCTGAATTCTCATATAGCCTAAGATATATATGAAACTCATTCCGGTGTTCGGCCATAATTCCTAAAGTCCGTACCAAGTTCTTTGGCTAAAGATGAATACGTGCTCAGTCAAATTGGCTTGGTCAATATCATTTTCCTTGAATTTCTTGCATCAATCTAAGTAAAATGAGCGACAATTGTTGACACCCAATTTTGATCTTTTTCAATAGGAATTGATTAACGAGTTTCTTAATTTTAAAGGATCTGGAATAATTAGTTTTACAAAGTGGATTCTGTTTCTAGGTAGTTGAAGTAGTTTGATCACTTTTGTAAATTATTAATAATAAATTTATTATTATTATTATTATTATATATATATATATATATATATATATATATATATATATATATATATATATATATATATATATATATATATATATATATATATATATATATACACGAATGGTTATGTTATAAATATTTGAAGATCATTGCAAAGGATTTTGCTTAGATTAAATATGTGGTTAAATTAGTTTAATTATTCAAGGGTATATATTTTAGGTTAATTAAGTTATAATTCAGTCAATTATTTTATTTCGTTAAGATTGTGAGGCTTTGTAATTAATTCGTGTTAATTCATCACCCTTAAATCCTTTGGAGACCAAATGGAATTTGGTTTTGTTTCACCAATTCGTTTTTCTGTGACCTAGCTTTCTTTTTTTGTTTTTATTTAAAAAGCAGCCCTATCTTTTCAGTGGCCCAACCCTCTCCCTATCTAATACTCTCCAGAATACCCAATTTCAGCCCACAAACAAACCACATCAAACAACTTATCCAACAGCAAATTAATTCCATCCCACCTTTCACAATAACCCAACCCGATCCAGTACCCATTAGAAACCGAACCTTTGTGTTTCCCCTTCTCTTCTTCACGCGAAGGAAACTCAGAAAAGTATGAGGCAGCACCAAAAAAATTACCCACGCGCTCCTTTTCTTCTTCAACGCAAGGATATCCAGCAGCGATTCAACCCAATCTCGTGTCGTTTCCTCTCCTTCCTCCTCTTCCGTTTGTACAACCTTCAGGAAAAGCAATTTGTACATGAACAGGCCAAATTGAACCATCTCCTTGATTTGTGCGTCCTTGTCTCAAGATCGGATGGTCTTCCTTTGAGTTTCGTTGGGATTGGTACAATCTCGTACTGATTCCATCTTTATCCTCTTCAGAGGATTCCAATTTTTTTAAAAAAAAAATTGACATCCCCTTTCTACCCTTTTCCCCCAAAAAAATCCGAGAACCCTAATTCCCTTATATAAATATTTCTCTCCTTTACAGTGCGTAGGGGGAGATATTTATTTTTTTTGAAATACATAGAGCAAAAAGGATTGAGTAAGCAAAATAGTGACAAGCCATATAGGAATACAGAAGTACAATTCAAGGAAACAGAGAAGAGGTTTTTCTCCTTCTTTTCTCTATAGTGTTTTGGGTTTGCTATTTTCCCTCGAACATCTTGGCTGGTGTTCCCATTTCTTTACTTGGCGTTGGTGAAGGTGTCGTCTTCTGCTCGTTGATCTCCGTTAGCTGCTCCAAAAAAGGTATAGTTCTTCATTTTATCATATTAGTTTCCTTGCCTATTCTATTTGTAGTTTACTGTTGTTGTAGATGATAGATTCTACACTTTCTTTGCCCGTTCAAATCTGAATTTTTCACTCCGAGTTTAGTTGTGTTTTGTTTGTTTGTTCAATTTATTGTTGGTTTCTGGTAAGGGTTAGATTCTTTTTGTTTTGTTGAGTTATTTTCTTCTCATTCCTGATGTGTGCATAGACGTGGGTAGGCTGGTTTCCTGAGTGTTGTTGCTCTCGCCTTCTTATTTCTTTTTATTTTTATGGTATAGTCTTGATCAATTTCGAAATATGGTACTAGTCTTAGCTTGTTCTTGTTTACTATAAAATTGTAACAGTGTTTTATGTTAGACATCATGTTCTTCATTCTTGCACCTCGAGTTGGATGAATGGGTCTAAGACGTCAAGATTTTGGTTTTCTTTTATGATTTTTAAATTTGATTATTTAGAAGAAATCTGAGGAATTGTTTTGTATTTATGAATATCTTAATTACAGCGGCTAGGATACTTGATAGCCAGCATTCTTAGTGCATGGTTTTGTAATTTCATTAATATTTTTCGTGAGGTTTTTTATATGTGTTGTCCTCGTGGATAGTTTAATATGATCTTTAGGATATTGTTTTTTCGTCACGCTCTATGATTTTGCAATTTGATTATTTATAGAAGAATTGTGTTTCTATTTGAAGGTTTTTATTTTATTGTCTTCATATCTGCTAAGATACTGAACAGTCAAGGCTCGCAGAGATTTTGAAATGTAATTATTTTAGAGCAGTATGAGTTTTTCTTTGAGGTTTTTTTCCATATTATATTTGTGACATCTTGATGTGATCGTGTGGGTCAGTGTGGTTTGATTTCCCTCTGTAATTTTTAAATTTGATTAGTTTAGAGCAACTATGTGAAAGTTCATATATTAGTTAGATATCATCTTGAAACTTAGTTGATTAGAGTGAGCTTGCTTTGTAGTTTGTGTCTTCTAGATCTCTCTAATAAATAGATATTATCTATAGTGTTAGTATATAATTTTGCAAATAATATATTGTAGTCTCATCTCCCTTTGTGACTTTGAAATTAGAATAATTTAGAGTAGTTGTATCATATCGCACCTTCAATATATGAGGCAATGTCTGCTTGTCGTCATAATATTTAGCTGATAAGAGTGAGCTCTATGTAGTTTGCTATTTGCCATATTTTTGCTAAAACAAGGTAGTGCAAAAACTTGCTTGGTTTGTGACTGATGAAATGTGGGTGTCCACTATCGGTCAACGGACCAGGTCCCTTGGCACAGCAAGAAAAGTGCAGAAGAGTAAATAATAAGGAGAAAACAACACAAGTAATTTACGTGGAAACCTCCTTGCTCAAGGGAGTAAAACCACGACCTGTTGCACAGGATTTCCAACAGTTTCACTAATCTTTCTTAAGCAAAAGTGAACCTAGTTACAACCAATGTAAGAAAAAGTTATTAATCTCACGACCAAGTAATCACCCTATTACTTGAAGAGACTAAGCAAATACAACACTTCCCACTAAGCTATCGCCCCTAGATAACTTAGACTATTTCTAAGCGGTTACAACACCGCCCACTAAACCACCTAACTCTAGATGATGTAGAATATCACTAAGCAGATGCAACACTGCCCCCTAAACCACCACGCTCTGGAAGACTTAGACTTTGCTAAGTGGATACCACACCGCCTACTAAACCATTTAACTCTAGATGACTTAGAATTTGACTAAGCAACAAAACAACTTTGCCCACTAAATTAGTTAACCCTAACTGATTTAGACTCTTAAGAACCCGAAACAAATATCTGAATCCTTTATAGATTAGGAAAATATTAACAATGTAAGCACGGAATATATAATCCTAAGACAACTAAATAGCTTGCAACTCTATTAGGTCCCTGTTTCTCTTAAGATGATACTTCTTGAAGATGGTCTTTACCTTTTGAGCTTTTGGATATCCAAAACTTTGTTTACCAAAACTTATTGTTTGTGTTGTTGGAGAAGAGACTATATTGAAATGAACACAAACCCTTGGGAAAAGGGCATTGGCTGAGAGCCTGCTGTTCTCAAAAGCTGGGAACAAACAACATCAGAGTTGGCACCTGCTGTTCTCAAAAGCTGGGAACAAACCACATCAGAGTTGGCAGCCTTTTGATAGCTCTATTTTCATCCTTTTCACGTACGCACACTTTGCGGGACTAGGTCCCTTATTGTGTTCTTTGATACTTGAGTTCATTGACAAAGAGTTGTTGACTCTCTAAGTCTTTTTGAATGAGTGAACTTAATATGTTGTTTGTCATGTTAAAAGTGTCAACCATACAAAGTTATTAGTCGTTGGACAAATAACCTATTCCATTCTGATTGGTTCAGTACGCTCACTCCTCACCTACCACTCACACAACATCTTTACAGTTGTACCCCATTATGCATCAGATAGAGAGAACTCTTCTAGGGACCTGATCTCTTCCACTCTTGTTATTGGTGTTGTACGCTGCACTTTTCACCTACCACATGACTTTATGGCTCTACCACTGATGAATATGGACAAGAGAACTTTGCCAGTACGATCCCTGTATTTATGAGGATCATCAAAATGCCTAGAATATAAAATTTTCTCCCTTTTTGATGAAGACACACAAATATTCCTCATGTTGAGATTATTCATTCAGTTACCATTTCATCAGTCCTAATACTAAAGGACCCTTTCCTGAATCTGGTCCCTGGTATGATTCTGCATCGGGGAGGATCATCAAAACGCCCTCATCATCAACAAAATAGAATTTCCCCCTTTTGATGATGAAAAACTTGTTCAACACTTCTTCCCCTTATCAGCAACATGACCATGTCTTTTTCAAGTAACATTGATTTCCCTATCGGCAAGACCATGTCTTATTCAAGTAGCTTCATTGATTCCCCCTGTAGGAATGACCATGTCCTCTTCAACTATTTAAATCATTGATCTCATACCTTAACAACTTTACCCTTTTTGACATCATAAAAATGGTTAAAGTAGTAAACGAGGTTGCCAGAAATGCAGTTCAAACAAATTCATGGCCACTTGGGCGACACTAATCATGAGTAAAAAATTCTTAAAGTAATGAGACATGTCAGTAGAAACAAGACATGTTTCATTCAAAATAAAAGATCAACAATCAAAGCATTGCAAATAATATTACGAATAAGAACCAAGGCAATACCCAGTGAGTTTCAATAGAAGAGAGAAATGAGGACTGACATAGGAATTCAGGGAGAGAGGGGATAGCTTAGGAGCAAGGGATGGAAAGTATAGAATTAGTAGAACATATCCCTTGACATTGTTTTTAGAAGCTTCTCTTAAGGTTCAACATGCTTTGCTGCCAACTTTTGTTTTTGGTGTACCTGGTCCCTCTAATTGTTCCTCTAGAATCTAAGCCTTCAACCAACCATTTAGTATCCCTATTGGCAAGAGCAGTTGTCATATATTTCATATCAAGCCTAAGTTTCTCATGAAAGAAGAATTAGCATGATTAAACTTGCTAAAGGCCTCCGACATTAATATATCAAAAAACTGAGGAACCACTTTTATTTGGTTCATAGTCCCTCCTATTTAGAAAACTTTGAGTTCTCAGAATATCGACCTCTTCCTTTTTTAATATTCTATTTCCACTTTCTTCTTTTTGCTTGTAAGACCTATTCCCTCTTCACACTCTAAAATTTCTTTATCACAAACTTCTCCAACATAAACAACTGCTTTAAACATTTGAAGATTCAGGAGAGAGAGGGGAGAAGGAAGGTTATTTTATAAAAAAAAATGTTTCTGATTATATGAAGGGAAGTTAAATTTTCTTGGGCGATGGTAAGAAGTTGGAGTACAAGGTAAGTGGAAGAGTGTATCTTATGGAAGCACGTGTAATCTTGGTATTCAAGAGATGGCACAACGATCAGACATGTGGTAATTTCACGGGTTCTCATGCATAATTTAGAATGCAATGTTAAGAGTGCTAACCTTTGAGAACGGACCAGGTCCGTTTCTGTAGGTTGAATGTGATTGCCTAGATCTGTCCTGACCTCCTTCCTTCAGCCCTTTTTGCCATGTGTGTATACCTACAAAAGATATGAAATTGAAATTTCTAAAACATACATAACTGAAAATACAAGGATACCTGCTATCTTTGCATTGTCATGAGAGGGTTGACTGCTTCAGGTGGGATCCATTCAGTTCACTTTAAGCATATCCAACTTCAATTTTTTTATCTTGACTAGGTCCTTCTTCAGAGAATGTTGAATGAGAAGGGGGTGATGACCCGGTTGGTGACAGTAGAGTGTTGAGTTCATACGGGGAGTTTGCACATGGTACTCGAGTTGCACATATTGTTTTACTGGGACAAGTTAGACTAGATGGCGCGGAGTCTGGGTACCTACAGTGAGGAGATAGTTAGGGAGTTCTACGTTTCCTATGTGGATACTCTCAGATGGTCTATCGATAGGCGTGCGAAACCTGCCAAACAAGATCCGCTAACCTCTGTACTAGTCTGGGGCTTCCGAGTTGACATCTCGGAGGCCACCCTCCGCTGGTTCCTATATGTCCCCATGACTGAGACACAATGGGCCCCCATGACTCTAGAATTTGACTACAGGTAGGTGGGAGACTGTCAAAAGTGGCACATTTGAGAGGACCGCGGAGCAGAGAGAGACAATGAATAAATGGTTGGCCTAACATCTGGTGACTGATAGTGAGAGGGCCGAATCGGTGTTAGACCCTCGAGGGTTGATTAAGAAGGCCACCCTCACCTTTGCAGCCAAGTTCTTCTGGTTTTTGGTCCGACACCGCCTATCGCCGACAAATGTTGATAATGTCGGTACTTGGGATAGGGCGGTGTTGGTAGCAGCCTTGGTGGCGTGGTTGGAGATAGATTTTTCTAAGGTGCTGATCACGGTGATCCACGAGAGGGATTTCAAGATATCTACTACTTTCCCCTTTGTTTGTCTCGTCTTCCACTTGTGCAGGGATGCAAGTGCCAATTTGGAACTGTGATACACTCTGTATTATGGTGGGTACTGTTTATATAGGTCTCATCAATGATGAGGCCAATGTAGCGGCACCACGGAGATGGCCTAGAGTTGACATGCATTCGTTGAGTGAGAACTTTGAGGACACTGTGGAGTTAGCCCAAGGGGTGACCCTTTTACTTTAGAGCCTATTGACACCACCCCGGCTGATTCCGCCTATGCCTCCAGAGCTCATCTCGGTTTACACCCCCATCTGCAGCACTGGTCCCTCTTGCACGGGTCCAGAACTTTGAGGCCCAAATGGCCACCTTGCTCCACCATATGCAGTCTTGGATGTAGAAATCCATCGCCGAGGCTGAGGGAAGAATAGAGAAGAAGTTGTCCCAGCAGTCACCAGTGCCTTGACACCTTCGAGCTGCGGGTACTAGCACGACCAGACCCTACCATAGACCTCACTACTTTTCAGGTTGCGGTTGCTAGTTTGCGGGCTGATGTAGACGCTATCGTAGAGATGAGGGGGATGGAGCCGGAGAGTGTGCCTATCGAGCTAGAAGAGGACATAGTGTTTGACGTTTTGTTCAAGCCTTCTGCTGAGCCGCAGCCTGAGCCACGTGGTCATGTCAAGAGGCACCGTCCTAGTCGCACTACTGAGGCAGGAGATGATACTCGTGCGAGGAAGAAAGAGAGGACAGACCTCGAGGCTGCTAGGAATCTTCTTTGGTATATGAGGAGGCCCGCCAGATTAGGGCAAGAGAGATGGCTGCTGGGGCATCTAGTTCAATACCGGTGACCGGTGGGAGGAGCACCTGTGATGGTGCGGAGATTGTGGGTACCACCGAGGGTGACCCAAGCACTGATGTTACGGTTTCCTGGAAACCGGACCCACACACTTATTAAGAGATCGTCGGTGCTATGCGCCTTAGGTTTGCTTCACCTACCACCCTATACTTATATTTTTTTATGCATTGGGGATAATGGCATGATTTTTTTGGGGGGGTGGGGTAACTTGAATGTGAGTGTTAGGGTAAATTTTGAGTAGCCCAACTCACAGTCCTCTCTTGGGGTTTTCTTGAATGTGTTCTTTTTCTCCAAGAGATTGATTTAATTTTCTGTTGAACCGGCATGTCGTTATTTGTACAAAGTGTAAAAGCATGAAATATAAAGCATGATGGCTGACAAAATGATATCCTGTCCTGGATAATGCTTGCATGAATAGGTGAAAATGAGTTTAATGTGCTGGCTTTAAGCTTGACATAGATAGGCACCCAATGCATGATCCTCAACTATCACCAAACTGGGAAACCTGACAATCTAATAGTATAATGATATGCCAAGAGAGTGTGAGTAAATTGGAATGTTCAACAGTTGGTACCTAACTAGAACTTGCATGGTTAGTCCTTCGAAGGGAATTTGTGTTAGAAGCTAGGAAAGGATCATAGGTCGTCGTTTGAAATACCCAATCTTTAGCCAAAATGAAGTTCATCCAATGGAATAACTATCCCTTTTGTTCCAAATTTGTTGAGCCTATAATAGACCTATGTTTTTTTAATCACCAACTCACCTTCCCAAGGTCTAATGTTTTGTCCCCGGTCCCTCGTTGGACATGTGCACCTTGACTTAGGCTAAAAGCCTAAGATGAGGGTGGCTAATGCAGAAAATAACCTCGTCTTGGCCCTTACCCGACTTCGGGTATTGTGTACCTCAACTCATGGAAAAGTCACGAGTTGAGGGTGGCTATTATGAGCGAGGACCCAAAAGTGGGTATGAAATGAGTTGGATGTTGAAAAGAAAAGAGAAAAGTGAGCAAAAGATGTGACTCGGTGAAATCAACAATTGAATGAAAAGGAAGAGAAAATCAAAATAAAAGAAATAAAATAGTTTGAAGAGAAAAAGTTGAAAAAGAAATCAGAGTCATATCCAAAAAAAGGGAGCAAGGCAAAGATGAAAAGCAAAGAAAAGTAGGGCGTAAAAGGCAATGAATAGAGGTAGGAAGCTTAGCAAAAATGTCAAGGAGGGCAAAAAGTCACTAAAATGTACCCAAATGTACCACACTTGACCCTGAGCCTAAGTACAAGCCAATAAATTCCTATCGTGATCCTAGAGTCTAGTGTGGTGAACCTAAGTAGACAAAATAAGGGCAAGCCTATCGCGATGAGTACTAACTGTATTTGAACTTGTTCTTGAGTGTGAGTGTTGAATAAAGGTCCTTGTACCCAAACATAAAATCACTGTGCAAAAAATGAGGATTTCTTTTGAAGTGAGGACACTAGTTGCGGTGTCGGAAAGTTGGTACCTTGGTGAGAGGCAAAATAGTAGAGATGTATGTGCATGGTGAGTTTGTGTCATGATGTGATCTACATGAGTTAGATTTTTGAACCCGAGAGCGTAAGCATGCACCAAATCAAAGAAAGAGTCGGGATTGATAGCCATGTGATTGCGAGAGATTAAAAGAGTATACTTTTGTACAAGTGTTGTTTTAAGTCATAGGGTGTCGCTTGAGGACAAACATCAAATTTAAGTTGAGGGTGTTGATGTACCGTGGTTTCAGAGTGCTTTCAATGCATTTTGCTTAAGAGTTGTGTGTATAGTCTATTTGTAGTAGTTGTAACATGTTTTTAAGTTTGTTTTGCACGAAAGATGTCCAGATTAAAAATGCAGAATGCAGCTGTAAAAGAGTGTAGAAAGATGACCTACGAAAGACATCGACAGTCCGTAGGTGGTGACCGTCGATGTGAAGTTCAGGCTAAGGGAGAAGATCAGGGAAATCTAAATAAGTGTGGAACTACGAACTGAAACGACGGTCTGTCGATCAATCGACAGACCTTACTGGTGAACCACAATCGATTCAGAGAAGGCTCTGGTACCTGATTTCTCAAGATTCTAAATATAGAACGATGGAGGAGCATTGACGGAACATAGATGAATCGACGAATTGTACTGCAGGTCCGTCGTTTGATTCAGAGAAGATGCTGAGTTGATGAAGAAAAATAATTCTATGTCAGGACTGACGGAGGCAGTCGACGGACCACCGTTCCATTGACGGTCCGTCAGTAGGAGTCGTTGATCAATGCCGCATTTTTGGACAAACTTTCCTTATTTCAATTCCTTTTAATTTAGGAAAATATTTTCTATAAATAGGGGATTAAAACCTCGTTTTTGGGGTTACACATTATTAGTATTGTTCTACTTTTTTTTGGAGATTGTTTTTTTTTTTTTTGCAAACTTTAGCAATTAATCAATTTTTGAATTTGGTTTGAAGTTTTAGCTTGCAATTTCAAGTTGATTTTCTGGGTTTGTTCTTATTGTTGAAGTAAGTTCACGATTTCTTCTATAAAAACTATGAATTGTGATCTTGCTTTTCGGGTAACTAAATCCACAACTAGGTTTGTGGGAACCATGGTTAATTAACAAAGTAGACCTACAAAATAAGCAATTTTCAAATTGGTTCTTGCATGTATTGATAATTCTTTCGATTAGAAGTCTTTTTAACGAGTGCACGCGTTAGAACTAGCCTTGTTGCTACTTTCCGAACCAAGGAGGTAGTAATAGGAAAAGAATTATCAATATAGATTTAGTGGGATACTATCTAATAGGCTAGTGTCGATTGGTTGAAGTAATAACTAAGCTATACATCGATTATAATGTCTAATATGAGGTAACGGTAAGGGTTAGTCAATTATACACACGTAGCCGGACCAAGGTACGGGATGAAATTCTCTAGAAGCCGGACAAAGGATTTAGAGATACATAACTTACCACTTTACATGCAAAACATTAGGGAAGAATTGCTATTGCTAGGAATACGGCGTTATGAACCTATGGGGAACACATATACCCTAGTTAGTCTCACAACTTGATAAAAACTAAATTTTTACTTTTGCTTACTTGTTAACTTACAAGGGTTAAAGAAACTTGTTTCACAACCACCACCACCACCCCCCCTTTAATTACTTGTTTTTGGAATAACCTTGGCTAAATAGACATAAATGTACATTGAAGTTAAGTCTAAACTATTTTCCTCGTGGGTCGACCCCAACCTACTAGTTGGGTTCTCTACTTGATTACCACCGCTTATACTACTTTAGAGAGGTGTAATCTGAGCGTATCACCACGCCAGCATATCCCCAGGCAAGGGTTCGACGAATTTCATCTCTCGTTTTCTTACCCTAAATCGCTTTTAATCGATTTCTTTTCTCAAATTTTCCTTAGATTCAATTATCAAACCTAAGTACACACTAATCAACTCCAAACAATCACTTTAATATCAAGAACTCATCAAAACTCCAAGAAGACAAGATTTATAATGAACCTCAAGAACACCTATTAAGAACTTAAATCCTTCAACTTTTGAGAATGAAATTACGTTGAAAATAACATGTTTTTCGTGTGGGTTAACTAACCCAACACTATGGAATCTGACATATCTCTTAGGGAATAAACCATGGCGAAATTCCACAACAAGACGTAAGAATCTCGACGAACGCTTGGTCATCTCCTCTTTTCTCCTCTTTCCTTCTCTTTTCTCTTCTTTTCTCTTCTTGAACTCTCAACTAAAACCCTAGGCGTATATTAGGATTATAAAATTGATCCTAAAAGGATTAGACCCCTAAGATATTTCTAAAAAATGAATTAAATCTTGTTGGGTTAGGAAGAGACCAAAATACCCCTCACTATTTTTGGCTAAATTTCCTTAACTGGACAACCTAACTTCAAAAGGTCATATCTCACTCATCCGAACTCGAAACTTAGCAAACTCAGTGGTGTTGGAAAGATAATTCAAAGATATTTCCTATTGTATCTTGTATCACACCTAATTCATCGTGTACTAGCATTTATGGTCATTTGAAGTTGACCCAAAACTCATACTTAACTTAACTCTCCAAATTTCAGATTTTGCTATTTTCAATTTAGTTCTTTTTGGAACTCTTGGTGCCAAATCTAGTGAACTGACCTTAATACTTAAGAAATGTTTTATTCCTTGGTAAAATCTCACACACTACGATGAACGGTTCGATTCTTAGTTCGAAAAATTTATGGGGTGTTACACAGATTTTTGCGACTTTTTCCCCTTTTCAAATAATGACGGTTTGGATCGTTACATTAATCTTAAAGTGTGTAGTTTCACACATGCCACTTTTTGTACTCATTATTTCAACACATAAATTGATTAACCTAGGTCTAATCATGCATTTCAACACTTGCCCGTAGTTTGTCATCCCTAGGTTTCGATTAAGAACAATTTTTACTTTTAACAGACCGAACTAGGAACCCTAAGTCAAAACTTCTATATAGACCTTTACTAGTATTCAATCAGTTTTAATACATTACACACTCACATACAATCATAGCATGGTTTATTCTATCATACAATTAAGAATTTAGCATAACTCTCCAAATTTCAGATTTTATTTATTTCTATTTTAGTTCTTTTTAGAAATCAAGGTGCTACATCGAGTGACCTGAACTTATTACTAAATAAATTTTAAATTCCTTGGAAAAAACTTACTCATATCAAGGATGGTTCGAGTCTTAGTTCAAAATATTTCTGGATTAAACTAGAGACTAAAGTTTAGTAGCTAAGAATTAACCATCACCCTAAATCCAGTTGCCATTATCATCTCTAACTTTGTGAATAAACAACTTTCTCATCCGTCCCCTCATAAGATCATGAAAGTAGCTGGTGTTGGCATCTCCTTCTTCGAACCACTGCAACTGAGCCTTTTGCTTCAAAATAAAATCTTCAAGCTTTAGGAATTTGACGTATTGAATATTAAGAGAATGCAAGGAAGATCTATCTTTATAACTATTGGTTTGGATGTATTCTTCCTCCGCTAGCCTAAGAGCTTCTTTAAAATCCTTAACCCGAGCAAAAATATTCCCGAACTCAATTTTAGACTAGTTGCTACGTGTAGAACTAACTCGCTTCAGTTTCTGGTAAAAAAACCACATTGGATGCCCCTGAATATCTCGGTCCTAGCAAAGCCTAAGTTTATCCATGAAATTCTGATTATTAACCCATAAATGAAGAAATTTGAAATATTTTGTTGAACTATACTGCCAATCAGTCATCTCCATGAAAAGGGGGCTTGGAAAAGACACATCCATTACAACCCTTCATAAAAAACCGAAACTCATGGAAAATGACACAGCCCCTCAAAAATATCACAACCCTTCATAAAAGTCACAACTCATCGAAAAAGTCACAACCCTTTAATTTGAAAACGTATGTAGTTTTAGTATATTATAATTAATTAAACAAATAAATAAAGTAAATTGAGTGTTTTTAATTGGGGGATACTATAGCAATTTGATATTTAGGCTTGGGAATTCATGTTTTTAAGGTAGCATATATATATATATATATATATATATATATATATATATATATATATACTAATCCCCATGATGTGGCGCTTTACGAAATTAAGATGATTATTTACTATTTTCTTATTTTAGACCTGTGGTGTGGCGCTCTGTAAAATTAAGGTGACAATTATCATTTCCTTTCATTTTAGAATGTGGATCTCTGACATTAAGATGAACATTTATCTCTTTTCTTCTTTTATACCGGTGATGTGATAGTCTCTAAAATTAAGATCAATATTTATCTATTTTCTTATTTTAGAATGTGGTTCTTCTAATCAAGATGATAATTTATTTATTTTCTTATTTTTATGTTGGTGATGTGGCGCTCTCTAAATTAAGGTGACTATTTATATGTTTTCTTATTTTAGAATGTGGCAACCTCTCAAATTAAGATGACCATTTATCTATTCTTCTATTTTAGATTGGTTCGTCGAACTATCCGATACATTCAGATTCACTTCAAAAGTAATGCTTTTATAACAATCTCCTCATTTTATTTCCCTATAAAATGTTCACAATATAATCTATTTTAGTCCAAAACTCCACAAACAACAATAACAAAAAAAGTCAGGTATCTTTTCAATTTCTTTCACAAACTTCATTCGTTATTACTTGTTGTATCAACAAACTAGCATTTAATATTTCTTTCTTTCTTTAGTTTCTTTATTTTTGACTATATACTACGATCCTCTTTTTATTATTTGTGAAAGATAATTAGGGTTAAACATCATATTCAATTTAACAAACTTAACATTTCAAATGTGGGACACTTACAGAGAAAATTGCAATTTTCACTTTTCTCATAGAGTATATGGTGATGGTATTGGGGAAAAAAGGGCTAAATAATAGATTCAATTTTGAATAAATGAGAGTGTAAAATACAAGTTTATATGTTTTGTTAAAAAAAAACGTTTTCTATTGAATCTGCAATGTTTGCCCCGTATTGATTTCGTAATATTTGATTTGATACAACAATAATAGTACTAATGGACTAGATAACATTTATATGTTATCAAATATATATATATATATATATATATATATATATATATATATATATATATATATATATATATATATATATATATATATATATATATATATATATATATATATATATATATATATATATATATATATATATATATATATATATATATAAGTAAAACTAATTAATGACAAGTTTATCTTATGAATATTTGGCAACACTAATCTTGCTTAGCTTCTTCTTTCAAATTAATTAAGTAGGTATGAGATCATCAACAAGATCTACTTCGGTTGAAAAAATTTCCTCTCAGGGTACAAACAATGTAATTTTTTCTTATTTGATAATCTATGTATAAAGTTTTCTTTGTTTTAAATTTGTGTTTTCAATTAATTAAAATATGTGCAAATCAATTATATATATTTTATTCTATGATGATGATATGCTTGTTGTTCTTTTATTTGCATACATGTAGAACAATATCGACACTAATGAAGAAAACACTTGTTCAACCAATCCCAATCACGTTGAGAATGATTTCGCTCCTTCGACTTTTTCAAGTAACATCACTCTTCTTCACTATGTTCGAAATCATAATTTTTTTATTTATTTGTTTAGTTTAAAATTCATAAAAATAACTGAGTCATTAAAATATAAATGCAGGACGTGGATCAATACAATTGACTGGCTCAACATGCTTGGTTGTTAATTTGTCCATACATGGTGCTCAATTGCATCCTTCTCAAAAGGATGGATCAACCAATGACCAAGAACAGAAGGGTGCTCCAAAGGAGGAATTGGAGGAAAAGTCAAAAACAGAGGCAAGAAAAGAAAGAGAGGTTGTTGTTGCTGCTGAAAAACAAAAAGCAATTACAAATACAAGAGAATATCCGGATCATGGCTCAACGATTACATTATGTGTTTGGTGATGGATAACGCGCATACACTCCACGTAAGCGGTTTGGTGATGTGTTTGGTGATCCATCACAGACATCATGCCGAATTAGAACGGTCAATGTTATAACTGTAAAACTAGAGGAGGGTGTTGGGGACAATATTACAGATGAACAACAATCACAAGTCGGTGAAACTTCGGCTGCTTGTGCAGAATCATCTTGTACTTTAGTTATACGTGATAATGTGTTGAAGCACCATTCTCCATATCTCAACCATGTATTTGGTTATGGTTGTTCAATCTGGTATATATGATCCAAGAAAATGGAGCATGTAATAAGGGTTAGTATGAGAAAAAAATTATGAAACTTTCTTGATAAGTATTATAAACTGCACAGATCTTAAGGTCACACTAATTCTAAATAACGCTTGAAAATAATTATAAAACTTTCTTGATAAGTATACGTTTTTTAACTTTCTCCACGGATAATGAATTCACTCCATGATTCACCAACTGAAATTTATACACAAAATTTTTAAAGTCTCTAAATTTGATGTATTTTCTTTAGATTTTCTAATTTATTATAAGTAGCCCTAATTATCCCCTAAACTTGTTTATGTAATTGTCTTTACATTCTTTAAATATTCACGCAACAAAACCCTATAAAATAGGAAGATTTCAAGGGTGATTAAAACTACTGATAGTTTAAAAAGAATATGGAGAAAATGCATTGGAAGTCTACAGAGATTCTGCCAAATTTAAGTCATTCTTATAATAAGTAATCAGCAAAAACCTAAAAGAAATATATCATTTGATATATGTAATATATGAGTTTAAGTTACATACATCATTAGCGTAATTTTTAACACTATCAGCTAGGTCATCTAAAACATTTCTACAATAGAGTAATGTGTTTATGATATGTGACCTAATAGAATGATATAAAATTCACTACATTCAATCTTGGAAGAAAAATGAAGTCTCTTAAGCTCTGAATCATTGTCTATAACTGAACTTCAAGCAATTTGAATGATAACAAACATCATTAAGAATATATATATATATATATATATATATATAGTGTGTGGTAGAAAATTTATTGAGATGTGAATAAATTATGATATCTTATATATGTTAGAAAAACGTATGAAGATTAATGAAAAAGGTAAAACATTTAGACACGTTGAGATTTTATTCGTGTCTCATATGATCAGTTGTCTATTTGTTATGCAGATAACATTTATTCAACTATACAACAAGCATGTTATCAAGTTGAACTAGAAGTGATCTATGAACTTAAATGAAGCCTCTATTTATAGAGAACATATGTAGTTGTACAAATTTTATATTGCAATTATCATAAAATATAACAACCCAAATTCAAAAAAGAGCTAAATACCAGATTTTCAAAATATTAGGTGTCACTGACTGAGGCCAAACTTGTAACATCTCGCAATTAGAAATAGCTATGAAGAAGCTAAGAACTAGAAATAGCCATTTTTTTGAAATAACAAAAATCTTGAAATTTGTTTATATTAGGAAAAGTTGAGTTTTGGTAGACTTCAAACGGCCATACTCCTAACTCAAGATGAGTTAGATGTACTTCCAGATATTGTTGGAATGATCTTGGTATATTCTTTACAATATCGCCAAATTTACACGATTTTGAGTTCGTCTGAGTTAACATTTAAAAAAGAGAGGACACACTGATTTCCAAGAGAGCCTTTGAGCTAGTTTTGAGTAATTATCTTAAACCACAGAAAGAGTTTTATTTTTGAAAACATATTATTTGAGCAAATTTTGGGAGTAGTATAGAGCACCGATATGGGTACGAGTTCATAGTAACTCAAGTCTCCATAAACCATGTAGCCATCATGGGTAGAATGGATCATACTTTTTAGATGATTCCTTAGTGCTTTTAGGCATAGACTAGTGGATCCACTTAGTTGAGGCGTTCTATATCACGACAAGGTATATGATAGTTTTGACAGCGTGGGCGTGACATTGTATTATCACTTAGGCTCATAATGGTGGTTTTCCGTTAGAGAAACTTTATAGTATTATGTTACTTTATTATATGAGTAAACTGGGTTGTTATTATATCTCTTTAATACATTGAGTTGTCATCTAATTTTTTAATTTTTTGTATAAAATGCACCCTTATTGTTTTTTTTACTTTGCATTTGAGTTGAGTATTCATGAGTTGAGTAAATACAAGGTAACTGGTCCTCTCAGATTTCTTTCAAGCTTATGTTATGTTTAGTTTTCCCCTCGCAAACTGGTATATTTAATGTATTGATGTAATTTGGCCTGCATAGTTTTAAGATGCAAATACAGGTAACCAGGATCAGCATCCAGCACCTCGTTCCCAGTAGAGCACTCAAAGTCAGTTGGTGAGCCTTCTTGCTTGCAAAGGATTTCCTTTTATTATTTTTTTAGTCAGTAGTTAGGATGATCGGGGGTCTTGTCCCGACATAAATCTTAGTATTTAGAGGCTTCATAGACGGTAAGTTATAAGTTCTTTAATCTTGTATTTCAGATGTTTTGTTATAAGACTTGAGTTGTCATTTTGGCTAGTTAGAATGTTATCCTTTAACATTCTTAGTTTATTTGGGACAGTTGCTTTTAAAGTGCATTTGAATTCTTGTATTAATTCTTTAGTCTTCTACTATGAGTTAAGCTAGGTCAAGGGTTCGCTTGAGGCCAATAATAGTTCTCGAGTGTCAGTCCCGCGCAGGAATGTACGCTCGGGCCCTGACACTATATATGATAATAAGAATATATATACTCCCTCTATTCCATATTAATTGGATTTGAGAGGTAATGGACACTTATTATAAAAAAAAAATCAAAAAGGACATAATTTAAATCATACTTTCCACTATTGTCCTTTTTGAAATCCTAAATATAACTTTAAAAGTAGTGCAACTTATCTATTGGAGAATATCAAACTTCATTAAAGGAAAACACAAATATGAAAAAATTTCAAACATACATCTTAAACATTGAACAAATCAATTATTTTGATCAATGAAAAAAAGGCCCAAATATTTTCTTTGGAATAGAGGGAGTAATAATTTTTATATTTGAATATTCTTACATTTTGGATGTAACTCAATTCTTATGTAATAATTCGTAATCAATGTTTTGAAATCAGCTTTAACAAACAATAAATTTTAATCAATGTATATAGCAAATCAAATTAATTATCAAATTAATGGCAAAATAATACTGAGAGCTATAAATAGGATTCCTACATTACTAATCTCTCTCATCCCAACACTCATGTAGCAACACTAATCTTTCTTACATTTTTTTCATTCAAATTAATTAATAACTGTGACTTAATCAAGAGATCTAGCAATAGTGCTTCAGTTAGGAAATTATTTGCTAATGACAAAAACAAGGTAAGTTTTACTAATTTGATTATCTGGTGATGCTACATTTCACCTATCTGTCTATGTAGAAATTAAATTTCTTTTTGTTTTCATTTTGTTTTCAATCAATTCAAATATGTGCAAAACCAGAAAAAGAATACACTAATAAGGGCATGTATTTTCATGTGATATGGAATCATGATACAGAGTCGTGATATGATATCATAATATTAAATCATAAGATGAAGTTGAAGTTTTGTTCAGACATGCGATTTGAAATTTGTGTTTTAAATTTACTTATTAACATAAAAATCTCATAAAGTTCTAAAAGTATTAAAATAACCTAATTTTTAATTCAATATTACAAAATAAATAAAAAATTATAAAATCACATCTGTAATAAATTATTGCAAAGCTATTGGTTTTTAACTTAATTAACTGTGTTATCTAACATTAACTCATCAAACTTTAATTCAATAAAAATATTGAACATAAATTATAGTGTACTAGTTTTAAATATAATTCTCCAAAATAGTACGAACAATCTTCTCACATTGAACGTACATTTCTCGATCATATGACCGACAAGACGAACCAACATTGTTACGTTGAGTCATTTGTTGGTTAATATCATTCACAACTTTTCATGCTCATAGAAAAAAAATATTTCATCACTCCTTTGGTATTGTCACAACCCAAAATGAATGTGATGAAGTGCGAAAATAAAATAAAAATTACTAATACGGATAACAAATCAACTTAGCTAATTCCCCAAAATTTGGGTGTCACGTGCACAAGCCTCTAATGAATTATAATAGATTTGAATGGAAAACAAAAGTCCTAAATGATGTTGTTTCTATAGAAGAACAAATCATAAATATAAGTAAGAAGGTCCGCTGAGATGACAAACAACTACCCCACAAATCTCCACAGGAAGCCTCGTAAAAGAATATAATAGAAGGTATCACGAAGATCAGGGCTCGTAACCTACAAAAATGTAGAAGAAAGGGGTGAGTACCAAACCACACAGTACTCAGCAAATAAACTTCTAAGCAGAAGCTAAGGAAATAGAATACGGAAACTCCTTACACCCCATTCAAACCTCCACAACTACAACCTGCATAAAACTGCTCATCCTAATAGTTCACATTTTACATATCACACAACTCAACACCAACACTCTAACAATTATATATCCTGAACAACAAACTCAATATTCATCAATCACAACTTTCACAAAAAGACACTCACAAGACCAGAAATGCACAAGGTCAAGTTCATCAATGATAAAGATGTAAAATGCGATGGAATCCAATGTCAAGTGCACTGATGCATGTCTGACCTAACGATACACACGTGTTGTCTCTCAGTCCGGAATCATGGGGTACATATTTGTCAATGCATCTATCACAGTGTGTGACATGAACATCTGTATATACTATTCATTGTGGTGCGCAATACGTCCTTCGATATATAGTATTCATCGCAACATGCGACACGTCCCTCAAAATATAGTATATGTCGCGGTGCGCGATGCGTCCCTTGAAATGGTACATCCTCCTTAATTTCGTATTCTTTCTCAATCGAAATAACACTTATCACAATCAGGTCTCAGAACCAATGTCAATGACATGTTCACACAAATAATAAGGAGATGACCATTTTCATTATAATACACAATTCACAACAACATAATTGAGATACAACATCAAGAATGAGTCAATAAGTCTTTCAAACCATTCTCAACACATTACACACCAACAATTAATCACATTGTCTTTTATCACCCACTTTTCATCATTATAACTATTCAATGGACAATTCAACTAATCACCAAGTTCTATTACTCCCTTATATATACCACAAGGAAATACACAATTCTATACACTTAACAATGGTTTATAAATCCACTTGCCTCATAATTAACAATTCACTTTGGGGCTTAAGCCTTCCCCTTTAGTTAAGCTTCCAAATTAATGCAATATATTCAAGTACATAATCACAATAAGATTTTGAAACTAACAACACCCATATTACTATAGGTTTATCCTAGACCTAGAAAATCACCCAAATCTATAATCAAGTTCTTAAGTTTCAAACCTAGGGTTAAGTCTCAATTTTTCAAATATCAACTCTATTGTTTGCGTATGATATAATACTCAAATAATTAATTTCCTATTTTAATATAGAGAAACTTGAATTATGATATAACAATAAGAAGGATTGTAAAGAAACTAAACCCAATTTATGGACGTAGTTTCACGAAAGCCAACCAATTTTCTGGAATTCAATTTGATACCCATTATAATTCTATAAATTTACTCTCCAATACTTAACTACCTAGTCTGTGGCGTAATTGGTAGATGTCACTTTAATGGTAATACTAAACTTTTCACAAGACATATGTATACATATAGTTTCCCTTCCAATTATTTCCAACAATCCAATATAATGATTCTTTTATCCTCATAGTATATCATTAATGTTTCATGATAAAACTTCAGTAAATTGTGAACGGTGCAATAGATATATCCACTTACCATTCTTTTTATTGCAATTTCATTTATGTCTATCAAGAATCCATTTAATACTAATAAGAACAAGTTATTCACATCAAAAAATCAAATATACATAAACAAAGGTTGAATTTTGGTTGGAGTTACCAGTGTTCATCATTCTTGTTGAAGTCGCCGAAGGTGAGCCTCTCTCTAGGGTTATATCTTCCTTTCTTTAAAGAAATATTAATTATGTATTACAAGTGACAAATTTCACAAACTTATTTTAATAATAATAGGATAAATGGTATCTGGTATTAAATAGATAATCACTTTAGCCCATTAACTATCAACTAAGTTAATTATCTACAATTACCCGTCAATTAATTGACTAAAGTTTAAAATTTCCCAAAATGACATTCCAAGTCATTACATTATCCTCCATTAGAACCCATATTCGTTCTCGAACATAATGTAAAAGAAAGTACCTGAAGCTTCAAAAAGTTGAGGATATCCGACACGCATGTCAAACTCCGCCTCCCAGGTCTCTTCTCCAAATGAATGGTGCTTCCACTGCACTTTCACTGGAGCAATCTCCTTGGTTCTGATCTTTTAAACTTGCGTATCCAATATAGTTATAGGCTTTTCCTCAAATGTCAAGTGTGTACCTAGCTCCACTGAATCGAGTGAAAGCACATCAGACTCATCTGGTATATACTTTTGAAGTATGGATAAATGGAAAATGGGATAAATTGCCGACAAACTAGGTGGAAAGGCGAACTTAGAAGCCACCTCTCCCACTTGAATCAAAATCACAAAAGTTAGCATCTATAAGTAAGTCGATATCCAAAGAGTCAATCTCCATCGAATCAAACCAACTGAACGGGGATTTACACCATCTGACATACAACACATCAAATGGGGCCATCTGAATACTGGAATGATAATTGTTATTCAAGGCAAACTTTGTGTCACGCGCCGATCCTATACCCTGGACGTGGCCGGCTCTCGATTACCATTGTTGGCCTCGAGCGGGCCCTTGTTATGGTTTACTTAACTTAGCGGAAGACAACAATCACACTTATAATGATCAAAGAACTTAAAAGAACTGAATAATAAAATAATTGGGAATGTCTTAAAGATTTAAACATTCAACTTGGCCAAAAATGGAAACCAAGTCTTAACAATAATAGATAATGCAAAGACTACTGAACTACTAATTGTCTAAAAATACTCTAAAATGACTGAGATGGATTTTGGGACAAATCCCAGAACATCCTAACGAACTAACTAGAAACCAATAAAAGATGTCCTTCGGAATGTAAGGAGGCTCACCAACTAACTCTGAAATACTCAATTGGATCAACGGTGAGTTGGATTTCGATCCTTGTTACCTGCATATGCATCATTACACGATGCATGTCAACTGACATCAGTACACTGAATGTACGCGAGTTGGAATGTTAAAAATACATTTAACTTCTGTGGGAGTTTCTCTAATGGAAAACTATCACTTCAGATTTGTAGTGATGATACAATGTTTTGCCTTATGTTCGTAGGGTCATCATATACTTTGCCATTGGTATAGAACCTAAACTACTAAGTGTATCCACTAGTCTATGCTATAAAGCACTAAAGAAATCATCTAAAAAGTATGACCATTTTCTACCCACGATGGCTACAAGGTTTATGGGGGCTGGGAGTTATCTACACTCTCCCCCATATCGTTGCTTAATACTACTCCAAATAATATGATTATATTAGCTCTTATGTTTTTCAACGTACTTACATCTGAATTTGAGATTAGTTCTCAAAACATAGTTCAAATATTATCTGGGAAATCTCAGTTCCCTTATAGCTTCATTAAGAAAGCTATTACTCTTTTCTCAAAACTAGCCCGAAGACTCTTTGGAAATCTTAGTTTCCATTCTTATTTAAATGTGAAAACATTTTTATATCTCTTTGGGAATGCATAGTCCCCATATACTTCTTTGAAGAAAGAACTTCAACTTTACTCTTTAGTGAACTTAAACTTAAGTGTTAAATCAAAGTTAAAACGTTTGTAAAAGACTTATAAAAACTTGAAGTGAACTTCTCTTACTTGAATCTTGAGTTTGATCTTAACTTCTCTTGACTTGACTCTTAATTGATCCTTGATTGAATTATGAATTCAAGGATTTAGATTTCTGTTTGGAAAGATCTCATGATGTTTAGGAATAATTCTAGATAGCTAAACAGGAGAAAAATCCGAAAAACAATATATGAAGTGGATCCGCGACGTAGACTCATACTTAAATTCTGGTTCCAAAAATGTCTTTTGAGGTTTAACACCTCGTGTTAGCTCCGTGACGCGGATCAATTTTTTCAATTTAGGACACTAGGCGCTCGACGCGTGGCCATACTCTAATTTCGTACGTCGAAATTTCTTCTTCATTTTTCTTCCCCAATCCACCAAAACTCAGTTCTTTTTATTTGATTAAGTTTAGATACAGATACCAGCAATTGTACTTGTGAACCTAAACAAAAACGACCCTATAACGCGACGTAACGTATTCAAACTTCCCAATACAAGCTAATTCAATAACAACACATGAATTCAAGAAGGGGTATCAAAATCGTCAATATTCAAACACTTTTAGGACGAATCCAAACTGAAATAACATGCTTGGCATGTGGGAGAATGATCCGAACGTTATGAGAGCCTCACATACCTGATAGGAATAATTCCTTCATGAAAATCCCAATTATCTTGATTGATCTTGATGAAATGTCCCTTTTTCTCCTTGTTCTATTCTCTCTTCTCCTTTCTCCATAGCCCAAGCGTGAAAATTCTAAATTCTAAAACTGATCAAGTTCAGTCTTTGACCCATATTAAACTCCTAAAATGGAATAAAATAATATATCAGTGAAAATACTAAAATACCCTTTAAAATCCCAAATTTGGACATTTTCTTAATTCAACAGCCCACTTACAAAGGGCGTATCTCACTCATACGAACTCGACATTGCGCAAACTTGGTGGCGGAATGATCTTTCCAACAATATTTAGTAGTATATCTAACTCATCCTGATCTAGAAGTTATGGTCGTTTAAAAATGACCAAAAACTCACTTCCTTCTAGTTCTTTCTAGTTGCGAGATGTTACAATATCTCCCCCTTGGGAACATTCGTCCTCGAATGAGGTTGCTCTTACTATGCTAAGGGTGGTAACATATAGTTCAAACAGCCAACAAGCAAATGCAAACAAACAACATGCTTACTTATAATTTAGATAGTACTAAGAAGAAATTAGAACCTTGATCTACATTTTCTCTGGATTCAACGAGGTGTGAATATTTCTTTTTCATATCCTCCTCAGCTTCCCAAGTAGCTTCTTTAACAAATTGGTTCCTCCAAAGGACTTTGACTAATGCAACTTCTTTTGTCCTCAACTTGCGAACTTGAGTCTAAAATCTCAATCGGAATATCTTCTTAGGTTAAGCTATCTATGATCCCAATATTTTCAGTTGGTATGATCAAAGAAGGATCGCCCATGCACTTCTTCAACATGGAGATTGTGAAATACTGGATGAACCACTGCTAACTTTTGTGGTAGCTCCAACTCATAAGCTACATTGTCCATACTCTTGGATATAAAATATAAGTTTCAACGTACCAGGGACTGAGCTTCCTCTTTTTACCAAACCTCATAACACCCTTCATGGGTAAACTTTTAAATATACCCAATCATCTACTTTGAGCTCGAACTGCCTCCTCCTAACATCAGTGTAGGATTTTTGACGACTTTGTCTTATTTTCAACCTCTCTGTAATCACCTTCACATTCTCTATAGCTTGGTGAACTAAATGTGGTCCTATTAACCCTGTTTCACCAACTTCAAACCATCTAATAGGAGATCTACATCTTCTCCCATAAAGAGCTACATAAGAAGCCATTTGGATGCTAGAGTGGTAATTATTGTTGAAAGCAAACTCAATGAGAGGTAGATGATCATCCAAATTTCCCTTGAAATCAATCACCCAAGCCCTCAACATATCTTTTAAGGTCTGAATGTGCTCTGTTTGACCGTCAGTCTAAAGATGAAAGGTGGTACTTAAGTTCACCATTGAACCCAAACCTTTTTTAAAAGATTTCAAGAATTGTGCAGTAAATTGTGCACCTCTACTAGAAATAATGGAGATCGGAACTCCATGAAGTATTACCACCTCTTGGATGTACAACTTATAATAATCCTTTGTCGAATGGGTAGTCTTTACCTGCAAAAAGGGGATGATTTTGTCTTTCTATCGACAATCACCCAAATAGAATCATGTTGTTTGCGAGACCTTGATAACCCTGTGATGAAACCATATTAATAATCTCCCACTTCCATTCTTGAAGTTCTATATTTTGAGCCAAACCACCGGGCCTTTTGTGCTCTACTTTAACTTTTTGTCAATTTGAACACTTAGCCACAAATTCGGCAATGCCCTTCTTCATACCATTCCACCAATATAGTTCTCTCAAGTCGCGATACATTTTTGTGGAACCTGTATGACTGGAATATCTCGAGCTATGAGCTTCCACCACGATCCTCTCTTGGAGTCCATCCACCATTGGTACACACAGTCTACCTTGATATCTCAATACATCATCTCCCCCTTGTTCAAAAGCTAATACTCTTTTCTTATGAACATTTTCCTTCAATTCAAGCAAAATGGGATCTTGTTCTTACTTTTCTTTCACTTCTAACACTAATGACGATTCATCCCCATTTATTGTGGCAACCACTCAAATTTCATGTCAATCTTACTAGCAATAAATGGAGTAACTTATGAAAATATAGAATCAGGGTCTATCAATGCATAAACAACTTGATAAGATATCGACAATATACCTGTGATAACATCAGGGTATGCCTCTAAATCATGTCGGCTTGTGAGTGCATAAAAGTTGTTTTGGCCATCGATTAAATATGATGTATCTCCTCAGCTCTCCCTTTACCACGACCTTGAGTAGTCTATGGTCTTGGTTGTGCGGCATGTACTGAGGGTGAAGAGGTTGTGGATCCTGAAGGCTGAGCTAGATCACCTCGGCCACTAACTAATAACATGTCTTGTCTTCCCACAATGATAACATACACTTGAACCCTCTCTTCACTTCCTAGTGTGTGGCTTACCAAATTGTGTACAATGAGGAGTGGGATGTCTTATCTATACGAAATGATCTTGTCGACGACCCTCAGGCTGGCCTGAGCTCTAACCCGGTCCTAACTAAATATAACAACCAAACCATGGTCCTTGTATTTGTGTTGAGACACTACCCGTCAGCCGAGGTGAATATCGATGGAATGGGGGCCTAAAATCACCATTTTGCTCCCTTTAAGACCCCATAGTATGGGCTCTCTTACTATGCTCTATCCCTGTGGGTATCACGAATCTTTTGAGAAAGGTCCTCTAAAGTCTAAGTGAATGCCAGGAAATATCTACTTCATCCAATAGTGAAGCTACCATGCAATCTCGAATCAGATGATCTGTAAAACCATCAACATAACGATGAACTCTATCACTCAAGGTACACACAATATTTGGTGCATATCTTGCCAGAAAATTATACTTGTGGCTATAATCCCTCACGCTCATGGTTTCTTGCTTCAAATTGATAAACTTGTCAAGACAAGCCTCTCAAACTTCCCGTGGCAAATCGTGGGCAAAGAAAGCTAAAAGAAGTCCTCCCACTCTACTGGCGGAGCATCAGGTCCTCTAGATATCTCCCAGGCCTCATACCAAAGGACGACTACATCACGTAGCTTAAAAGAAGCCAACTCCACAGCCTATGTGATTGAGGCATGCATCACCCTCAATACGCTATATATATATAGTCAATAAAGTCTTGGGGATATTAAGTAGGACTAGATACCGTAAATAACGAAGGGGCCAAATGAAGAAAATATCGTACCGTCGAACTTTCTGACCGATCTCTCCAAGTATCTACTCCGGGATCCAGTTGTCACTCATGAATAGAAAACATCCTATTCAACAACTAAACTGCCTCCCTCTTCCTTTGCTCCCAAGTCTCTGGTGTAAGAACAATAGGTACTGGAGGTCATGTGTTCCTAGCTTTCTTAGGTACAAATGTAATTGGTGAGGCTGGGAGTAGTGCATCTCAGCGATCTTCAACAGGTGTCGGTGAGGCTTGTACTAAAGGTGATGGAGATTCACTATGTGCCTCTGAGGGAAATCTATCCCTTTGACCCAGTAGGAAACGGATAGTACCTTCCCTTGGATCTATATAAATCTCTCGATCTTCCATATCCGACAAGTGTAGCCTATTAGATGAGAAATATAAAGCACAATTTAGATTTAAAATATCTTATACTTTCGCACTATATCACGATCTATCAGTTTAATGTAACGTAACCATTCCTAAATTCCCTATATCCTCTTGATTATAAGTGTGGTACACAACACTCCCATAAACAAGACTCAACTAGAAACACCTTGTGAACACTCGGGATATGACCTGTTGTTATACCAAGTTTGTCACGCCCCAAAGTTAGGGGCGTACCTGGCACTAGATACGCTATTAGATCAAGTTACCCACTAAAACACACTAGCTAACCAAACTGTGAGACAAAAATATTAGGCAACACAACCTCTAAAAAGTGAAGCCTGGACCTAGAGGTCATGACCTGAATGAGAACGAACCACACAAACAATGGTAGACAAGCCAAAGAAATAATGATATACTTACTAACTAGCCGACGAAGACACAAACAAATATATACATACTTACAAAAATATATATACATGCCAAGTCTATGGGCTAGAGATTGAAATATACAAAAGAAAACCCAGGATTTTATGTCCACAAAAGCCTCTATGAGTGACATAAGCATTGTCGGGATAAGGCCCGACTATAGCCAACCTGTACAACAAAAGTAAACCTCCTTCGATAGCCCCAAGATAAAATGGATCTTAGAAACTCATAGTTGAACCAGAATCTTAGTGGGTGGGTCAATCAGAAATCTTGCCTTAACCTTCTCGCATGAAACAAAAAATAGTGTCCCTAGGCAATGGGATGTCAGTACGAATAAAAATGTAGTGCTATGTAAGCAAAAAGTAGAATCATAAATAGTTATTGAAAAGGGGTAATAGAGATACCACCTGAAACTGAAACTCAAATAATCTCCCTGCGTGTCATTTGGCCTACTACTATTTAAATATGCATGGTATGCTTGTATAATAATATGTCATGAATATATATATATATATATATATATATATATATATATATATATATATATATATTATGTCCACAATAGCCTCTATGAGTGACATAAGCACTGTTGGGACAAGGCCCGACTATAGCCAACCTGTACAACAAAAGTAAACCTCCTTCGATAGCCCCGAGATAAAATGGATCTTACAAACTCATAGTTGGACCAGAATCCTAGCGGGTGGGTCGATCAGAAATCTTGCCTTAACCTGCTCGCTTGAAACAAAAAACAGTGTCCCGAGGCAATGGGATATCAGTACGAATAAAAATTTAGTGGTATGTAAGCGAAAAGTAGAATCATAAATAGTTATTGAAAAGGGGTAATAGAGATACCACCTGAAACTGAAACTCAAATAATCTCCTTTCTGTCATTTGGCCTACTACTATTTAAGTATGCATGGTACGCTTGTATAATAGTATGTCATGAATATATATATATATATATATATATATATATATAGCAATGGTGGTGCTTACCAATAGCTTACCGGCATCATATACACCAACTTGTGGCCATCAGTGTCTCATACATATAAATATAGGCAATAGGCCACATACCTCCCTATTATAGTTAGGGAGTAGAATGCATATCATGTCATGTCATAGATTTATAACACCTATATGTTACAGTTGTCATGTTGCAAATTTTGGCCCGTTTGTAGTTTTGCTCTCATAACCCCATAATCACTTTCATATAACATGTGACCATCTCATGGAACCTCATATGTTCTTCCAAATAAGCTTGAAAAGTTTACTCGAATATTAGAAAGACAACCTAACCTTGCAGATATTCATAACAAGTTTAAGGTGATTTACTTAGTTCCAAACATGGTTCTTAGATAATTTATAAAAAAAGTATTTCAAAAACCAAGTCGAATAGTTTAAACATTAAAGTAAATTTTGAGAGTTTTTAAGATCGTGAGTTACTTTTAAAATTTCAAGATAACTTCACTGGTGGGGAAAGAGGGTTGGTTACAAGTAATAAGGGTCTCCCGTGATATTTTAAGTCAACTACCCAAAGAAGAATAAGAATTCATACATAGAGACATATAAAAAGTAAATTGATGTCGTGTAGGTGTGAATACTCTATTTATCCGAACGAGTGGAATATCAAAATAATAGAATCATGAAAATAATTTAGTTGAGATCCTAATGCCTTTAACTGAAGGTCTTTCTAGAAACATAATAGCAAAATATCACATTCAGCATTTTTTAGGAATTTCCCTTGAGTGGTGCTAAAATGTGGGACAAAGCTTAGCTTTAACATACAATTCCGATGAACACTCGAATGACCATAGTTTTTCACAAAAGTTGTTCCTTATGTCCTAAGTTTCGCAAACACTATATATACACAGCTAGTACGCATCTATAAATAATTCATAATTTATCTTAAATCATAGATTTTACATGAGGCCTCAACTTGATGAAACTTCTGTAGAACTTCATAAAAACAATCATAAAAGAGTCCTGAGATGATTACCTTAGTTAACCAAATGTAAACCTTGAAGAAACACCAATAACTATCAATTTATATCTCCAAAAACTAGATTCAAATGCAGCTTATATAAGGGGGTAATGATTAGCATGTGAAGAGATCACGTTTCTAGGCACGGGTAGAAATCGTCCAAAACTAACATTCATCATTCAATAACTCCATTAGAACCCTTTCTTAAGCTTTATTTCTTGTTAGGGAGTGAAAAGAAATGTTTTCATAGCTTAAAACATCAAGTAACCCGACATACCATATTTTTTATCCAACCCAGATGCGACCCAAATTTTGCCTCGGCAGCCCGTGGTAAAACCCTCATAATTTTTTACTCCGATGTCGATTGGATACGAGATTTGGTGTGTTTCAAACTAGACTAGTAGGAATTCAATTTGATAGGTTATGGGTCTTCTAAATATTTATATATTGGGATAAAACATCCAAGATATTTTACCCAAAGTTAAGAAAATATTATTAGAGAAACTTCGATAACTATTGCCGACCTTACTTTCGGTAATTTTCTTGACTTCAAAACTTAACATATGAAACTTGTGCTATTATAATACCTCATAACACACTATTCTTCGCATATTGGCCACTCATAGGATTACCCAAATCTATGAGATAATGTAAACCTTTCACACGGACGATGTTTTACTCGAGCCATTTCTTTGATCTAAAACTTTGTTTGAGGGTCCCTTTGACCTAAAACTTTAGTTTAGTTCCTTGATATTACAATTGTAACACCCCAGAATTTTTTTTGAACTATGACTCCAACCGTTCATCGCAGTGAGTGAGATTTTACCAAGGAATTAAAAATGTATTAAGTATTAAGTTCAGTTCACAAGATTTAGCACCAAGAAATCTAAACAGAATTAAATTGGAAATAGCGAAATCTGAATTTTTGCAAGTTAAGCTAAGTATGAGTTTTGGGTCAACTTGAAATGACCATAACTCCTAGCACTGGATGAGTTAGGTGTGCTACAAAATACCATAGGAAATATTTTTGCATTATCTTTCCAAAGCCACCAACTTTGCTAATTTTCAAGTCTGGATGAGTGAGATATGACCTTTTGAAGTTAGCCTATCCAGTTAAGGAAAGTTAGCCAAAAATAGTGAGGGGTATTTTGGTCATTTCCTTACACAATCAGATTTAATTCGATTTTAGTCATATGTTAGGGTTATAATCCTTTTAGGTTCAATTTTATAATCCTAAAATACGCTTAGGGTTTTGGTTGAGAGTTTAAGAAGAGTCAAGAACACAAAAGAAGAGAAAAGATGAGAAAAGAGGAGAAGATCAAGCATTCGTCGAGATTCTTGCGTCTTGTTGCGAAATATTGCTATGGGTCTAATCCATAAGAGGTATGTAAGTTTCCATAGTATTGGGTTTGTTCACAACACGCCAAACATGTTATTTTTCAGCGTAATTTCATTCTCAAAAATTTGAAGGATTTAAATTCTTGTTAGGTGTTCTTGAGGTTCATTGTAGATCTTGTCTTGTTGGAATTTTGATGAATTCTTGAGATGAAAGTGATTGTTTGGAGTGTTGTTTTTAGTTTATTAGTGTTTACTTAGGTTGGTTAATTGAATCTAAGGAAAACATGAGAAAAGAAATCGATTAAAAGCGATTTAATGTCAGAAACGAGAGCGAAATTCGTCGAAAGCATGTCTGGGGGGATGCTGGCGCAGCGCTCCCCAGATGCGCCCATAGGGATGGGGCGGCTCTCATGAAGTCCTCCCAAAGTCAGTCTCTGAAGTTAGGGGCTGGTTCCCCGCGCCAGGAACGCGCCAGGGTCTCCTGTCCCCACTTCTTTTGCGTTAGTTGTCCCGTTTGAGCTCATTCGAAGTGTATCTTCACTCTTTTTGATTCTAAACACTTTAAACTACTTCTAAAAACTTATAAATCATTCATAACATGAATCATAACTTTGAAAAAATATTTCAAATTTAAGGTTAAGTCAAGATTAAGTTTTGAGAGTTCTTCTGAACCTTTTGTGAGAGTCCCTTTGAGTCCTTTTGAGGAGTCTTCTACAAGTTCTAGTAACTTGTTTCAAGACTCAAGTAAGTGAGCATGAGAGTGAGGAGAATGTATTCATAAGTACAAAATATAACCTATATCCTTCATATCATGAACCATAACTCTTGAATTCATAATTCACATTCATGAGAGAGTTAAGAGTAGAGTTCAAAAAAGCCTTTAAGTTCAATGGTGAATTCTTTGAGATCCATCATTGATTTGAACTAAGTTTGAGGAAGTAAGTAAGGGAATTATAAGATTTGTGTACATGAGTTCCATCTAGTTACTAAGACATTTGAGTCAAGTCGATTTGTTCATGCTCATAATTCTGCATAAACCCTATAAGTCAAACAGTCTTGAGTTGAGAAGTATCTTTGAGTTCTCGAGTTGAGTAGTTCATACTCATAATTCCGCATGAACCCTCCAAGTTGAAAATCATAAAATCCACATGAGATCATGAACCTTGAATCCATACTTCAATTCAAGGAAGGTGAAGAGTCAAGTCTAGAAGTTAAGAGCAAGTCAATGTAAAGTTTATAAAGTTTTTAAAGTCTTTCACAAACGTTTTAACTTTGTTTTAAAGACTCAAAGTTCAAGTCAAGAAAGAGTAAAGAGTTGAGTTAAATTCTCAAAAGCTATAAGGGAACTAAGTATTCCCTAAGAGTTAAAGTTTCAAGTTAAGTAAAGAGCAAGAGTTTAGTTCATTTCTCAAAAGTTATAAGGGGACTAAGTCTTCCCTGAAGGTTTATAAATGTTTCACATTTAAGTTAAAAAGGAAACTAAGGGTTCCAAAAGAGTTTTGAACAAAAAGGAGAACATTGATTCAAAAAGGAGTTTTTATAAAGCTAAAGGGTTTAGTAAATTATCTCAACCCAAAGGAAGGAAGTTTTATTAAAAGTTTGAGCTAAAGTATGTTTTGGGAGTAGTATTGAGCACCGATGTGGGGATGAGAGTTTAGATAACTCAAGTCCCCATGTAAACCTTGTAGCCATCATGGGTATTAACGTTTCATACTTTTCAGATGATCACGTAAGTTTATCTAGTGTATCCACTATGTAGAGGATGTTCTGTGCGACGGCAAAGTATAAGACAGTTATGACAGCGTGGGCAAGACGTTGTATCACTACTTAGACTCATGTGGTGGTTGTCGATTAGAGAAACTCCCACATTATCAATTACATGGTTTCTCAAATGGTTCTACTTAGTATGAATGGGGGTATGGGACTTCATTCATGCATTGCACAAGTAGACTTTGAGAGGGAGCATGATATTTTCATGATATTATTATCTTGAGTTAACATCATGTTTTTAAACAACTTTTTTTTATATTGCACTTATTTGAAACTGCTTATATTGAAATGAATTCAGATAGGTATCATGAGTTGAGTATTTCGAGTTGAGTAACTTAAGTTGAGTATCTTGAGTTGATATGTGCTTCATTGAGTCAAGTATCATATCTTTGAAGTTGAGTATCTAATCTTTGAGTTGAATATCTTATTCTTGATTTGAGTTGATTTGAAAAGAGGCAAGTATGTTTCTTTTTATTCAAGTATCAAGCTTATGTTGTGCTTTAGAATCTCCCTTACATGCTCGTACATTCCACGTACTGAGCCAATTGGCCTACATATTCTCATGATGAATGCACAGGTATCAGGATCATCAACAGCAGCTTCGTTGATACATCCGAGAGTTCGAGTTAGCTATGGTGAGACTCCTTGCTTCCAGAGGACTTCCTTTACTTTTCAGTTTAGTAAGGATGTCGTGGGTCTTGTTCCGACTCCCATCTTTATCAGTTAGAGGCTTCATAGATAGTTAGTTTAGTTAAGAAGTCTGTAATATTCATTTATTTACTAAATGTTATAAAGACTGAAGTTGCTTATTTGATGGCGAATTGAATATATTATATTATTCAAAGTTTTATTTTGAGTTAAAGTTTTGTATTTGAGTTTCATGATTTTTAATCTATTTTAAGTTTTTACATGCTTAAGTTAGTCTTCTGCTTGTAGTCAGCCAGGATGAGGGGTCGCTTGGGGACCAGCAAGGGTCTTTGATTGTCGGCCACATCCAGGGTGTAGACTCGGGCCGTGACAACTATATATTTGCAATCTTAATCTCGAATTTATGATACAAAGTCATATGCACCTCATATAACCATGTCAAACTACGCACACATATTAAGCAAGAATAGAGAAAAAGTATAGAATCTTATATATATATATATATATATATATATATATATATATATATATATATATATATATATATATATATATATATATATATATATTAAAAAAGACATTGTTTGACTCATTAAAATACAATAACAATATTTTAAACTAGACTATTGAAACAAAAAGACATTTTTGAACCGAACTATCAGCAAAGATATTTTTTTCATTTTTTTTTAGAATATAAGAAAGAACATTTCTAAGCCCTTCAACACTGATGGGTCACTTTTTGAAACAAAAATAAGTAGGTGTTTGGCCATGTGATTCCATATCAGGATATGAAATCGTGAGATAAAATTAACATTTGCACATGTAATTTTTGGTCAAATCCATTGGTAACCCCCTAAAGATGGAAACAATTTTCACTTAGACACCTCAACTAAGCAATGTTCATTTTAGGCACCTCATGTAAGGTCCCATTGTATTATTTTGACACTATTCTGACAATAAACAAAAAAATGAAGGAGAGTATAATACACTCGTTGATGATATGGAAAACAATCAATTAATAATTAAATATATTGTTTCATTTAAAACTAATTATGAAATCTATTTAGTAAATAAAATAAAAATAATATTCTAAGAAAATCTCTTATTACACTTCACTCAAAATCTCTTTTGTGCTTTTCCAAAAAAATTATTCTTTCCTTTTACTAGTATTCAAATTTATTCTTCTTTCTTTCTTTTTAGTATTGTTTTTTCGAAAGAAAAGAGGGAGAGGGAGAAATAAAGAAAGAATAAATATGAAATATGGGCGTTGGTTTCCATTTTACGGCAAAAAATTGAGGAGGTGATGGTAGATTTAAAAAAGTAATACAATGAAGAAGAAGAAAATGACCTAAATAAAAATTTGAATAAAATTTGACCTCCATTGAAGGAGTTTAAGCTTGAAAAAAAAGATAGGGGGTGGTGGCTTGAGAAATGGAGAAGAAGAAGAGAAAATAAAATTAAAAATGACTAAATTAAGCCTTTCACGCGCTACTGTTGAGTGTATCACACTTACTTTGACATGTCAGCAAAAAGTGTCAAAATGACACAACAGAACCCTACATGAGGTGTCTAAAATGAACATCGCCTAGTTGAGGTGTCTAAGTGAAACGTTATGCCAAGTTTGGAGGCCACCGATGGGTTTGGCCTGTGATTTTACGTTGATTCCATTTAATAATTCCATATCATGAGATGTGATTCCATATCCTCCAAAAATCATGATATGTGAATTATATTATGATTTGAGGTATTTTTAATACAAATTGATCCACAAGCTTGTATTTTATCAAAACAACCTCAAATTTATATCTACTAACTACTTATTTCATATGCAAATAAATTTATAATCACATCAAAACTTTTTAAAATTTATTATTCTCGGCAATATATAGTCACTTTAAGTCACATCAACTGATTGTTAAATAATTAATTTGTTCTCTTCATTTACTCCAACACCTAATATTATTAATTCTACCGTTTTGTATCTATTGCTACTCAAAGTAACAATCTTGGTTCGTCTTTTCGGTCACATGATCGAGAAATGCAAGTTCAATGTGAGAAAATGTGGGAGGATTATATTAAAGACAAGTACACTACAATTTATGTTGAATTCTTTTATCGAACTAAAGTTATGAATTAAAATTAGATGAAACAGTTACTTAAGTGGAAAACAAATAGCTTTATAATAATTAATTATGAGATTTTATAAATTTTTGTTTATTTGATAAGATTGAATAAACATTTGAGGTTATTTTAATAGTTTGCAACTTATGAGATTCTTCTGTTTATGAGAAAAAATACAACACAAAGATTTCATATTGCATGTCCAAACAAAACTTCAATTTCATCTCATAATTTCATATTAAGATATTATATCATGATACCATATCATGATACCACATAGCATGGCTAAAAAGAAATCTGATTTACTGGGAAAAGGGAAACATGCCTAGCTCCTCATTGTTGGGTTTAGGATTATTTTTTTCCCTTCCTGTATGGATAAATAAAAGTTTTGTTAGGATGAGCCCATTTAGCCCATAACCCCAATATTATGTTGCATATATAAGACTTATTTGGTCTTATTTTAAGAAACACAAGAGATAAAAATCAAAAGAGTTCCATTTTAGAGATTGAGAGAAAAAGAGAAAAATCTCATTTTTGCTTTTGGAATTTTTCTGCTCAAGCAGAGCGCTTCACACAGAATTTCCCGCTTCATCAACCATTGGATAGTACTCAAATTTGAACTGGAGTTTTTTTAATTCAACAGTGGAGATCGTATTTGGAGGTTTTTAGCTTCTGATTTTGGGGGCGTGAACAGTAGCTCATTTTTGGGTGAAATCTCTCATTTAATTCTCTTATTTTGGTGCATTCTTGTTTAGTTTTTGCTCATTATTTGTATAAGATCCCGAAAATGACTTATGTGAAGCTAGAGCCAAACATGGTTGTCATGATAATATAAGGTCCTAAATTGGTCTATAATATGTTATTGAGGCAATGTCTAAGAGTTTAGGTGCATTGGAAGTCAAAAGTCAAGGGACGACTAAGAGTTTATGTGTTCATGTGTGATTAATAAGGTTATGAGGTCCTTAAATGAGTTATTATGGTGTTTATCGGCAGTGTGTCTAGTTTATGAAGTTTGGAGGTCAAACGCCCAAGAACGTCCTTGACGTTCGAAAGGTTTGCCTTGAAATGACCTTGTACGTCTTGGCATGTTTTGTCGAGTTTTATGAGTTCATTTTGGATGAAATTCATGTGGCAGGTCCTAAAATTGTATACAAACATATTTGAGTTAGAAACGTCCGGGTGAAAGTCCCCAAGGACCAACCAAGGGTCCTTGATGAAAAACCCTTTCCTTGAAGCCAAGACTGCCTAGACAGTCCCAAACGACAGAGGCAGCATACGGCTCGTGGGCCAGTCGACTCCCCGTCGATGGGTGTCTTGGGTGCGCACTTAGGATTAAGAGGAGAGAAGCCAAAGACAAGCCTCAGTCACAAACCACGGACCAACAGGACGGTCCGTTGGTTGGGAAACGGGCCGTCGATGGCCACTCGTTGGTTGAGGCTGTTTTTGCGCAGCTTACTGTAATGTCTAGGGGTGAAGTTGTAAATACAACCCACGTCCAAATAAGAGAAAGGGCGGTTACTTAAGGGTCTTTCGGGTATTTTAAACATGTTTACAAGTCTTTAACACTTAGAAGAATTCATTCTTCAAAATCAAAACCCAAAATATCTTAGAAATTCTCTAAAACTCCATTGGAGCCAAAACTTAAGGAAGAGTTTGGATTGGAGGTTTTGAGTGGTGATTCTTCATCAAATTGATGGGTTATTATCATTGAGGTGTGGTTTTTGATCCTTGAAACTCTATTCATCAAGGAGCCCAAATTCAAAGAAGTTTTCTAAAGTTTTAAAAGATAAACTTGTCCAATTTCATTATCTATCCATGGGTTCTTGCATTAAAGGTTTTTAAGCATTGTATATTGATAAGATTGTTGTTAATTAGATAATTTTAACTCAATTAACATATGAACGCATGTAATTGATAAACCCTAGTTTTTGATACTTTATGGATTAAGTGATATTGTCCTAATGTTTATGAATTCTAGTGTAGTTTTTATGGGCTATTTAATGGTGCAAGAATTGTTTTCAATTGATGTCTATTTGGTATTAGATTGATAAATCTATATTTAATTGACTTAGACACATTGAGTATTATAGTTTTTGTATTGAATTGATGTTCATGGACATGGGTAAGGGCCTTATGGTATTGAATATGATGATTTAAACATGGATTGAAGTGGAGAGAATGGATAGGTGGTACGCTACCCTAATTCTCTTTATTGTAAGTATTATAACTCATGAATTTTGTTGTGATTCGTATGGCCCACTTATGGTGGCGGTGTTATGTGAATGATTTTGCCCTGTCAGCGTTACTTTATGTATTATGATGATCATGGCCTTGTCGGAAACTACTTGAAGTAATATGATGATTGGTGTAGTTGATTATGTGAAGTGTGATCTAATCTACCTACATGTGAAGTAATCTGAAAGTATGTGGTTTCTCTATTGATGCTATATAGGTAATCATGTTAGACTATGACTATGTGTTCATGTGTGTAGTCTTAGAGTTGATCCATTATTGTTCCTACTTGGTTATATGAGTCTATGATGGTTATATTTATGATGTTATAGTAGTGTATAAGATAACAAAAATAAGATGAAGGTTGTGCCTATGTGCTTCTTGAATATCATATGCTATATGTGCTAAAGTGAAGTAATGATGTGTCTTGTTTAGGTAGACTTAAGTCCCTCCTATTGATGCATGAATGATATGTGAATATGAGATGTCTTGGCTTAGGATGCTAAAGCCTCTTAGTTTTGTATGTATGAATGACATGAGACCTTGAATGATGTTAAGAGGGTCCTTTATGTGAAATGTTGAACCTAGTGGTAAGGTTATGAAACTTGAAGTCGAAAGCCGTAATGGTATCCTTATTGTAATGAATGATCGACTTAAGGTTGGTTGGCTGGAACGGCATCATATCAATCCTTAGGAAAGTCATTATGAGCTTCTTGTTGCCATTGTAAGGCAGCCCTAGGGGACCTCTTTGGTAGGGTAAATGTAATTGGGTTATGAACTTGATATGGAACCCTTTGTATGAACCTTTAATGTGAATTACTCTATGAGAACAAAGGCTAGCACCGAGTGAGTATGGTAAGGGAAGTATTCTAGTTAAAGGATGAGGATAGAATACAAAGTAAGCCCTTCATATTCCTTAACCATGTGCCTACATGGGATGTGTCCAAGTTCTACCATTGGCAAGTAGAACACCCTCCATCGGAGTATGTTACAGCTCCGAATTCCATGCTTTGCTACAATGGTCTATGTCGGTTATTGCTTATTCCCATCATGTGGGATACCTATAAGCATTATAGAAGTTCTATGGAGTTTAGGTGGTGGTATGGATGCTATCTAGACATTGCACAATAGGTTTTGAAGATGTTAGTGAGAGTCCCTAGGTCTTCTCCAAGACCATTACTTGAATGTCCTATATGTGATGAATGTCTCTTAATGAACTAATAAAATAATGGCTTATGTTAGAAAGCATGTAAATGAATGAGTACCTACTCTAGAGTGACTTAAGGATTCCTTAGTTAAAGTGTGAAGAGGGCTTAAGGGATGATCTTTTCATGTCTTATCTAGGGAAGTCTTGAGAATGACTCTAGTTAGGGAAGTTGGTTGATAATTTAGGCATGATCTAAACTTAGGAATTCTTAAGGATTATTTTGGTAACCTTGAAGAGAGTGTATGGGCGTTCTATTCTAGGAGTAGTTAAGTAAGTCTTTTGATAGCCTTGGTAAGGAGAATGTCACATTATACATGTTATGTGTTTTGGTGTCTTGTAAGTGTGTATGGCTCATTATAAGTAGTCTTGAGGATCATTTAGGCATGCTTAGAGAGGGTGTATGGGCGGTCTCTCTTTGTGTTGCTTAAGTGGGTCTTAAGATAGCTTTTAGTGAGGGAATTGCATGTTATAAAGTGTCTATGGTGAAGCTAAGAAACTTCGCTGTACAGTGAAGGAACTTCACGGTAACAGTGATATAGTTCACTGTAAAGATTTTTAAAAATGTTCTAAATTGATTAAGTGATTTCTTATGTGTTTCCATGGTGTTAAATGTTGTTATTATGATTATATTATGATATCTAAATCAATATATGCATATTTCCAATAAATGTCCGTTTTCACGATTTTTATGCATTATGTCATACTTAGTAAATGTGGTTGTACAAATTTCATGCTTTTATCTATCTCTATAGTGGTTGGTAGGTGACGAGCATTGGGAAGCAAGAATTGGATCGTAGCATCGTTCAAGTGAAGTTGAAGTATGTCCTCATTTGACTCGAGGGCATAGATGTCTTTTATTTCTCTTATTGAAGTATCGTAATAGACTTAATAGTATTATATTTCTATTGTGTATGGGCCGTGTCCCAAGTACTCTTGTGTCTAGCTTTGATGAGTTTGAGACTTAGTATTTCCTATGAGTTTTATATGAAATAAATTTTTAAAGACTATGAAAATGTTTGTGAAAAATTTTAATTCCGCACTACTTTTCACTATGTATATGCAATGAATGATACGAAAGGGCTTGTATGAGACCTCCGAGAGGTCGTGTACGCGATTGCACTATGAGAGTGCCATATCTTCTAGGGTGTGGTCTCGGGATGTGACAAGCTTCGTAGCAGAGCATAGGTTATGAAAGTAGTATTAGGAATCAAAAAGTCTCATCAAGTCACGTCTAGTAGGGTCTTGACCATCAGTGTGAGTCGCGACACATCAATGGACGAGAGGCTATAGGACGATAGAGTTTCCCTTATTTTCTACTCCTAGGTCATGTCGTAGAGTAAAATGTTATGAGTATCCTTCTTAATGTGTTTCCTTGTGTTTTTAGGAAATGAATACTATATTGATGGCCGCTAGAAGGTTGGAAGAGAAAAGGGTGAATGAGGAAGTTCCTCCTCAAGTTGAGCAAGTTCATCAAGATTGGCAAGGAGTCCAAGGTGCTCAAAATGATAGTGCCTCCCCAAGGTGATTAAGTCCCTACTGTGGAAGGAGGTAATGAGGTTCCGGTGGTTCATCCGAAATTGTCTAATAGAGAAATTAGAGAGGCTTTGCTTGCTTTAGCCTGAGCCGTGACTACTCAAGTTAATTTGAGTATGGATCCTAGGATGAATGTTCTGGAGAGCAATATGACCTCTAGGTTGAGAGACTTTGTGAGAATGAATCCTCCTATCTTTCTTGGCTCTAAGGTGGGATAGGATCCCCAAGAGTTTCTTGATGGTGTGTACAAGGTGTTGAGTGCTATGGGGGGTACATCTAGGGAGAAGGTGGAGTTGGCTTTGTACAATTGAGGGATGTTTCTCACGTTTGGTACACTCAATGGAAGGATCATAGGACGGTTGAGTCGGGTCCTATTGAGTTGGAAGAATTTAAGGAAGCTTTTCTAGGAAAGTACTTTCCCCGTGAGAGGAGGGAGGTGAAGGTAGAGGAGTTTATCAATCTCAAGCAAGGAAATATGAGTGTTGAGGAATACTCTTTGAAGTTATCAATGTTGTCTAGATATGCACCATCCCTAGTGTCTAATCCTAGGGATGAGATGAGTAGATTTGTGACCGGGGTCGCTGACTTAGTGAGAGAAGAATGTCGTACGACCATGTTACATGATGATATGACCTTAGCTAGACTCATGGTGTATTCTCAATCTATTGAGGAGTATAAACTTCGATGGATTGCTATAAACTTTAAAAGAAATAGTGCAAATGATCAAGGTCAATCTAGGTTTAAAAAGAGGGCTCAAACTCAAGATGGACCTAGTGCTCCCAAGGTGAAATTTGAGAAAGGATGTGGTTCTCAAAATGGCAAGCCTACATGTGTCACTTGTGGAAAGAGGCACTATAGGGAGTGTCTAAAGGGTACCGAAAGTTGCTTTGGATGTGGAAAATAGGGACACAAAGTAAGGGATTGTCCTAATAGAGATGGTAAGCAAGTTGCTCCTAATATTCCAAAAGATGATGCTCCAAATAAGAGACGTTTCTATGCACTCCGGACTAGAGGAGAAAAGCTGGATGAGGGTGATGATGATGATGGTAAGTCCTTGTATTTATATTTTTAGTGATATGAGTTCTTTCCAAGTGGGGAAGTATGGTTAAATAGATGGGCTAGAAATGTCCTAGAAGCTTGTTGCATGTGCATGGTGTTTAGGAATCTTGTTGAAATTGAATTTCATTGATTTCTTGCATTGTGTATTTTATGAAGTTATGTTTATGTTGAAAAAGGTGTTTTTGTGATTATATCTTGCATATTAGCATGTTTCTATCATGAATTGCCTAAAAGTTACATTTTTGAAAAATTAGCACAATTCACTGTAATGAACTACCTGCTCGCTGTGAGATTTTTCAAAATTTGACTAATTCATTATTTGGTCAAAAATTGCTGTAATGTGGTTAGAACTTATTTATATGAGTATGGTAATGATTATAAAATGCGTTTTTGCTATTTGGATTGAAGGATGTGAGTTTTATTGCATGATGAGTTATAGAATCTATTCTAGTTTCTTTTTGTTTTATGATACTCTTGATTGTGTGAAATTGATGTTTTCTCCTTGATTGTGTGTTATATGGTATGGTTATGAACTGCTAATTGAATCTCTATTCTTGGAAGTGTCCGGAGAGTGGCAAGTGTCATTTGAGGACGAATGTTGTCTAAATAGGGGAGATTGTAAGATCCCGAAAATGACTTACGTGAATATAGAGCCTAACATGGTTGTAATGATGGTCTAAGGTCCTAAATTTGTCTATAATGTGTTATAGAGGCAGTGTCTAAGAGTTTAGGTGCATTGGAAGTCAAACGTCAAAGGGACGACTAAGACGTTTGACGACTAAGTCACCTATGTGCCTCATATGTGTTTTATATGTTTATGTGTGATTCATGAGGTTATGAGGTCCTTAAATGAGTTATTATGGTGTTTATAGTTAGTGTGTCAAGTTTCGTTAAGTTTGGAGGTCAAACGCCCAAGAACGTCCATAACGTTCGAAAGGTTTGCCTTGAAATGACCTTGTGTGTCTTGGCATGTTTCGTCGAGTTTTATGGGTTCGTTTTGGATGAAATTCATGGGAGGTCCTAAACTTGTATACAAACACATTTGGGTTAGAAATTCTGGGTGAAAGTCCCCAAGGACCAACCAAGGGTCCTTGAGGAAGAACCCTTTCCTTGAAGCCAAGACTGCCTAGACAGTCCCAAACGTCGGAGGCAGTATACGGCTCGTGGGCCAGTCGACTCCCCGTCGATGGGTGTAGTGGGTGCACACTTAGTATTAAGAGGATAGAAGCCAAATACAAGCCTCAGTCACAAACCACGGACCAACAGAACGGTCCGTTGGTTGGGAAACGGGCCATCGATGGCCACTTGTTGGTTGAGGCTGTTTCTGCGCAGCTTACTGTAATGTCTAGGGGTGAAGTAGTAAATTCACCCCACATCCAAATAAGAGAAAGGGAGGTTACTTGAGGGTCTTTTGGGTATTTTAAACATGTTTATAAGTCTTTAACACTTAGAAGAAGCCATTCTTCAATATTAAAACCCAAAATATTCTAGAAATTCTCTAAAACTCCATTGGAGCCAAAACTTAAGGAAGAGCTTGGATTGGAGGTTTGAGTGGTGATTCTTCATCAAATTGGAGGATTAGTGTCATCGAGGTATGTTTTTTTATCCTTGAAACTCTATTCATCAAGGAGCCCAAATTAAAGAAGTTTTCTAAAGTTTTCAAAGATAAACTTGTCAAATTTCATGATCTATCCATGAGTTCTTGCATTAAAGGTTTTTAAGCTTGTTTATTGATTATATTGTTGTTAATTAGATTATTTTAACTCAATTAACATATAAACCCATGTAATTGATGAACCCTAGTTTTTGACTACTTTATGGGTTAAGTGATATTGTCTTAATGCTTATGAATTCTAGTGTAGTTTTCTATGGGCTATTGAATGATGCAAGAATTGTATTCAATTGATGTCTAATTTTTCTTATATTGAGAAATCTATATTGAATTAACTTAGATTCATTGAGTATTATAGTTTTTGTATAGAATTGATGTTCATGGTCATGGGTAAGGCTCTTATGGTATTAAAATGAATGATTTAGACATGGTTTGAAGTAGAGAGAATGGATTGGTGATACGCTACCCTAATTCTCTTTATTTAAAGTATTATAACTCTTGAATTATGTTGTGATTGGTATGTCCCACTTATGGTGGCGGTTTTATGTGAATGATGTGGCCTTGTCGGCTTTACTTTATGTATTATGATGATCATGGCCTTGTCGGCAACAAATTGAAGTAATATGATGATTGGTGTAGTTGATTATGTAAAGTGTGATCAAATCTACCTACATGTGAAGTAATCTGAAAGTATGTGGTTTCTTCTATTGATGCTATTTAGGTGATCATGTTAAAGTATGACTATGTGTTCATGTGTGTAGTCTTAGAGTTGATGCATGATTGTTCCTACTTGGTTATATGAGTCTATGATGGTTATATTGATGATGTTATAGTAGTGTATAGGGTTACCAAAAGATGATGAAGGTTGTGCCTATGTGCTTCTTGAATATGATATGATATATGTGCTAAAGTGAAGGAATGATGTGTCTTGTTTAGGTAGACTTAAGTCCCTCTTCTTGATGCATGAATAATATGTGAATATGAGATGTCTTGACTTAGGATGCTAAAGTCTCATAGTCTTGCATGTATGAATGACATGAGACTTGAATGATGTTAAGACGGTCCTTTATGTGAAACATTGAAACTAGTGGTAAGATTATGAAACTTGAAGTCGAAAGTGGTAATGGTATCCTTCTTGTAATGAATGATGGACTTAAGTTTGATTGGCTGGAACTAAATCATATCAATCCTTAGGAAAGTCATTATGAGCTTCTTGTCGCCATTGTAAGACAACCCTAGGGGAGCTCTTTGGTAGGATAAATGTAATTAGGTTATGAACTTGATATGGAACCCTTTGTATGAACGTTTAATGTGAATTACTCTATGAGAACAAAGGCTAGCACCGAGTGATTATGGTAAGGGAAGTATTCTAGTTAAAGGATGAGGATAGAATACAAAGTAAGCCCTTCATATTCCTTAACCATGTGCCTACATGGGATGTGTCCAAGTTCTACCATTGGCAAGTAGAACACCCTCCATTGGAGTAGGTTACAACTCCGAATTCCATGCTTTGCTACCATGGTCTATGTCGGTTATTGCTTATTCCCATCATGTGGGATACCTATAAGCATTATAGAAGTTCTATGGAGTTTAGGTGGTGGTATGGATGCTATCTAGACATTGCACAATAGGTTTTGAAGATGTTAGTGAGAGTCCCTAGGTCTTCTCCAAGACCATTACTTGAATGTCCTATATGTGATGAATGTCTCTTAATGAACTAATAAAATAATGGCTTATGTTAGAAAGCATGTAAATGAATGAGTACCTACTCTAGAGTGACTTAAGGATTCCTTAGTTAAAGTGTGAAGAGGGCTTAAGGGATGATCTTTTCATGTCTTATCTAGGGAAGTCTTGAGAATGACTCTAGTTAGGGAAGTTGGTTGATAATTTAGGCATGATCTAAACTTAGGAAGTCTTAAGGATTATTTTGGTAACCTTGAAGAGAGTGTATGGGCGTTCTCTTCTAGGAGTAGTTAAGTAAGTCTTTTGATAGCCTTGGTAAGGAGAATGTCACATTATACATGTTATGTGTTTTGGTGTCTTGTAAGTGTGTATGGCTCATTATAAGTAGTCTTGAGGATCATTTAGGCATGCTTAGAGAGGGTGTATGGGCGGTCTCTCTTTGTGTTGCTTAAGTGGGTCTTAAGATAGCTTTTAGTGAGGGAATTGCATGTTATAAAGTATCTATGGTGAAGCTAAGAAACTTCGCTGTACAGTGAAGGAACTTCACGGTAACAGTGATATAGTTCACTGTAAAGATTTCTAAAAATGTTCTAAATTGATTAAGTGATTTCTTATGTGTTTCCATGGTGTTAAATGTTGTTATTATGACTATATTATGATATCTAAATCAATATATGCATATTTCCAATAAATGTCATTTTCACGATTTTTATGCATTATATCATACTTAGTAAATGTGGTTGTACAAATTTCATGCTTTTATCTATCTCTATAGTGGTTGGTAGGTGACGAGCATTGGGAAGCAAGAATTGGATCGTAGCATCGTTCAAGTGAAGTTGAAGTATGTCCTCATTTGACTCGAGGGCATAGATGTCTTTTATTTCTCTTATTGAAGTATCGTAATAGACTTAATAGTATTATATTTCTATTGTGTATGGGCCGTGTCCCAAGTACTCTTGTGTCTAAGCTTTGATGAGATTGAGACTTAGTATTTCCTATGAGTTTTATATGAAAGAGATTTTTAAAGACTATGAAAATGTTTGTGAAAAATTTTAATTCCGCACTACTTTTCACTATGTATATGCAATGAACGATATGAAAGGGCTTGTATGAGACCTCCGAGAGGTCGTGTACGCGATTGCACTATGAGAGTGCCATATCTTCTAGGGTGTGGTCTCGGGATGTGACAAGCTTCGTATCAGAGCATGGGTTATGAAAGTAGTATTAGGAATCAAAGAGTCTCATCAAGTCACGTCTAGTAGGGTCTTGACCATCAGTGTGAGTCGCGACACATCAATGGGCGAGAGGCTATAGGACGATAGAGTTTCCCTTATTTTCTACTCCTAGGTCATGTCGTAGAGTAAAATGTTATGAGTATCCTTCTTAATGTGTTTCCTTGTGTTTTTAGGAAATGAATACTAGATTGATGGCCGCTAGAAGATTGGAAGAGAAAAGGGTGAATGAGGAAGTTCCTCCTCAAGTTGAGCAAGTTCATCAAGATTGGCAAGGATTCCAAGGTGCTCAAAATGATAGTGCCTCCCCAAGGTGATTAAGTCCCTACTGTGGAAGGAGGTAATGAGGTTCCGGTGGTTCATCCGAAATTGTCTAATAGAGAAATTAGAGAGGCTTTGCTTGCTTTAGCCTGAGCCGTGACTACTCAAGTTAATTTGAGTATGGATCCTAGGATGAATGTTCTGGAGAGCAATATGACCTCTAGGTTGAGAGACTTTGTGAGAATGAATCCTTCTATCTTTCTTGGCTCTAAGGTGGGATAGGATCCCCAAGAGTTTCTTGATGGTGTGTACAAGGTGTTGAGTGCTATGGGGGGTACATCTAGGGAGAAAGTGGAGTTGGCTTTGTACAATTGAGGGATGTTTCTCACGTTTGGTACACTCAATGGAAGGATCATAGGACGGTTGAGTCGGGTCCTATTGAGTTGGAAGAATTTAAGGAAGCTTTTCTAGGAAAGTACTTTCCCCGTGAGAGGAGGGAGGTAAAGGTAGAGGAGTTTATCAATCTCAAGCAAGGAAATATGAGTGTTGAGGAATACTCTTTGAAGTTATCAATGTTGTCTAGATATGCACCATCCCTAGTGTCTAATCCTAGGGATGAGACGAGTAGAGTTGTGACCGGGGTAGCTGACTTAGTGAGAGAAGAATGTCGTACGACCATGTTACATGATGATATGACCTTAGCTAGACTCATGGTGTATTCTCAATCTATTGAGGAGTATAAACTTCGATGGATTGCTAGAAACTTTAAAAGAAATAGTGCAAGTGATCAAGGTCAATCTAGGTTTAAAAAGGGGGCTCAAACTCAAGATGGACCTAGTGCTCCCAAGGTGAAATTTGAGAAAGGATGTGGTTCTCAAAATGGCAAGCCTACATGTGTCACTTGTGGAAAGAGGCACTATGGGGAGTGTCTAAAGGGTACCGGAAGTTGCTTTGGATGTGGAAAATAGGGACACAAAGTAAGGGATTGTCCTAATAGATATGGTAAGCAAGTTGCTCCTAATATTCCAAAAGATGATGCTCCAAATAAGAGGCGTTTCTATGCACTCCGGACTAGAGGAGAAAAGCCGGATGAGGGTGATGATGATGATGGTAAGTCCTTGTATTTATATTTTTAGTGATATGAGTTCCTTCTAAGTGGGGAAGTATGGTTAAATAGATGGGCTAGAAATGTCCTAGAAGCTTGTTGCATGTGCATGGTGTTTAGGAATCTTGTTGAAATTGAATTTCATTGATTTCTTGCATTGTGTATTTTATGAAGTTATGTTTATGTTGAAAAAGGTGTTTATGTGATTAGATCTTGCATATTAGCATGTTTCTATCATGAATTGCCTAAAAGTTACATTTTTGAAAAATTAGCACAATTCACTGTAATGAACTACCTGCTCACTGTGAGATTTTTCAAAATTTGACTAATTCATTATTTGGTCAACAATTGCAGTAATGTGGTTAGAACTTATTTATATGAGTATGGTAATGATTATAAAATGAGTTTTTGCTATTTGGAATGAAGGATGTGAGTTTTATAGCATGATGAGTTATAGAATCTATTCTAGTTTCTTTTTGTGTTATGATACTCTTGATTGTGTGAAATTGATGTTTTCTCCTTGATTGTGTGTTATATGGTATGGTTATGAACTGCTAATTGAATCTCTATTCTTGGAAGTGTCCGGAGAGTGGCAAGTGTCATTTGAGGACGAATGTTGTCCAAATGGGAGAGATTGTAAGATCCCGAAAATGACTTACGTGAATCTAGAGCCTAACATGGTTGTCATGATGGTCTAAGGTCCTAAATTTGTCTATAATGTGTTATAGAGGCAGTGTCTAAGAGTTTAGGTGCATTGGAAGTCAAACGTCAAAGGGACAACTAAGACGTTTGACGACTAAGTCACCTATGTGCCTCATATGTGTTTTATATGTTTATGTGTGATTCATGAGGTTATGAGGTCCTTAAATGAGTTATTATGGTGTTTATAGTCAGTGTGTCAAGTTTCGTTAAGTTTGGAGGTCAAACGCCCAAGAACGTCCATGACGTTCGAAAGGTTTGCCTTGAAATGACCTTGTGTGTCTTGGCATGTTTCGTCGAGTTTTATGGGTTCGTTGTGGATGAAATTCATGGGAGGTCCTAAACTTGTATACAAACATATTTGGGTTAGAAATTCTGGGTGAAAGTCCCCAAGGACCAACCAAGGGTCCTTGAGGAAGAACCCTTTCCTTGAAGCCAAGACTGCCTAGACAGTCCCAAACGATGGAGGCACTATACGGCTCGTGGGCCAGTCTACTCCCCTTCGATGGGTGTAGTGGGTGCACACTTAGTATTAAGAGGATAGAAGCCAAAGACAAGCCTCAGTCACAAACCACGGACCAACAGGACGGTCCGTTGGTTGGGAAACGGGCCGTCGATGGCCACTTGTTGGTTGAGGCTGTTTCTGCGCAGCTTACTGTAATGTCTAGGGGTGAAGTTGTAAATTCACCCCACATCCAAATAAGAGAAAGGGAGGTTACTTGAGGGTCTTTTGGGTATTTTAAACATGTTTATAAGTCTTTAACACTTAGAAGAATTCATTCTTCAAAATCAAAACCCAAAATATTCTAGAAATTCTCTAAAACTCCATTGGAGCCAAAACTTAAGGAAGAGCTTGGATTGGAGGTTTGAGTGGTGATTCTTCATCAAATTGGAGGATTAGTGTCATTGAGGTATGTTTTTTTATCCTTGAAACTCTATTCATCAAGGAGCCCAAATTAAAGAAGTTTTCTAAAGTTTTCAAAGATAAACTTGACAAATTTCATGATCTATCCATGAGTTCTTGCATTAAAGGTTTTTAAACTTGTTTATTGATTATATTGTTGTTAATTAGATTATTTTAACTCAATTAACATATAAACCCATGTAATTGATGAACCCTAGTTTTTGACTACTTTATGGGTTAAGTGATATTGTCTTAATGCTTATGAATTCTAGTGTAGTTTTCTATGGGCTATTGAATGATGCAAGAATTGTATTCAATTGATGTCTAATTTTCTTATATTGACAAATCTATATTGAATTAACTTAGATTCATTGAGTATTATAGTTTTTGTATTGAATTGATGTTCATGGTCATGGGTAAGGCTCTTATGGTATTAAAATGAATGATTTAGACATGGTTTGAAGTAGAGAGAATGGATTGGTGGTACGCTACCCTAGTTCTCTTTATTTAAAGTATTATAACTCTTGAATTATGTTGTGATTGGTATGTCCCACTTATGGTGGCGGTTTTATGTGAATGATGTGGCCTTGTCGGCGTTACTTTATGTATTATGATGATCATGGCCTTGTCGGCAACAAATTGAAGTAATATGATGATTGGTGTAGTTGATTATGTAAAGTGTGATCAAATCTACCTACATGTGAAGTAATCTGAAAGTATGTGGTTTCTTCTATTGATGCTATTTCGGTGATCATGTTAAAGTATGACTATGTGTTCATATGTGTAGTCTTAGAGTTGATGCATGATTGTTCCTACTTGGTTATATGAGTCTATGATTGTTATATTGATGATGTTATAGTAGTGTATAGGGTTACCAAAAGATGATGAAGGTTGTGCCTATGTGCTTCTTGAATATGATATGATATATGTGCTAAAGTGAAGTAATGATGTGTCTTGTTTAGGTAGACTTAAGTCCCTCTTCTTGATGCATGAATAATATGTGAATATGAGATGTCCTGACTTAGGATGCTAAAGTCTCTTAGTCTTGCATGTATGAATGACATGAGACTTGAATGATGTTAAGACGGTCCTTTATGTGAAACATTGAAACTATTGGTAAGATTATGAAACTTGAAGTCGAAAGTCGTAATGGTATCCTTCTTGTAATGAATGATGGACTTAAGTTTGATTAGCTGGAACTAAATCATATCAATCCTTAGGAAAGTCATTATGAGCTTCTTGTCGCCATTGTAAGACAACTCTAGGGGACCTCTTTGGTAGGGTAAATGTAATTAGGTTATGAACTTGATATGGAACCCTTTGTATGAACCTTTAATGTGAATTACTCTATGAGAACAAAGGCTAGCACCGAGTGATTATGGTAAGGGAAGTATTCTAGTTAAAGGATGAGGATAGAATACAAAGTAAGCCCTTCATATTCCTTAACCATGTGCCTACATGGGATGTGTCCAAGTTCTACCATTGGCAAGTAGAACACCCTCCATTGGAGTAGGTTACAACTCCGGATTCCATGCTTTGCTACCATGGTCTATGTCGGTTATTGCTTATTCCCATCATGTGGGATACCTATAAGCATTATAGAAGTTCTATGGAGTTTAGGTGGTGGTATGGATGCTATCTAGACATTGCACAATAGGTTTTGAAGATGTTAGTGAGAGTCCCTAGGTCTTCTCCAAGACCATTACTTGAATGTCCTATATGTGATGAATGTCTCTTAGTGAACTAATAAAATAATGGCTTATGTTAGAAAGCATGTAAATGAATGAGTACCTACTCTAGAGTGACTTAAGGATTCCTTAGTTAAAGTGTGAAGAGGGCTTAAGGGATGATCTTTTCATGTCTTATCTAGGGAAGTCTTGAGAATGACTCTAGTTAGGGAAGTTGGTTGATAATTTAGGCATGATCTAAACTTAGGAAGTCTTAAGGATTATTTTGGTAACCTTGAAGAGAGTGTATGGGCGTTCTCTTCTAGGGGTAGTTAAGTAAGTCTTTTGATAGCCTTGGTAAGGAGAATGTCACATTATACATGTTATGTGTTTTGGTGTCTTGTAAGTGTGTATGGCTCATTATAAGTAGTCTTGAGGATCATTTAGGCATGCTTAGAGAGGGTGTATGGGCAGTCTCTCTTTGTGTTGCTTAAGTGGGTCTTAAGATAGCTTTTAGTGAGGGAATTGCATGTTATAAAGTGTCTATGGTGAAGCTAAGAAACTTCGCTGTACAGTGAAGGAACTTCACGGTAACAGTGATATAGTTCAGTGCAAAGATTTCTAAAAATGTTCTAAATTGATTAAGTGATTTCTTATGTGTTTCCATGGTGTTAAATGTTGTTATTATGACTATATTATGATATCTAAATCAATATATGCATATTTCCAATAAATGTCATTTTCACGATTTTTATGCATTATATCATACTTAGTAAATGTGGTTGTACAAATTTCATGCTTTTATCTATCTCTATAGTGGTTGGTAGGTGACGAGCATTGGGAAGCAAGAATTGGATCGTAGCATCGTTCAAGTGAAGTTGAAGTATGTCCTCATTTGACTCGAGGGCATAGATGTCTTTTATTTCTCTTATTGAAGTATCGTAATAGACTTAATAGTATTATATTTCTATTGTGTATGGGCCGTGTCCCAAGTACTCTTGTGTCTAAGCTTTGATGAGATTGAGACTTAGTATTTCCTATGAGTTTTATATGAAAGAGATTTTTAAAGACTATGAAAATGTTTATGAAAAATTTTAATTCCGCACTACTTTTCACTATGTATATGCAATGAACGATACGAAAGGGCTTGTATGAGACCTCCGAGAGGTCGTGTACGCGATTGCACTATGAGAGTGCCATATCTTCTAGGGTGTGGTCTCGGGATGTGACAAGCTTCGTATCAGAGCATGGGTTATGAAAGTAGTATTAGGAATCAAAAAGTCTCATCAAGTCACGTCTAGTAGGGTCTTGACCATCAGTGTGAGTCGCGACACATCAATGGGCGAGAGGCTATAGGACGATAGAGTTTCCCTTATTTTCTACTCCTAGGTCATGTCGTAGAGTAAAATGTTATGAGTATCCTTCTTAATGTGTTTCCTTGTGTTTTTAGGAAATGAATACTAGATTGATGGCCGCTAGAAGATTGGAAGAGAAAAGGGTGAATGAGGAAGTTCCTCCTCAAGTTGAGCAAGTTCATCAAGATTGGCAAGGATTCCAAGGTGCTCAAAATGATAGTGCCTCCCCAAGGTGATTAAGTCCCTACTGTGGAAGGAGGTAATGAGGTTCCGGTGGTTCATCCGAAATTGTCTAATAGAGAAATTAGAGAGGCTTTGCTTGCTTTAGCCTGAGCCGTGACTACTCAAGTTAATTTGAGTATGGATCCTAGGATGAATGTTCTGGAGAGCAATATGACCTCTAGGTTGAGAGACTTTGTGAGAATGAATCCTTCTATCTTTCTTGGCTCTAAGGTGGGATAGGATCCCCAAGAGTTTCTTGATGGTGTGTACAAGGTGTTGAGTGCTATGGGGGGTACATCTAGGGAGAAAGTGGAGTTGGCTTTGTACAATTGAGGGATGTTTCTCACGTTTGGTACACTCAATGGAAGGATCATAGGACGGTTGAGTCGGGTCCTATTGAGTTGGAAGAATTTAAGGAAGCTTTTCTAGGAAAGTACTTTCCCCGTGAGAGGAGGGAGGTAAAGGTAGAGGAGTTTATCAATTTCAAGCAAGGAAATATGAGTGTTGAGGAATACTCTTTGAAGTTATCAATGTTGTCTAGATATGCACCATCCCTAGTGTCTAATCCTAGGGATGAGACGAGTAGAGTTGTGACCGGGGTAGCTGACTTAGTGAGAGAAGAATGTCGTACGACCATGTTACATGATGATATGACCTTAGCTAGACTCATGGTGTATTCTCAATCTATTGAGGAGTATAAACTTCGATGGATTGCTAGAAACTTTAAAAGAAATAGTGCAAGTGATCAAGGTCAATCTAGGTTTAAAAAGGGGGCTCAAACTCAAGATGGACCTAGTGCTCCCAAGGTGAAATTTGAGAAAGGATGTGGTTCTCAAAATGGCAAGCCTACATGTGTCACTTGTGGAAAGAGGCACTATGGGGAGTGTCTAAAGGGTACCGGAAGTTGCTTTGGATGTGGAAAATAGGGACACAAAGTAAGGGATTGTCCTAATAGATATGGTAAGCAAGTTGCTCCTAATATTCCAAAAGATGATGCTCCAAATAAGAGGCGTTTCTATGCACTCCGGACTAGAGGAGAAAAGCCGGATGAGGGTGATGATGATGATGGTAAGTCCTTGTATTTATATTTTTAGTGATATGAGTTCCTTCTAAGTGGGGAAGTATGGTTAAATAGATGGGCTAGAAATGTCCTAGAAGCTTGTTGCATGTGCATGGTGTTTAGGAATCTTGTTGAAATTGAATTTCATTGATTTCTTGCATTGTGTATTTTATGAAGTTATGTTTATGTTGAAAAAGGTGTTTATGTGATTAGATCTTGCATATTAGCATGTTTCTATCATGAATTGCCTAAAAGTTACATTTTTGAAAAATTAGCACAATTCACTGTAATGAACTACCTGCTCACTGTGAGATTTTTCAAAATTTGACTAATTCATTATTTGGTCAACAATTGCAGTAATGTGGTTAGAACTTATTTATATGAGTATGGTAATGATTATAAAATGAGTTTTTGCTATTTGGAATGAAGGATGTGAGTTTTATAGCATGATGAGTTATAGAATCTATTCTAGTTTCTTTTTGTGTTATGATACTCTTGATTGTGTGAAATTGATGTTTTCTCCTTGATTGTGTGTTATATGGTATGGTTATGAACTGCTAATTGAATCTCTATTCTTGGAAGTGTCCGGAGAGTGGCAAGTGTCATTTGAGGACGAATGTTGTCCAAATGGGAGAGATTGTAAGATCCCGAAAATGACTTACGTGAATCTAGAGCCTAACATGGTTGTCATGATGGTCTAAGGTCCTAAATTTGTCTATAATGTGTTATAGAGGCAGTGTCTAAGAGTTTAGGTGCATTGGAAGTCAAACGTCAAAGGGACAACTAAGACGTTTGACGACTAAGTCACCTATGTGCCTCATATGTGTTTTATATGTTTATGTGTGATTCATGAGGTTATGAGGTCCTTAAATGAGTTATTATGGTGTTTATAGTCAGTGTGTCAAGTTTCGTTAAGTTTGGAGGTCAAACGCCCAAGAACGTCCATGACGTTCGAAAGGTTTGCCTTGAAATGACCTTGTGTGTCTTGGCATGTTTCGTCGAGTTTTATGGGTTCGTTGTGGATGAAATTCATGGGAGGTCCTAAACTTGTATACAAACATATTTGGGTTAGAAATTCTGGGTGAAAGTCCCCAAGGACCAACCAAGGGTCCTTGAGGAAGAACCCTTTCCTTGAAGCCAAGACTGCCTAGACAGTCCCAAACGATGGAGGCACTATACGGCTCGTGGGCCAGTCTACTCCCCTTCGATGGGTGTAGTGGGTGCACACTTAGTATTAAGAGGATAGAAGCCAAAGACAAGCCTCAGTCACAAACCACGGACCAACAGGACGGTCCGTTGGTTGGGAAACGGGCCGTCGATGGCCACTTGTTGGTTGAGGCTGTTTCTGCGCAGCTTACTGTAATGTCTAGGGGTGAAGTTGTAAATTCACCCCACATCCAAATAAGAGAAAGGGAGGTTACTTGAGGGTCTTTTGGGTATTTTAAACATGTTTATAAGTCTTTAACACTTAGAAGAATTCATTCTTCAAAATCAAAACCCAAAATATTCTAGAAATTCTCTAAAACTCCATTGGAGCCAAAACTTAAGGAAGAGCTTGGATTGGAGGTTTGAGTGGTGATTCTTCATCAAATTGGAGGATTAGTGTCATTGAGGTATGTTTTTTTATCCTTGAAACTCTATTCATCAAGGAGCCCAAATTAAAGAAGTTTTCTAAAGTTTTCAAAGATAAACTTGACAAATTTCATGATCTATCCATGAGTTCTTGCATTAAAGGTTTTTAAACTTGTTTATTGATTATATTGTTGTTAATTAGATTATTTTAACTCAATTAACATATAAACCCATGTAATTGATGAACCCTAGTTTTTGACTACTTTATGGGTTAAGTGATATTGTCTTAATGCTTATGAATTCTAGTGTAGTTTTCTATGGGCTATTGAATGATGCAAGAATTGTATTCAATTGATGTCTAATTTTCTTATATTGACAAATCTATATTGAATTAACTTAGATTCATTGAGTATTATAGTTTTTGTATTGAATTGATGTTCATGGTCATGGGTAAGGCTCTTATGGTATTAAAATGAATGATTTAGACATGGTTTGAAGTAGAGAGAATGGATTGGTGGTACGCTACCCTAGTTCTCTTTATTTAAAGTATTATAACTCTTGAATTATGTTGTGATTGGTATGTCCCACTTATGGTGGCGGTTTTATGTGAATGATGTGGCCTTGTCGGCGTTACTTTATGTATTATGATGATCATGGCCTTGTCGGCAACAAATTGAAGTAATATGATGATTGGTGTAGTTGATTATGTAAAGTGTGATCAAATCTACCTACATGTGAAGTAATCTGAAAGTATGTGGTTTCTTCTATTGATGCTATTTAGGTGATCATGTTAGAGTATGACTATGTGTTCATGTGTGTAGTCTTAGAGTTGATGCATGATTGTTCCTACTTGGTTATATGAGTCTATGATGGTTATATTGATGATGTTATAGTAGTGTATAGGGTTACCAAAAGATGATGAAGGTTGTGCCTATGTGCTTCTTGAATATGATATGATATATGTGCTAAAGTGAAGTAATGATGTGTCTTGTTTAGGTAGACTTAAGTCCCTCTTCTTGATGCATGAATAATATGTGAATATGAGATGTCTTGACTTAGGATGCTAAAGTCTCTTTGTCACGACCCGAAAGCACCCCCTAGAAGTTAGTGAAAACTTTCGAATCATGACCGGGCGTACTTGACCCCTTTGGGGTCTCGTGCAAGCCCTCTAACTAGCATTAATAACATAAAGCATGAAAAGTAGTGCGGAAATTAAAACTTTTCACGATAATAATAACAAAAGGAGTCTTTTCATAAATACTAAGAAATCTTATCGTCACAAGCCAACTTAAAGACACAATTTGGAATCTTAGGGACACGGCCCTTTACAATAAAAGTAAATACATTTTTTTTAAGTATTAATAAAGAAACTAAGAAACATAAAACTATGTCCTCGAATATATGAGGAAATATCCAATCCTTGAGAGATAGAATTCCCAAGCTTCAACTCCGATCCTCCAAAAAGGCTTCCAACCTATACTCATAAGGTATATAAAAGTATGGGGTTAGTACAACAATGTACTAAGTATGGCATATGCAAAAACATGCAAAAAGGGACATTTTAGTAAAGATAGCTTTTTTGTGCAATTCAAATATAACCTTCATGAATCTAGAAGCAAACCCACACAAGAATCAACAATTAACACTTTATGGCTATCTTACCAAACTTAAAGTAAACAAAAGGAACATTTCAATTAACTTTGCTAAACTTGCAATAAAATTGAATAAAGCATCATAGTGAACATTTTGAATTCTTACAATGAAGACCTTACAGTGAATGGCACGGTCCAAGTCATATGAACCCTTTTCCTTTGAAGTTGCCCTAACCCAAGGTTATCCTAAGACTCCCTAAGGTGAGCCAAGAAGGGACTCTCATTACACCTCCCTTCAAAGCACACCAAAGCGACCCTTAAAACTACCAAATCTTAGGCTTACTTCATTAGAAATCAAATCCACGCCCTTGGCTAACATATGCAAAACACTCATGGAAATATAGGTCATACCAAGTGCAATGTGAGAGTAGCATCCCATACTACCACTCCCACTTAGTACTCCTAATGGATTCCATTTACTCAAGTACTCCACAATAATCCTCCATAACACTACACCATAGTACTCATTCACACGGATTTCATGAAGGTACTCTTCTCCCATAGTAGGTATAGGTCACACCAAGTGCAATGTGAGAATAGCATCCCATACTACTACTCCCACTCAATGCTCCTACTCGGTAACTAATGTGGATTGAGCACTTCACAACATACATACACAATTTAAACAATACACAAGATAATTAGTTTCAAATCAATTCTTTTGTGGGAGTTAGCTTAACCGACAAAGACCATGAGAGCTAGACATGGAATCCCGATATTAACCCCTATCGGATGAAGGATCCTTACTTGCCTAGTGTAAGGTCATGCTTCTTAGCGTTTACATGGCTTTTCCAATAGCTACACCTATGCGGGCACATAGTTAAGGGATAAGGAGATTGTTACTAAGTAACTCACTCTCTACTAACGAGAAGTACTCATCTCAAGAGGTACTTTGGATTACAACATCTCAACTAACGAAGTGCAATCCACCTCCCCTTCATATCCTCTCGGTGCTAGGAATAACTCCACACGGATTTCTCAACATAATAGTCTATCTTAGAAAGCTCACTAGGAAATGGAGAGGTTGTTACTAGACACTACATCTCAACTCACGAAGTGTGTCCACCTCAAGATTCCCCTTTTTGCTCAACTTGACATAATACAAATCTTAAAGGAGTGTGTGTGTACATGTGCACACCTTGCATATAAGCATCATTTCATTATCATCAAGTTCTACTCATACTTTAACTTTGATTCATCAAGCTACACACTCTACATACTTCTCATAATCATATACTTCATTTAAACATAAACTAGGTCAAACATGCAAATTAAGCTACATCAAACACAACACAAGACCCATTTCCGATATATCTTCATTTCACATATTAGACCTTCAAGATCACATACTCAAACAATACTAAGTAACATCAAGTTCATCAATTAGCACCGCCACCCATAAGGTGGACCATACCACTCAAATAGCAATTCATAATAAGAATTATACAATGAGAGCAACTCATCAACAAATCAAACCATCATTACCCATAAGCAATTTATCAATATTTCACCATATTAAGGCCCTTAGGGCAGTAGCTACACCAACATGACAAATACAAGAAGACCCAAGTTCATACCCAACTCAAATCATGCTCACATAACCCATTTTCAAGTCAAAAATTGAAGTATGCATAAACAAGAGTTTCATGGAGTTTTAACATCAAAATCATATATTCAAACCAAGATAAATACATTTAAACCATTAGAACTTAGTTACAAGAAGACCCATAATAGAAATCAAAGTTTAGAAGAAGTTGAGTTTAAAACCCCTTTTTGAAAACCATTTTGGAAGTTGGCTTCTTGAATGGAAAGGTATTCAAGAATGGATACCATACTTTTAGGAGAAAGAAACCCACGAATTTGATGAAGGAACAAGCCCAAAGCAGCCCTCCTTTCCCTCCTTGAGCCTTGGCTTCAATGGTGACTTTGAGAGAGTTTTCTTTTTAGAGAGAGAGTTTGAATGATGAAGTGAGGGGGTCTTGTCTAGGTCTAGGGTTTAAAACTAATTTAATATAACCTAAAAATACCAAAATTATACACCTAGGGTCTTATAAGACTTGGGGTGTATTTATATAAAACACCCCAAGTTGGCAGCCTTAAGTCGTGCACTGGCAGGCCTCGTCGACGAGACCTCCTCGACGGACCGTCACGTTCACCACGGATCGTCATGGGATCCCGTCGAGGAACACTTGGCTCCAACTGGAGCCTGTCCAAGTTTCCACTCTCTGTCACTCGCGACGCCCTGGATCGACGGACCGTCCTAAGTGCAACGGACCGTCGCCATGGTCGTCGTGAGCCACTGATAGGCAGACTTTGCCCAAGTCTTGGGCCCTTCATCTAGGGCCCCTTGTGGGTCCTAGGTGGGGTCGTGCCCGGACGTCAAACCCCTAAACTAAGTTGTCTAGGTCTAAGGAACATCCGACGCATGTTTTAAGTAAAACGAACACCTAAAACTCATCCAAACTCGCCAAGACATACAAGTACATTCTAAGGCATACCATCCGAACGTCATGGATGTTTTTGGTCGATTGAACTCCAAACTTAACCAAACTTTGCACACTGCCTAAGGACACCTAACTAACTCCGTTTAACTTAAAATTAACTCAAGAAACAACCATGAGGCTCTAGTTCACCTTAGTTCATTTTGGGGCGTTATATTCTCCCCTACTTGGAATAACATTCGTCCTCGAATGACGCTTAAATTTTAAGAACAACAAGGACTCACTTAGCATCATATAATACGCTTAGATCATGATCAAAACACTAACAATCAAAGCATCCACTAGCAAGGAACATCATTTTACACTTTTAACACTTAGCAACATAGGCAACTTTCACCAATTTTCACAAAGTCAAAAATTCAACCTCAATCTTCTTTTATGGAGGAACTACCTTCTCCAACGTTAAAAATGCTCATAAACAATGGCTTTACACACATTGAAACTAAAATTCAAGACAAAACAATTTTCTTCAAAATGCCAAATTTTATTACAGTGAAGTTGATTGCCATCTTACCAAATTTTTTGAAAAATTCATTCTCTAAGCAATTCATCAAGACGACATGATCATAGGAACTATAAAACCATATATACTCATTTCATAACACAAAAGCAACAATAACCAAGAGCTGAGACTTACCAAAACCTTCAATCCGGATTAATTATCCTTTCTAGCCCCCATCCCATAGGAAGGGTTCTTCTTGGGAGCATTAGGATCTAGGGAAGCTTGATTGACATCTCTCCCCCTTGATTTAAGGTTTGGGCAGTCCCTCATCTTGTGGCCATTATTACCACATGCAAAACAACCATCCGTTCTGGCAAGACACTTACCCCCATGTTGCTTGCCACAAGTAGGGCACCTAGCCCTTTCATAGGAATGACCACCACCTTGAAAAGATTGATTTGGAGCCCTATCCTTGTTTCCCATAGAAGAATCTTGGGGATAAAACCTCTTCTTAGGCCTTTGGTGACTAGAATCATCCGACCTAGGTCTCTTACCCTCTTGCCTTATCTCCCTAATTTTGGACTCCTCAATTTGTTGCGCATAAACCATGAGCCTAGAGATATCCATGTCATTAAGAAGCATAGCCGTACGACACTCTTTTTCCACCAAGCTAGACACGCCCATCACAAACTTGTTCATCCTAGCCCTAAGGTTGGCTACCATGGTTGGGGCATACTTAGAGAGTTGGGTGAATTTGAGAGAGTACTCTTGCACACTCATTCCCCCTTGACGGAGGTTCATGAATTCAACCATCTTCTTCTCCCTCCAATCTAAAGGAAAGAATCTATCTAGGAAAGCCTCTTTGAAATCCTCCCAATCAACCGGTCCTCTTTCTAAGGGTATCTCACCCCTCGATTGCTCATACCACACTTGAGCAACATCCTTAAGTTGGTAAGCGGCCAATTCCGCTTTCTCCCTAGGGGTCACACCCATAGCATCTACCACCTTGAAAACCTCATCTATGAATCCTTGTGGATCTTCATCCACCTTAGTGCCATGAAAAGTAGGAGGGTTCATCCTCATAAAATCCCGAATCCTAGAAGCGGGAGTACTAGCATTTGGTTGGGGCCTATCTCCTAGGTTAGCTTGGCCCACAAAGTGATTGTTGACAACTTGAGCTTGAGCCGTCATGAGTTGGGTCAAGTTCATTAAGGCAGCCCTCAACTCCGCATTTGTCATATCACCCTCAACAAAAGGAGCTTGAGGCATAGGAGGCACTTGAGGTCCTTGAGGTTCCGGAGGCACTTGAGGTTCTTGAAGAGGAACCTCCTCATTTTCCTCCCCTAAGCCAACAATAGGAACTTGGTCAACATGGGGAAGGACTCTCTCATTTGGTACACCTCCCTCCTCCCTTCTAGCGGTCGATCTCCTCGTATTCATGTCCTAAAAACACAAAAGAAGAGGTTGAGAATAGACACCTTATATACTCAACTCTAAGGCACGATACTAGAATAGAGAAGAAAGTGAAACTTCTAGCATTCTATGGCCTCTTGTCCATGGATGTGTCGCGACTCACACCAACGACCAAGATACTACTAGATGTGGCTTGTGAGACTTTCAGACCTTAAACTATTTCCCAAAACCTTATGCTCTGATACCAAGTCTTGTCACGACCCGAAAGAACCCCCTAGAAGTTAGGGAAAACTTTCGAATCGTGACCGGGCATACTTGACCCCTTTGGGGTCTCGTACAAGCCCTCTAACTAGCATTCATCACATAAAGCATGAAAAGTAGTGCGGAAATTAAAACTTTTCACGATAATAATAACAAAAGGAGTCTTTTCATAAATACTAAGAAATCTTATCGTCACAAGCCAACTTAAAGACACAATTTGGAATCTTAGGGACACGGCCCTTTACAATAAAAGTAAATACATTTTTTTTAAGTATTAATAAAGAAACTAAGAAACATAAAACTATGTCCTCGAATATATGAGGAAATACCCAATCCTTGAGAGATAGAATTCCCAAGCTTCAACTCCGATCCTCCAAAAAGGCTTCCAACCTATACTCATAAGGTATATAAAAGTATGGGGTTAGTACAACAATGTACTAAGTATGGCATATGCAAAAACATGCAAAAAGGGACATTTTAGTAAAGATAGCTTTTTATGCAATTCAAATATAACCTTCATGAATCTAGAAGCAAACCCACATAAGAATCAACAATTAACACTTTATGGCTATCTTACCAAACTTAAAGTAAACAAAAGGAACATTTCAATTAACTTTGCTAAACTTGCAATAAAATTGAATAAAGCATCATAGTGAACATTTTGAATTCTTACAATGGAGACCTTACAGTGAATGGCACGGTCCAAGTCATATGAACTCTTTTCCTTTGAAGTTGCCCTAACCCAAGGTTATCCTAAGACTCCCTAAGGTGAGCTAAGAAGGGATTTTCATTACACCTCCCTTCAAAGCACACCAAAGCGACTCTTAAAACTACCAAATCTTAGGCTTACTTCGTTGGAAATCAAATCCATGCCCTTGGCTAACATATGCAAAACACTCATGGAAATATAGGTCATACCAAGTGCAATGTGAGAGTAGCATCCCATACTACCACTCCCACTTAGTACTCCTAATGGATTCCATTTACTCAAGTACTCCACAATAATCCTCCATAACAATACACCATAGTACTCATTCACACGGATTTTCAATGAACGTAACGCGTCTCCCATAGAGGTATAGGTCACAAACCAAGTGCAAATGGAGAACTAGCATCCCGACTACTACGCCACTCATTGCTTCTACTACTCGGTAACTAATTGGATTGAGCCAATATCACGACATACATACACAATTCAACATACACAAGATAAGTAGTTTCAAATCATTCTTTTGTGGGAGTTAGCTTAACCGACAAAGACAAGAGAGCTGGACATGGAATCCCGATATTAACCACCTATCGGATGAGGGGATCCTTACTATCCCTAGTGTAAGGTATGCGCTTAGCGTTTACTGGCTTTTCCAATAGCTACACCTATGCGGGCACATAGTTAAGGGATAAGGCGATTGTTACTAAGTAACTCACTCTCTACTAACGAGGAGTACTCATCTCAAGAGGTACTTTGGATTACAACATCTCAACTAACGAAGTGCAATCCACCTCCCCTTCATATCCTCTCGGTGCTAGGATAACTCCACACGGATTTCTCAACATAATAGTCTATCTTAGAAAGCTCACTAGGAAATGGAGAGGTTGTTACTAGACACTACATCTCAACTCACGAAGTGTGTCCACCTCAAGATTCCCCTTTTTGCTCAACTTGACATAATACAAATCTTAAATGAGTGTGTGTGTACATGTGCACACCTTGCATATAAGCATCATTTCATTATCATCAAGTTCTACTCATACTTTAACCTTGATTCATCAAGCTACACACTTTACATACTTCTCATAATCATATACTTCATTTAGACATAAACTAGGTCAAATATGCAATTCAAGCTACATCAAACACAACACAAGACCCATTTCCAATATATATCTTCATTTCACATATTAGACCTTCAAGATCACATACTCAAACCATACTAAGTAACATCAAGTTCATCAATTAGCACCGCCACCCATAAGGTGGACCATACCACTCAAATAGCAATTCATAATAAGAATTATACAATGAGAGCAACTCATCAACAAATCAAACCATCATTACCCATAAGCAATTTATCAATATTTCACCATATTAAGGCCCTTAGGGCAGTAGCTACACCAACATGACAAATACAAGAAGACCCAAGTTCATACCCAACTCAAATCATGCTCACATAACCCATTTTCAAGTCACAAATTGAAGTATGCATAAACAAGAGTTTCATGGAGTTTTAACATCAAAATCATCTATTCAAACCAAGATAAATACATTTAAACCATTAGAACTTAGTTACAAGAAGACCCATAATAGAAATCAAAGTTTAGAAGAAGTTGAGTTTGAAACCCCTTTTTGAAAACCATTTTGGAAGTTGGCTTCTTGAATGGAAAGATATTCAAGAATGGATACCATACCTTTAGGAGAAAGAAACCCGCGAATTTGATGAAGGAACAAGCCCAAAGCAGCCCTCCTTTCCCTCCTTGAGCCTTGGCTTCAATGGTGACTTTGAGAGAGTTTTCTTTTTAGAGAGAGAATTTGAATGTTGAAGTGAGGGGGTCTTGTCTTGGTCTAGGGTTTAAAACTAATTTAATATAACCTAAAAATACCAAAATTATACACCTAGGGTCTTATAAGACTTGGGGTGTATTTACATAAAACACCCCAAGTTGGCAGCCTTAAGTCGTGCACTGGCAGGCCTCGTCGACGAGACCTCCTCGACGGACCGTCACGTTCACCACGGATCGTCATGGGGTCCCGTCGAGGAACACTTGGCTCCAAGTGGAGCCTGTCCAAGTTTCCACTCTCTGTCACTCGCGACGCCCTGGATCGACGGACCGTCCTGAGTGCAACGGACCGTCGCCATGGTCGTCGTGAGCCACTGATAGGCAGACTTTGCCCAAGTCTTGGGCCCTTCATCTAGGGCCCCTTGTGGGTCCTAGGTGGGGTCGTGCCCGGACGTCAAACCCCTAAACTAAGTCGTCTAGGTCTAAGGAACATCCGACGCATGTTTCAAGTAAAACGAACACATAAAACTCATCCAAACTCGCCAAGACATACAAGTACATTCTAAGGCATACCATCCGAACGTCATGGACGTTTTTGGTCGATTGAACTCCAAACTTAACCAAACTTTGGACACTGCCTAAGGACACCAAACTAACTCCGTTTAACTTAAAATTAACTCAAGTAACAACCATGAGGCTCTAGTTCACCTTAGTTCATTTTGGGGCGTTATACTCTTAGTCTTGCATGTATGAATGACATGAGACTTGAATGATGTTAAGACGGTCCTTTATGTGAAACATTGAAACTAGTGGTAAGATTATGAAACTTGAAGTCGAAAGTGGTAATGGTATCCTTCTTGTAATGAATGATGGACTTAAGTTTGATTGGCTGGAACTAAATCATATCAATCCTTAGGAAAGTCATTATGAGCTTCTTGTCGCCATTGTAAGACAACCCTAGGGGAGCTCTTTGGTAGGATAAATGTAATTAGGTTATGAACTTGATATGGAACCCTTTGTATGAACCTTTAATGTGAATTACTCTATGAGAACAAAGGCTAGCACCGAGTGATTATGGTAAGGGAAGTATTCTAGTTAAAGGATGAGGATAGAATACAAAGTAAGCCCTTCATATTCCTTAACCATGTGCCTACATGGGATGTGTCCAAGTTCTACCATTGGCAAGTAGAACACCCTCCATTGGAGTAGGTTACAACTCCGGATTCCATGCTTTGCTACCATGGTCTATGTCGGTTATTGCTTATTCCCATCATGTGGGATACCTATAAGCATTATAGAAGTTCTATGGAGTTTAGGTGGTGGTATGGATGCTATCTAGACATTGCACAATAGGTTTTGAAGATGTTAGTGAGAGTCCCTAGGTCTTCTCCAAGACCATTACTTGAATGTCCTATATGTGATGAATGTCTCTTAATGAACTAATAAAATAATGGCTTATGTTAGAAAGCATGTAAATGAATGAGTACCTACTCTAGAGTGACTTAAGGATTCCTTAGTTAAAGTGTGAAGAGGGCTTAAGGGATGATCTTTTCATGTCTTATCTAGGGAAGTCTTGAGAATGACTCTAGTTAGGGAAGTTGGTTGATAATTTAGGCATGATCTAAACTTAGGAAGTCTTAAGGATTATTTTGGTAACCTTGAAGAGAGTGTATGGAGTTCTCTTCTAGGAGTAGTTAAGTAAGTCTTTTGATAACCTTGGTAAGGAGAATGTCACATTATACATGTTATGTGTTTTGGTGTCTTGTAAGTGTGTATGGCTCATTATAAGTAGTCTTGAGGATAATTTAGGCATGCTTAGAGAGGGTGTATGGGTGGTCTCTCTTTGTGTTGCTTAAGTGGGTCTTAGGATAGTTTTTAGTAAGGGAATTGCATGCTATAAAGTGTCTATGGTGAAGCTAAGAAACTTCAATGTACACCGAAGGAACTTCACTGTAACAGTGATATAGTTCACTGTAAAGATTTCTAAAAATGTTCTAAATTTATTAAGTGATTTCTTATGTGTTTCAATGGTGTGAAATGTTTTTCTTATGATTATATTATGATATTTAAATCAAAAGATGCATATTTCCAATAAATGTTCATTTTCATGATTTTTATGCATTATGTCATACTTAGTACATGTGGTTGTACTAATTCCATGCTTTTATTTATCTCTATAGTGGTTGGTAGGTGAGGAGCATTGGGAAGCAAGACTTGGATCGTAGCATCGTTCAAGTGAAGTTGAAGTATGTCCTCATTTGACTCGAGGGAATAGATGTCTTTTATTTCTCTTATTGAAGTATTTTAATAGACTTAGTAGTACTATATTTCTATTGTGTATGGGCCGTGTCCCAAGTACTCTTGTGTCTAAACTTTGATGAGATTGAGACTTAGTATTTCTTATGAGTTTTATACGAAAGAGATTTTTAAATACTATGAAAATGTTTGTGAAAAATTTTAATTCCGCACTACTTTTCACTATGTATATGCAATGAACGATACGAAATGGCTTGTATGAGACCTCCGAAAGGTCGAGTACGCCGGTTGCACTCCGAGAGTATCATATCTTCTAGGGTGTGGTCTCGGGATGTGAAAGTTTGGAGCTTGTTTTGTGGCCAATTTTGGAGAATAATTTTGTAACTCTTGGTGTTTATAGTAAAGATTTTGGTCCAGTGGTTTTTTACTCTTCACGTCGAACGAATTTCTACAGATATTGTTGTGTCTTGTGTGATTGTCTTATTCTTATCTTTTTGTTTTAGTTTGGCGGATATTCTTGTTGTCCATTCTTCATATTACTTGATTTGGTTTGTCTTCTCTTGGTTCAAATTGAAAGGGAAAGTTTAGATTTGGGTATTGTTTCGCTACTATCTTATCTGGCATTCTTGTTAGTGCTTTGTCTTTTCCAACAAGGTGGTATCAGAGCATTGGTTATTGATTTATTATTGATAATTGATTTTAATGGTGGAGGAAAATATGAGAAATATGGTTTGTTTAAATGGTAGTAACTATCATTTGGAGAGGCAAGATCAAGAGATCCTCTATTTTTCAAGAAAATGCATATACTTGTGTTGACCTCTAATAAACCTCAGTCCGTGACGGATGAGGAATGAGAATTTGAGCACTTATAGGTTTGTGTCTATATTAGACAATGGGTTGAAGATAATGTTTCAAATCACATTGTGAATGAGACATGCTAGAAGTTTGTGGGACAAGCTTGAGACGCTTTATTCTTTGAAGATTGGCAACAATAAGTTGTTTCTATTGAAACAATTGATGAATATCAGGTATAAAGAGGGAACTCCTATTTCTGATCATATTAATGATTTTCATGGTGTTATTGATTAGCTATCTGGAATTAATTGTAAAATTTGATGAAGAAATATAGGGACTATGGCTTCTTAATACTCTGCCAGAATATTCTTTTAAAACTCTACAAGTTTCTTTGACTAATTCTACTTCCAGTGGTGCTGTGACCATGGAATATGATAAAAGTGGCATCTTTAATGAAAACATGAGAAGAAGATCTCAAGAAGTCCACTTCAGACAGAGTTTTTCGCTTCGTTAAACCGTTGTATCGTGCTCAAATTTGAACTGAGAATTATCAGCGTCTAGTTCTTGAAATTCCACGATGGATATCTAATTTGGAGGTCTGTAGATTATGACTTTGGAGGCGTGAATAGTAGCTCGTTTTTAGGTTAAATCTCTCATCTAATTCTCTAATTTTGGTGCAATCTTCTTTTGTTGTTGCTCGTTGTTTGGTGCTTGTTTTGTGGTCAATTTTGGATAACGATTTTGTAACTCTTGATGTTTATAGTGGACCTTTAGGTCCTGTGGTTTTTTACTCTTCACATCGAATGTTTTTCCACGTAAATTGTTGTGTCTTGTGTGATTGGCTTGTTCTTATCTTGATGCTTTAGTTTGGTTGATACACTTGTTATCCATTCTTCATATTGTTTGATTTAGTTTGTCTTCTCTTGGTTCAAATTGAAAGGAAAAAATAGATTTGGAATGTTGAAAATGGGTAATAATCATGAGGTTGCAATTCTTGGTATTGGGACAGTTTGTTTTGAAAGTAACAGTGGTTCCAAACTAGTTCTCAATAATGTCAAACATGCCCCAGATGTTTGCTTGGATTTGATTTATGTGGGATACCTTGATGATGAATTTGATTTCTGTGGGATACCTTGATGACGAATTTGATTTCTGTGGGATACCTTGATGATGAGGGTTATGTTAATACCCTTGGTGCTGTCCAGTGAAAGCTTACAGAAGTTCGATGGTTGTAGCCCGTGGTGATAAGTTGTCTAACTTGTATTTTTCTGGGACTCCATTTTTAGAGGCTCGATGAATTTGGTGGAGAATGATACATCATCATTGTTATAGCATAGAATACTGAGTCATATGAGCGAGAAGGGGATGAACAATTTGGTAAGAAGAATTTGCTTTCTGGAGAAGCAAAGTTGAACAAGTGTGTTCATTGCATAGCAGGTAAATAGAAGAGAGTTTCTTTTCAGAGTTATCCACCTTCAAGAAAGCTTAATTTGTTGGAGTTGGTACATTCTGATTTGTGTAGTCCTTTTAAGGTAAGGCCTCATGGTGTTGCACTTTATTTTGTGACTTTTATTGATGATTATTCACACAAACTCTAGGTATTCTCTTTGAAGTCCAAGGATCAGGTACTTGATGTGTTCAAGAGTCTTCAGGACTTTGGTTGAGAGACAGGGAAAAAATTGAAATGCATTCGTTCTGATAATGGTGGTGAGTCTATTAGCCCTTTTGATAGATATTACAGAGAGCAGGGTATTAAATATCAGAAAACTCCTCCAGAAACTCCTCAGCTAAATGGTTTGGCGGAGAGGATGAATAGAACTCTTGATGAATAGAACTCTTGTTAAGAGAGTTAGATATTTGCTTTCAAATGCTAAGCTGTCAAATTCCTTTTGGGCTGAAGCACTTAATACTGCTGCATATGTTATCAATTTATCTACTACCGTTGCTTTGAATGGTGATGTCCCTGACAGAGTTTGGTCTGGTAAGAATTTTTCTTATGATTATCTTAAAGTTTTTGGGTGTAAAGCCTTTGTGCATGTTCCTAAGGATGAAAGATCAAAGTTAGATGTTAAAACTAGGCATAAGTATCTTTTTTGGTTATGGTCAAGATGAATTTGGCTATCGCTTCCTATCCAGTTGAGAAGAAACTTGTTAGAAGGTGTAATATTGTGTTCTTTGAAGACCAAACAATTGAAGATCTTGACAAAGTTGAGAAAAATGATTCTCAGAGTAGTGACATCATAGTTGATGTTGATCTAGTGCCTTTGACAATTCCACCAGGTGAAAATCTTCAAAATGATGAAAATCAAGTTGATATTGAAGATGGTGATCATATTCAGAACGACCAGTATGCCGTTGATGCTCCACCGCAAGACGATGTGGTTGGTAAGCAACCAACTATTATTGATGCTCCAGAGAGTTCTCTTAGAAGATCTACTAGAGAGAAAATACCTTCATCTCGTTATTCTTCTAATGAGTATGTACTCTTTTCTGATGGGGAGAACCAGAGATTCTTGATGAGGCCATGGAAAGTGAAGAAAAAGAAAAGTGGTTTAATTCTATGGAGGATTAAATGAAGTCTCTACATGATAATCATACCTTCGATTGTTACCTAAAGATCGAAAAGCTTTAAAAAACAGGTGGATTTTCCGGGTGAAACATGAAGATGGTAATCCAGATCCACGATACAAGGCTAGATTAGTTGTGAAGAGTTTTATCCTAGTAAAAAAGGGATTGATTTTGATGAGATATTCTCACCAATTGTGAAGATATCATCCATCCGCGTGGTTCTAGGATTTGCTGCAAGTATAGGCTTGGAAGTTGAACATATGGATGTTAAAATTGATTTTCTCCATGGTGACTTGGATGAAGAAATTTATATGGAGCAGCTGGAAGGTTTTGAAGTCAAGGGAAAAGAGAATTATGTTTGCAAATTGAAGAAGAGTTTGTATGGCTCAAAATAAGATCACAGGCAATGGAACAGGAAATTTGGTTCTTTTATGAGTCATCAGGGGTTCAATAAGACTTCTTCAGACCGTTTTATTTTTGTGCAAAAATTCTCTGATGGTGACTTTATTATTATTTTGCTTTATGTTGATGACATGTTTGTTGTTGATCATAATTCTTGCAGGATTAAAGAATTAAAGCAAGAGTTGAATTAGGACCAGCAAGGCAGATTCATGGCATGTATATTGTCCGTGATAGAGATGTCAAGAAGTTGTGGTTGTTATAAGAGAAGTATATTCAGAAAGAACTTTGTAGATTCAACATGGACAAAGCTAAGATTGTTAATACACCTTTAGCTATGCACTTCATATTGAGTACTAGACGTTTTCCTTTTAGTGATGGTGAGAAGGAAGATATGAAGAAAGTTCCTTATGCTTCAGTTGTTGGTAGTTTGATGTATGCAATGGTGTGTGAAAGACCAGATGTTGATCATGTTGTTGGTATTGTTAGTCATTTTCTTTCTAACTCGGGAAGAGAGAATTGTAATGTTGTAAAGTGGATTATTTGATATCTTTGTGGCACTTCTAGTTTGAGTTTTTTGTTTTGGTACAGGAAAGCGTATTCTTTGTGGTTACACTGATCCATACATGGATGGTGATGTTGTTAATCGTAAGTCTACTTCAGGCTACTTGATTGCTTTTGTGGAAGGAGTTGTGTCTTGGCAATCTATGTTGCAAAAATGTGTTGCTTTATCTACTACAGAGGCTGAGCTTATTGATGTTGTTGAAGCTTGCAAAGAGTTGATCTGGATGAAGAGATTTATCGGAGAACTTGGTTGTGCTCAAGAGAGGTGTGCTTTATTGCGACAGTCAAAGTACTATTCATCTTGGCAAGAATCCTACATTTCATGGTCGATTTAAACACATTGTTGTGAGGTATCATTGGATTCAAGATGTATTGAATTCTAAGGTTCTTGAACTTGAAAAGATCTATACCAATGATAATGGTTTCGACATGATGACTAAAGCTTTGCCAAGAGGAAAGTTTGAGGAATGTTGCATGATTGACGGAATGACGGTCTCCTCCACATAGTTGTGAGGAAGAGAATTGTTGGATTTAGGATCTTTTTTTCTCTTCCTATGTGAATAAATAAAAGTCTTATTAGGACCAGCCAACTTAGCCCATAAACCCAATATTATGTGTCATATATAAGACTTATTTGATCTTATTTTCAGAAACACAAGAGAAAAATCAAGAGAGTTCGTCTTAGAGATTGAGAGGAAAAAAAAGAAAAATGTCATTTCTGCTTCTCGAATTTTTCTGCTCAGGCAGTCCGCTTAAGACGGAGTTTTTCGCTTCATTAATTGTTGGATCATGTTCAAATTTGATCTTGGAGTTCTCAGCATCTGGTTCTTAAAATTCAGCGGTGGAGATCGGATTTGGAGGTCTGTAGCTTCTGATTTTGGGGGCGTGAACAGTAGCTTGTTTTTGGGTGAATTCTCTCCTCTAATTCTCTAGTTTTGATGCTATCTTGTTTTGTTGTTGCTCGTTGTTTGACACTTGTTTTGTGGCCAATTTTGGAGAAAAATTTTGTAACTCTTGATGTTTATAGTGGAGCTTTTGGTCTTGTGATTTTTTACTCTTCATATTGAAGGGTTTTCCACATAAATTGTTGTGTCTTGTGTGATTGACTTATTCTTATCTTGTTGTTTTAGTTTGATTGATATAATTGTTGTCAATTTTTCATATTGCTTGATTTGGTTTGTCTTCTCTTGGTTCAAATTGAAAGGAAAAATTTAGATTTGAATATTATTTCATTGTTATCCTGTTTGGCATTCGTGTTAATGTTTTGCCTTTCCCAACACTCATTTCCACCAATTCTCTTCTTTGTACTTGTAAAATTTTATCTTTATTAAGAATTTTTAATTTATTCACTACATTTCAAAGACATTACATCAATATTAATAAATTGAGTATGTGATAGAAAAAAATTATTCTTTTTTTAATCTGTCAAAAATAACAAATATATAGAAAAAGAAACAAATTAGAAAATACTTTAAGTGAAATAAGGACATTGTGAGTACCTTTTTGTTGCTTTGGAGTTTATGTAAAAAATAAAATCACTTTGTTTTTGTTTTTCATTCAGTATTCGGAATTCATATTAGAGCTTTGATTAAATTTGAATCGCGCTCTGCAGATCCAATTAGAAATGACGCTTTCAATAAAAAAAAATTTAAATTCAAGTTCAAACTCAAAATCTCTGATTAATAGTGAAACACTCTCACCAGTACAGCACAAACATATTGGTAATCATATAACCACAAGTCCGCAACCCACGCTCCCTTTTTAAAAAGCTTATAGTTGAGGACTTGCATAGGTTTCCGCATAACATGGCAGTAGCCTGCCATTCTAATCTGCAAAGTTACTAGACAAGTTTCATTGGAGGAATGAATAATTCATAAACAAATAGCTTCAGCACTACCACTAGTGTTCCCTTTCAAAACAAAGATTCTCCACCAATGTCCCAACCAAAATATAACGTTAAACAACAAATCAACAATTAGAAATGTCATTATCTTTGCGTTGTATAATTGTATTATATGTGTAGTACTTCAATTTACTTGTTAAATTTTACTTTGAAAATAATAATTATTATAATGAATTTATCATTTTTTTAATAGATGAATAGGATCTATAAAAATCAACAATTAGAAATGTCATTATCTTTGCGTTGTATAATTGTATTATACGTGTAGTACTCCAATTTACTTGTTAAATTTTACTTGAAAATAATAATTGTTATAATGAGTTTATCATTTTCTTTTTATAAATGAATAGTGTCTTACCAAAGGCAAAGCCAGAATTAAGAGTGGGATTTTTAAATTTTCGTTAGAACAGTCTATCAATTTTGTGAGGAGTTCACAAATTAATATGCATATATATTCAATTGATTTTTTTAGTACAAATATAAAATTGATGAAAAAACTACTCGATTCTTTCGAATCCATGAACCTCCACTTAGCTCCGCCTCCAAGTCTTACACATATTTACTTACTATGTTTTTCAAAGGAATTAACTTATTGTTAATAAATTAAGAATATAAGAGGTAAAACAAATTTATCCTTTCTCGATTTATCAAAAATGACAAGTAAAAAAAAGATATCAATTGAGAAATATTTGACAGTACATAGGGACGAGGAGGGTATCAAAATTTGCTTTCTCTGTCCTTAAATAAAAGGCGATTATTATTTTACACTTTTATCTCGAAATAAATTATCATAAAATTAGTATTTCATTCAAAATAAAAATAACTTATCGCATTCATAAATTATTCCACACTTTATAACTGAATAAATAATTAAAGAGTACTAAAAACTTATCCGAAAATTATTATTTTTTAACCATCACAACAAACGAAGCTTAATAAGACAACAACAACCTGGACAGAGGTTGTCCGTCCACCATTCGCATTACAACAAAAATTTTCTCTTTAAAGTTATTCCATAATTGAATTAGGGAGTAATTGTCGTATTTCGCCTTTTGAATTATTCTTTTTAAAATTAAATTGAATTAGTTAAACCTAATAATTTCAAAATTAAAAATTGTATATTCAAAAGTTATACTTACTAGAAATACTATACATCAAAATAAATTTTTACGGAAAATAAAGATCATATTTTCAAATATTGATTAAAACTAATATAATTTAACTTTCTACAAATAAAATATGATAATTAATTTGGGATGAGGATTTAATTCTACCAAAGAATGTGGTGCAGTAAATTGGGTTGTTTTTCTCTTAATCAAAGGCCTCGAATTCGAGCCTTTGATATAAAAAAAAATCATTGGTAGGAAATGTTATATTCGTAATGAGGCTTGTGCTACGCGAATCTAGATTAGCCAGACTCCAATAATAATACCAAACACTATATGAGAAGAAAAAAAATCTTCAATAGACAATTTCCTCAGAATTCTCTTTTTATTATTGATTTTTTTATCATTCATCGAAGATACTTGTAGATATTAAGTGAAAAAATTTCAAAACTTGAAGATTATAAGGGTATAATCCGTATAAAGTAAAATAATTTTCCTAAGATATTTTTTTTTAAAAAAATGATATTAGCAAATCAAAATTTTTGAAAAATATTTTTTGTAGGAAAATAATTTCTTAAAATTGAGAAAAAAGATATTTCTAATGAAAAAATAAATTCATTAATAACATTTTATATTGATTGTATCTTTTTCACTGTCCAACACACCACATCTTAATCCTATCCCTGTGAACACACTGTCACACTCATGTCTCCCCACCCCATCTATCATAATATTTCTCATATATAAATTTTTTAAAGATAATATTTTTTTGTTAACCTAAATATAAGAAAATAAGTAAGAAAGTGAGACATTACCTCACTTTTCCCTTTTCAGATAATTGTTTTTGTTTTCTCTACTTTCTGCTTTTCTCTTTCAATTTGTTTTTGTTTGTGGGTCGGGTACATCAATACACATATTATTTGGTTTTGATAAATTTCTGGCCCTCTTGGGCCTTTTGGTTTAAAAAATGGGTAAAGTACAAAAATTAAATACTTTTATGATAAAATTATTATTTATCCCTTATAAGTTTATAATTACAGAAATTTCTAAAAAATTTAAAGCGTTGATACATTAATCTGATGCGCGAGATACATTAATCGTTAAGTAAGATACATTACATCTTATACATCATGATACACTAATTTGATATAAATTTTATACATAATACATTAATCTGATGTGCGGGATACACTAATATGATGCTTGAGATACACTAATTTGATGCGAGATACATTTTATACATGATACACTAATCTGATGCGCGAAAATAAAGAATATTGGAGATATGTAAAACTTATAGAGGATAATGGTAATAAGTAAACTAAAAAGTGAGATTTTTATAATATTTCCTTAAGAAAATATCTTGATTTTCGATTTTAACTTTGAAATATTTGATCGTTTACTAAATTGTGAAGTGACGTATTGAAAAGTTGATAATGTATGTTATATAATTTTTTGAAGAAATGATTCATAATTTAGTTTTGAATCAGTAATGAATGGGTACTTGTATGTCCAATTATAATTTATGTACATCAAAATTTGAAATGTCAGTTACAACTTACTGCTATATAGGTAGATGTATGTATATCAAGAATTTGAAAATGAGTCAGTAGCTATTCTAAGAAGAATATATGTTTATTGAATCACTACATAATTTATACAAAATGCTACGTATTTGTTGTTAAAAGGAGAAGCCTATTTATATTAAGTGCTACTTTCATTGGACAACATTTTCTTGATACATATACATCAAATTTTCTGATGTTAGTAACATTTTTTTGATACGTATACATGAAATTTTCTGATGTTAGTAACTATTACGCACTCCTTCAATCTCAAAATTTTTGTTATGTTTTTTTTTTTTTTTTACAATTGAATTATATGAATTTTGATCATTATTTTATCATATATTTCTTACATTAACTTTTTACTTGTCCACTTTGCACATATTCCTACAGAAATAACTACTATTACAAATATTTACTATTTTATCACAATACTCATACTAATTAATATATTATTTTAGATCTTGAAAATTGATTTAAAGAGTAAATAATTAATATTGAGAAAAAAAATAAGAAACCAGATTTTTATTTTTGATGTATTAAAAAAAATTACTCCCTCTATCCCAATTTGTGGCACTTTTCGTTTTTCGACAGTACAATAGTTTAACTTTGACCGGATATTTGCGTATGAAATCTTCAAAAATTTTGAAATGAAATTTATGTATTTGTAAACTATATAAAAAGTACTATAAGTCACAATAATTAATAATTCAAAATGTTGAAAGGACCTATGAAAAACTTATGGTCAAAGATAAACTAATTGTTTGAATCTCGAAATGCAAAAAGTGTCTAAGAAAATGGGACGCAGGGAGTAAAAGATAAGCAAATAAATAAAAACGAAAGAGACAATATGTTTCTAGCATAGTTATATGAAAAATATTGCGGCCTCGTCGGCTTCCATTTTAACGATATATATCAATGTTTTTAAAAACTCTGTTGGGACTCGCTCTGGGGCGGAACTAGCAAAACGCCCCAAAATTCAATTGTGGGGCTTAGTTCTGTAAGACTTACGTCCTAAGCGCCCGATTGTACGCCCTAAGCACGTCCAACTCCCAACGCTCGTCTCATAGATCTTACACAAATTATTTGTTAAAATCTTTAGTTAACATTGTTTATCCTCGTAATTTTTGAATAATTGAATGATATTTAATAATTTTTTAATCTATAGAGATAAGAAGATTGTGAGTAACTTAAATAACAAGTTGTAGTATCGTATCTTTACTATTTGGTAATATCGTGTAGGTAATTATTTAGTACGTAATATTTCTTTTAAAAATACATAGTGAAATTTTATTTTTTCACTTATCATTTATCTTCATAATTTTGTTATATGTCTCAAAATTATCACATTTTATTTTGCTATTTGAATCTAATTTGATTTTTATTCATGATAGAGTGATGTTTTTATTATAATATTAGTAAGTTTTATTGATTATTTTCTTTTAGGGGGGATAAATTGTATAGTATAATAAAAAAGTATTTTTAAAAATAATGATTCTTTTATTATTAGGAAGTTAAGATATTAGATTATTTATACTAGATAATCATGTTAGAAGTTTTATTTTCTATGAGTTTCCTTAATTATGTTTGTAATTATCTCAAACTATTGATGTATTTTTATAATTTTGTATTATTATATTATGATATTATATTGTAAATTAAAAATTTAAAGATTTGTTGGGCTTACGCCACACGTCTCGAGGCTTACGCCTCGTTCTATAATAAGCAAAATGACTCGTCTTATGCTCTGTCTTTTAAAACACTGATATATATTATTATTATTTTTATAAATTTTTTATGAAATTTTGATTGACGTTGAAGTCGGATTAAATTTAAATGGGGAAGCAGGAAAGAATGCTTAACATTCACTCAGAATGTTGGTTCAATTTTAGAGTAATAATTCAGTCCTCAAAATATATATGAGCCACCTGCCTTGTCCACCTAATTATCTCAACTATATATATAGAGTAGGCATAATCAAGAGGAAACTCCATAACATCAAAGATGGCGTCGTCTACACAGGAACACCACCTCCATCATCTTCCTACTCCTTATGGCACCACTACTGCTCCCCCACCAACTCCATCGGCACACTCTAATCATAATCATAATCATAATCTTCTTTCCACTTCTGAAGCCGCTGATTCTCTATCTCGTCTTCTCCACCGTATCCCACCCACCCTTTCCCTCTCCTTCCCCGGTCGCCGTCAATCTCCACCACCAACCACCGCTCCTCCTCTCATCTCTCTTTCCGATGCAAAATCAATTCGTCACTCTAACCTCCTTTCCGCTGCAAAACAACACGGTTTCTTCCAGCTCACACAACACTCCATCTCCTCTCACCTCGCTCAATCAGCTGAATCGGAATCTGCATCCATTTTCAACGATGAGAAACAACTCTGCTTCCCGAAGAACTGGCCCTTGGGCTTCGATAATGATGATGACGACGACGATGATGTCGTCTGCGGCCGGTCAATTTGTCTCGACGAGTCAAGTTCAATGGAGTTAGGGTTCAGTTCTATTCATGAATTTACTTCCCAAATGGAAAAACTCGGGTTGGAGGTGATTGAAGAACTAGCGTCTGCTGTTGGGTTTGAGAACCCGGTAGGAGAAGATCGGACCCGGTTCTGTTCGTTGATGTGGATATCCGACACCGAAAGCGGTTCAAGTAACATGCCACTTTCACCGGGTCGGGTTTACCCGTATGTAGTCGGGTTAAAATACCAAATTCGTTGCCGGAAGTACTCCATGTTGGCTGATTCCAGTTGGGTATCTGTCACTCCTCAAGTCGACTCAGTCATGGTAACGCTAGGCGATATTGCTCAGGTAACATTTTTAATATGAATTAAATTTTCATATTTCAAATTTTTTATCGTAACTTTTAAACTAGATCATAATAATTAACCATCTTAAATCATTTAATTATTTAAAATATATAACAAGAATTGACTCTCTCTATACAACACTTTTATTCTTATCTAGGTTAGTAGTCGCAAAAATATAAGAGTACCTGATAATAGATACAACAAGAGAATTATTTAGTGTTAATCAATAAATTATATAATACTCCCTCTTTTTCAAAAAGACTGTTTCTATTTTTTTTTTAATTTGTTTAAAAAAGAATGATCATTTTCTTTTTTTGGTAACACTTTAATTTTAATTTTTCACGTGACATTTTAAGATCACAAGATTAAAGGGCATTTTGGTACATTTGATGTAACTTTAATTTAGAACTACAATATTAATTTTTTTTTTTTTAGACTCCGTTTTAAGTCAAATAAGACTATTCTTTTTGAAACAGAGGTATCCAAATAAAGATGTGATATAGATAGGGACTATAGGGTATAAATATATTGAATTTTTATAAATTAAACTTATTAGTATTACACATATATAATATGAGTTAGAATCAAATATTATATATAAGATGTTCGAATTATCAAAATCCGAAAACGAATATGTACTACTCTACCGTCTCATTTTATGTCATCTTTTTACTTTATATTTGCATTAAAAAATAATGTAGCTTTATCTTTTTACCCTTATTTAATATTTTCTTAAAATAATTTTATAATAAATGATAAATATATTTTTCAAGATTAATTAATTATGTTATCAAGGGTATAGTAGGTAAAATATAATAATTTATGCATAAGTTTTATAAAATGAAAAAATATTGTGATTTAGCTATTTATTGAAAGAATAATATATAAAATGATTTTTGTGTTAATCACTATTTCAAATTTCCGAACATTTTTCTCCTACTAAAGATGAAAAAACCACTTCTAAAAAATAAACTATAAAACACACACTTAAAAGACACATTTATTCAAATCAATCGACCCCTTAATTGGTATACAAGTTGAATTATCTCGGGGAGTTTGGTCGGGGTCAAAATAAATATACGTTTCCGTGATATAATTAATTAGCAGCCTTAAAAGGACCCACTAAACCTAACATATCTTAGATATTTAGGCCCTTTGATATACATATTTGGAACTCTAATTCTTGTTTTATTTGACACGATGAATGTACTTACAATACAATAATATTATTAAGCAGACAATTAATTGTAAGGTTTGCCGCCTTAATGTCACATCTTCTGCCTCAACTTGAAATTTTTTTGATACCTACATGCTCCATTTGTTTTCTAATTTGAGCTCTAATTGACAAATCTTGACTGGTCTAAATAGTTTTATAAGTAATTATTATTATAATTATATTAGAGAAGAATAAGTTAATTATATCTCATTTTACTCGTGATCATTCCAGAATGAAATAAATATATATAGTAGATGCATTAATATAAAATTAAAATATTTGTCATTAATCGTCTACCTTGGATTTATTGGTAATGCATTAGTTATAATATGACAATGACAATGACAATGACAATGACGGCTTAGAGTAAAGTCACATAGAAAATTTATTCTTAATTTGAATAAGTAGTAGTTGATTACCTAATTTAATAATTAATACTTCTATCGTGTTATAACTTACTCCATTTGAAAAGCTTCATCCAATCCAACTTGGATAGGGAAAGGGCATTTATTTGTTCATATTCACATTCATTTTTACTTGTAACTATTTGACGTGACATATTTATTAAAAAAATAATTATTGACATAGGTATTTTATTATATTTTTTCTTAGTAATTGATGTTTAATATTAGGTCTTCAAGAAAGATTTGGAGAATAGTATTTAACGTTAAAGGGTATGTTAAACATGAAGAAATTCATTTTTTTTTTTTATATATCAAATAACAAATAAAAATGAAAATAAGGGTGGAGTATTAATTATTCTCTACCTACAGGATATATAGATAGGCTAAAGACAAAATATTGGTAATGATTGTGACATAATTTGCATTATTTTGCTTAACTTAAAGGCACAAGTAATAGAATTAAAGATTTCGGACGTTTTATTAAGTATGAATTTCGTTGTTGGTTGTTCGACGTCAATTGAAAGGAATAATATTGGGTAACCCTAGCTTATAATTTTTGAGAAGTTAGTTTAGTAAAATATACTGACCTGTCAAATAAAAATGAACGAAATTCGCAGTGTTGGTAAAACTATAGATTGATTGAACTTATTATAACAGTGTAAAAGTGATGTTATTTTCTCCTATTTTAAAGATTGTCAAATTGAGATAACTATAATTTTTGTTGATAATGGACAGGTATGGAGTAATGGAAAGGTGAAAAAAGTGAGAGGAAGACCAGTACCTATAATTAATGGTGAAATCAACAGCAGTAGTAGTAACTCACACTGTATATCAATGACATTGTTAGTTACACTAGCTCATGAAAACACTGTCTCTCCCCTGCTTCCTATCAAATCGCCATCACTTTGTGCGGTGCTCAACAAAGAAGATGACGATGGCCTTGGCGACAATGATTCTAAAACTATAGCGGTAGAGGAGGAAAGTCCACTGTTCAATTCATTTTCTTTCGAGGATTATGCATGGAGAGTCTATCACGAACGTCTTATTCTTAAGGATCCTCTTGTGAGATACCGTGTTTGATTATTACTACTGTTGTTCTTGGCTTCGGTTTGGATTGGATCGGAGTTACCAATTAGCATAAGAAATGGTAGAAAGTATCCAAGTATGTCGATGCTTTAGTTTGTCTGGATCTCACTCTCTTCATTTATTCATTTGTTTTGGGTTTTCGATTTTCTTTTTTGTTCAAGTTAAGGCGTGCTGCTGTTTGATTCTCCTTGTAATTTAGAAATGGGAGTGAAATGTTACGTCTGTATTTTTAAGAAGAAAAAAGACTTCAAGTTTTTAGCCAAGAAATGTGTATTTCTTCCTTGATCATCTGAATAGTCGACATAGAATCTGATTCTACAATGACTTGATTGAGGTTATTTCAGTGACACCATTAAATACCCAATAAAATAGCTATGACCTTTGCATAATTGTTACTTTTTTGGCCATAAAATTCAGGATATAACATGAGCATGTAGCCCATGTGATCTCTGAATATTTCACCACCTCCTGCTGTACTAGTAATTCCTTTGGAGAATACACCAACATAGAGCTTGACAAAATTGAAGTTTGGTTTTAACTAGTTCACTATTTTGATAGATAGTTTAGGCCTGCAGATAGGCAAAGATCTGACCAACTTTTGTTATATGTTCAAACAATAAAAATCAGCCTTTTAAATAAGAGACATGAGGTTGTTGATCTGTTGGATTACCAACCGACTAAGAGCCCGTCTGGATGAGCTTAAAAAAAGTAGTTTTTAAAAAATACTTTTGAAAGTGCTGGAACTTATTTTTAAAATAAGTAGTTATGCGTTTGAATAAAAGTGCTGAAGTTAAAAAAAAGTTGTTGATCTGCTTGGCAAATAAGTGCTGGTAAACACTTTTTTTAATCAAAATGTCTGAAATATCCTTAAAAGCTGTTAACATGATAAAATTTGATTAATTTAATAATAAATAATACTAATAATATAATAATAAAAAAATTAATAATAATAAAATAATATGAAAATAATAATAATAATAATAATTATTATTATTATAATAATATATAATATATAATATATAATAAAAATAAAGAATAATAAAATAAATAATAGTAATAATAAAAAGATAGTAAAATATTAATAATAATATATAATAATAATAATAATAAATAATAATAATAATAATTAAATATAAATAATAATAAATAATAATAATAATAATATAAAAATTTGAAAATAATAATAATAATAATAATAATAATAATATAATTATTATTAATATTATTATAATAATAACAATAATAATAATAATGATAATATATAATAATAATAATAATAATAATAATAATAAATAATAATAAAATAAATAATAATAATAATAATATATAAAATATTAATAATAATAATAAATAATAATAATAATATATAATAATAATAATAATAATAATAATAATATATAATAATAATAAATAATAATAATAATAAAATAATATGAAAATAATATAATAATAATAATAATAATAATAATAATGTATAATAATATATAATATATAATAATATAATGAATAATAAAATAAATAATAATAATAATAAAATAATAAAAATTAATAATAATAGTAATAATATATAATAATAATAATAATATATAATAATAATAATAAATAATAATAATAAAACAAATAATAATAATAATAATAATAATTATAATAATAAAATAAAATAATAATAATAATAATAAATAATAATAATAATAATAATAATAATAATAATAATAATAATAATAATAATAAAAATAAAAATAAAAATAATAATAAAAATAAAAGAATTAAGGGTAAAAAGGTAATATACACGGTCAACATAAAATAACTTTAAAATTGAAAAAAAAAAACATCCATCACCTAGCTTTTAGCCTTTGGCTTAAAATAAGTCATTTTTGACTTAAAATAAATTACTTTCATATTTACCAAACACTCTAATAAGTTAAAAACTAACTTTTAAGTCTGTTTGACCAACTTTTAAGCCCATTCAAAAAGACTCAAATGATTTTAGAACCCTCAAATCTATAGGCACACCTACTTGAATTCGATTGTCTTGATCTCGATCATTCTTGATCTTTATCCTTCTTGAAACTTGAATGCTTAAATTCTTAAACTTTTAGAGAAATTTGCAGCTTTTGATCCACGAGCTTTCTCTAGCTTCTTGTTAAAATTCTTGGTCTTCTTTTTTGAATTATGAGACCCCTATTTATAGTTTTAGAATAGATGAGTTGCGATTGCAATAGGACTCCTTTCGGCCAATCAGATTTAAGTGACATGACATATCAGTTTTGTGGAGCGGGCTTTAATTAAATTCATATTTATTGAATTGAAATATAAATTCAATTATATTAATCCATCATATTTATTTGGATTAATATATTCTTTAATTTAATTTAATCCAAATCGTTTAATAAATTTATATTTAAATAAATTTTAAATTATTACAAATGTCCCCTGCTTCAGGTCTTATCGAGATATTTTATCTTTTAAAGACTAGACTTGAAGTATATTTTTAATTGAATTATAATTAGTTACCGAACGCACACAAGTGTATAATTTAATATACCATTTTAATATATATAATTAAAGTGATATAATTAAATGGGAAGAGATACAAACCCACGTGGCATTGAATAGGGATAATGACCTCTTAATTCCTTTCCACTTTGAGAATAACCACCAAGTGTTTTAAAAAAAGTAAATAAAAAAGAATTGTAATTGAACGAGGAATTGTTATCCTACTCAATTTCATATTCATATATTTTATTTTATTTTTTATTGTCTTAGCCAAAAGAATTTGTAATTGAACTAGGATTTGTATTCCTACTCAATTTCAAATTCATATATCTTTTCTATTATCCTAGCCAAAAAGAATTGTAGTTGAACTAGGACAAGGATTTTATTTCCAGCACATGACATCTATAAATAGACACATTGTCTCCACAATTTTGTCTTCAATTACATATCGTGAGCTACAAGCCTGTGATGAAAGGGACATAATTCAAGGTAATGTTCCTCCTTTTTGTTTTGATTTTCGTCACTTTTATACAGCTTGATATGTATGTCGTAGAAAATTCACATCTCATTGTAGAAAAATCGAAATCATGAACAATTTGATTTTCTAGAAACTAGACTTCGTGATCTCTAACATATCCAAAATTCAGAATTTAATACCTTCAGAATCTTCTTAGATGATATTTTAAAGTTAGCTCTAGATTCTAACATGCTGAAAATTTCAGAGTTGTGCGCCTTTACTAAAACTGTTATGTCTTGATGTAGGATCAACAAAATCGCAAGCCGGTTGATTATTTATATAGACACAAAGGTATACAACATATCTAAAATTCAAGATTTAATACCTTCAGAATCTTTCTAGATGATTTTTTAAAGTTAACTTTAAATTATGTCATGTAGCTGATTTGAGATTTTTTTTTTTGCCTCACAAAATATATTTTAGATCTCAATGTCAGAACATCGTTACCCAAAAGGGCAGTGATAGCTTCAAATTATACTTCAAAGGCTTAGTTATCACCAAGAAAATATTGTCTCAAGTCTAACCTAGTTAGCTTAGCATGACTTTCAAGTCTCAAACGTCTTGACAGGTAACAATTTCTCCTCTACTTTTTTTTTTTTTTTGTTGTTGTCTTCCCCAATTTTTGTAGGTAGGCTTCATGGATGATTCATGGAGAAGGTAGTCTTATGACTCAAAGGGATGAGTACTCATTCCCACCTTAATAAAGGTAACTTTATGGTAATATTAAGGCTAAAAGACGATGGATACGCATCCCTGCCTTAAGAAAGGTAACTTAATGTTTTTTTTTTGGCGAAAGCGGATATATATAAATCCCCGCCTTAATAAAGGTAACTGTAATACCTGTAAAATGACTTAGGTTAAACTATAGCCTAACATGGTTTTATGAGGGTCTAAGGTCCTAAAATGGTTTATAATGTGGTATTGAGGTAGTGTCTAAGAGTTTAGGTGTATTGGAAGTCAAACGTCAAGGGACGACTAAGACGTTCGACAACTAGTCACCTATGTGACTCATATGAGTTTATGTGCATATATGTGTGTGTTATGAGCTTATAAGGCTCTTATATGAGTTATAATGGTGTTTAAAGTCAGTGTGTCAAGTTTCATGAAGTTTGGAGGTCAAACGTCCAAGAACGTCCATGACGTTCAAAAGGTTTGCCTTGAAACGACCTTGTGTGTCTTAGCATGTTTTGCCGAGTTTTATGTGTTCGTTTTGGATGAAATTGTTGTGGGAGGTCCTAAACTTGTATATTATCATATTCATATCGGAAACATCCGGGCAAAAGTCCCCAAGGACCAACCAAGGGTCCTTGAGAAAGGACCCATGTTGGTGGCCAAGACTGCCAAAAGCAGTCCCACCTACGGATGGAAAACGACGGCCAGTGGCCTGGTCGACGCCCCGTAGGTGGAGGGCGTCGATGGTTACTTAGCCTAGGTAGCTTAAGCTCCCATTTTGAAGGCTCAGTCCCAATCAACGGCCAGCCAGGATGGTCCATTTGTGGACAAGCAGTCCGTCTGTGGCCAAGTCGTTGATGGGTCTGCAATTCGCCTACTTCACTGTTAAGTGAAGGGGTGAATTGGTAAATTCACACCACGTCCAAATAAGAGTTTGGGCGGTTACTTAGGGATATTTTGGGTATTTTAAATAACTATATAAGTCCTAAACACCTAGATGAATTCATTCTTTAAAATCAAAACCCCAAATTCTCTTAGAAATTCTCTAGAACTCCATTGGAGCCAAAACTCAAGGAAGAGCTTGGATTGGAGTTTTTATTGGTGATTCTTCATCATATTGGGGGATTAACATCAATAAGGTATGACTTCTTCATCCTTGAAACTCTATTAATCAAGGAGTCAATCTCAAAGTGATTTTCTAAAGTCTTTTAAAGATGAACTTGTCCAATTTCATGATCTAGCCATGGGTTATTGCATAAAATATTATGGATCATTGATTATTGATTGAATTAATGTTAATTAGGTGATCCTAACCTGAAATCTTCATAAACCCATGCTAAACATAACCTCTTCAAATTGACTATATTTTGGATATGATGATCTTGTCTTAATGCTTATGAATTCTAGTGTAGTTTTCTATGGGCTTTTGAATGATGTAAGAATTGTATTGAATTGATGTATATGCTGTCTTAGATTGATAAATGTATATTGAATTGACTTAGATTCATTGAGTATTGTGATTTATGCATTGAATTGATGATCATGACTATGGGTAAGGGCCTATTGGTATTGTATTGGATGATTTAGCTATGGATTGAAGTGCTGAGAATGGATTGGTGGTACTCTGCCCTAATTCTCTTGATTTTATGTAATGTAGTTCTTGGTTTATGTTGTGATTGGTATGGTCCACTTATGGTGGCGGTGTTATGTGCCTTAATTGTGAATGATGTGGCCTTGTTGGCGTTACTTTATTTATTATGAAGATCATGGCCTTGTCGGCACTACTTGACATATTATGATGAGTTGTATAATTGAATTATGTGAAGTATGATCATATCTATCTACTTGTGATTAAGATGAAAGGATGTGTTCTTCTATTGATGTTGTTAGGTGATCATGTTAGACTATGACTATGGCATTGCGTGTGTGGTCTTAGAGTTGATGCATGATTATTCCGACTTGACTATATGAGTCTATGATGGTTATATTGATGATGTTATAGTAGCGTATAGGGTGACCTAAAGATGATGAAAGTTGTGCCTACATGCTTCTTGAATATGGTATGCTATGTATGGTAAAGTGAAGTATGTGTGTGTCTTGTTTGGTAGACTTGTGTCCCTTACTTGATACCTATGGAATGTATATATGAGATGTCTTTACTTAGGATGCTAAAGCCTCTTAGTCTTGTATGTATGAATGATACGTGGTCTTGAACATAGTGAGAAGGTCAAATTATGTGGACCCTTTGAGAAAGAAGGTTATTATATCCTTGAAGTCAAAAGCCGTAATGGTATCCTTCTTGTGTGAGTGATGGACTTAAGGTTGGTTGGCTGGAACGGCATGAAATCATCCTTAGGAAAGTCATTACGCTATCATATGCTCCATTGAAAGGCAGCCCTTGGGGACCTCTTTGGTAGGGTGAAGGTGATTGGGTTATGAACTAGATATGGAACCCCTTCATGTGATCCTTTATGTGAATTACTCTATGAGAACAAAGGCTTGCACAGAGTGAGTATGGTATGGGAAGTTGCTCTATATAAAATGACATTAGAGAACAAAGAAACCCATCATATTCCTTAACCTTGTGCCTACATGAGATGTGTCAATCAGAGTAGGTTACAACTCCGGATTCCATGTTTAGCTACCATGGTCTATGTCGGTTATTGCCTATTCTCATCATATGGGATACCTAATAGTATTTGAGAAGTCTATGAAGTTTAGGTGGTGGTATGGGACGCTACCTAGACATTGCACCTTTAGGCTATGAAGATGTTAGTTAGTGAGTCCCTAGATCTTCTCCAAGACCATTACTTGAATGTCCTTTATGTGATGAATGTCTCTTAATGAACTAATGAAGTAATTACTTATGTTAGGAAGCATGTGAATGAATGAATACCTAATCTAGAGTAACTCTAAGGATTTCCTAGTTAAAGTGTGAAGGGGGCATAAAGGATGATCTCTTCATGTCTTACCTAGGGAAATCTTGAGAATGAATCTAGTTAGGAAGGTTGGTTGATCAAGTAGGCATGATCTAATCTTAGAAAGTCTTAAGGATTATTTAGGTAATCTTGAAGAGGGTGTATGGGCGTTCTCTTCTAGAATTTCTTAAGTAAGTCTTTTGATAACCTTGGTGAGGTGAATGTCATATCATATATGTTATGTGTTTTGGTATATTTTTAAGTGTATTTATCTCATTATAGGTAGTCTTGAGGATCATTTAGGTGTGCTCAGAGAGTGTGTATGGGCAGTCTCTCTTTGTCTTACTTAAGTGAGTTTTAGGATAACCTTAAGTGAGAAGATTGCATGCTAGAAAGGGGTCATTGTGAAGTTGAGGAACTTTACTGTAACCCTGAAGTAATTCACTGTAACAGTGACCTAGTTCACTGTAATGCCATTAAGAAGTGATAAAATGTCTATGTGTTATCTTATGTGTTTCTATGGTATTAGATGTTGTTCTTATGCTTATACTATGATGTTTTAATCAAAAAGAGCATATTTCCATTAAATGTCCGTTATCACAATTTTTATGCATTAAGCCATACTTAGTACATGTGTTTGTACTAATTCCATATTTTATCTATCTCTAAAGTGATTCATAGATGAAGGTGCTATTGGAAGCGAAGCTTGGATTATAGGATCGTTCAAGCAAGTTGAAGTATGTCTTCACTTGACTCGAGGGCATATATATCTTTAGAGTTTCTTTTATTAAAGCATTGTAATAGACATATAATATTATATTTCGATTGTATGGGCCGTGTCCCAAGTATTCGTGAGTCTAAGATTTGATGATATGAGACTTAGTGTTTCCTTTGATTTTATATGAAAGATATTTTGAAAGACTATTAGAATGTTTTGTTAAGTTTTAATTCCGCACTACTTTTCATATATGTATATGCGATGAATGATGCGAAAGGTCTTATACAAGACCTCCGAGAGGTCAAGTACGCCGGTTGCACTCTGAGAGTGCCATATCTTCTAGGGTATGCTCTCGGGATGTGACAGTAACTTTATGGTATTCTTAAGCCAAAAGCGGATAGATATAAATCCCCACCTTAAGAAAGGTAACTTTATGGTATTCTTAAGGAAAATGTGGATAGATATAAATCCCCGCCTTAAGAAAGGTAACTTTATGGTATTGTTAAGGCGAATGCGGATATAAATGAATCCTCACCTTAAGAAAGGTGACTTTATGGTATTGTTAAGGTAAATGCGGATAAATATAAATCCCCGCCTTAAGAAAGGTAACTTTATGGTATTCTTCAGGTGAAAGCGGATAGATACAAATCTCCGCCTTAAGAAAGATAACTTTATGGTATTCTTAAGGCGAAATCGAATAGATATAAATCCCCGCCTTAAGAAAGATAACTTTATGGCATTCTTGAGGAGAAAGCGGATATATATAAATCCCCGCCTTATGAAAGGAAATGTAAAAGTGTCAAGACTTGAAACTTCAACTTTCAGACTTGACTAATTTGAAGACTTCAACTTGGAGACTTAAAGTATTTAAAGACCTAAACCTGCAGACTTGAAGAATTTAAAGACTTCAACTTGCAGGCTTAAAGAATTTGAAGACTTCAACTTTCAAACTTAAATAATTTGAGGACTTCAACTTGTAGAAAAGAATTTGAAGACTTCAACTTGCAGACTTAAAAAATTTGAAGACTTCAACTTGGATACTTAAAGAATTTGAAGACTTCAACTAGCATACTTGGAAGATTTGAAGACTTCTGCTTACATACGTGGAGGATTTGAAGACTTCAACTTAGAGACTAAAAGAATTTGAAGAGTTCAACTCGCATACTTGGAAGATTTGAAGACTCGGCTTGAATACTTGGAGGACTTGAAGACTTTAACTTCCATACTTGGAGGATTTGAAGACTTCAACTTGCATACTTGGAAAATTTGAAGACTTCAGCTTGCATACTTGGAGGATTTGAAGACTTCAGCTTGCAAACTTGGTGGAATTTAAAGAAACTACAAGCATGTTGTTAAAGAAACTCATATTTTATAAGGGTTTGTCCCCATCTATTGACCAATAAATATTTCGTACAAGTCCATAGTTTGATGAGACAAAAGATAAAATAAACTATTTATCGCTTTGACTTTCATGTGATAAATTAAGTGGGAGATGTGGTTTTTTGACACTCATGCAACTGAACTTATGATATATTATAAGCGCCTACGTACCTCAATGAAGAGGATCAAGTCACAATGTAATTCTAGGGGATTGAGTGATTTTTTTCTTATTTATTTTTTTGGTTGTGCCGTACACAGTTTCTACTCTTGCGGTCCAGGAGTGATATGCAGTTTAGACTCGTACCTTAAGGAGCATCATCTTTCTTCAAGGGTAGTACCTCTTTAGGAATTTGGCGTTAATAGGACCAATCCACAAGCCATCAGCATCAACAAGCTTGTAAGCACCATTTGAATATGCTTCTTGTACGACATATGGTCCATCCCACTTTGAGGTAAATTTTACGTTAGACATGTGCCAAGTAATGATGGGTCTTCTTACCGCGAGTACTTAGTCTCCAACTTGAAAGCACCTCAAGCGAACCTTCTTATTGAAAGCACGAGATAGACGAACTTGACAATATTCAAGGTTTTGTTGAGATTCTAGCCTCTTTTCATCAAGTTCTTCTAACTGAACAAGACATAGTCGAGCATTTTCTTCTTCAGTGAGTCCTTGTTGAATAGCAAGTCTCAAGGATGGTATTTGACGCTCAAGTGGCAAGACTACTTCAACTCTAAAAAAAGTGAATATGGTGTTGCTTGAGTTGGAGTGCGGTATGTCGTTCTATATGCCCACAAAGCTTCTTCCATTCTTTCATGCCAATATCGTTTAGACTTAGAGACAACGTTCTTGAGCAGGTTACATAGAGTCTTATTGAATGCTTCAACAAGACCACTGGCAACAACATGATACATAGAAGATTTATGCTGCTTGAAGTAAAAAAGATCACAGATCTTGTTCATTAACTTGTTATCAAATGGCTTGCCATTGTAAGTTATATGTAGTGAGGGATGCCAAAGTTATAGATGATATTCACTCAAATAAAATTTGCAAGATTCTCTTTCTTCACTTCCTTAAGAGCAACTACTTCAGCCCACTTTGAGAAGTAATCTGTTGCAACCAAGATGTACAAGTGTCCACAAGAAGACTTTGGTAGTGGTCCCAAGACATCCAATACCCAAGTGTCAAATGGACAAGATGCGATGGTTGGGTGCAATACTTTGGGCGGCTGATGAATGAAATTCGCATCAAATTGACAAGCATCACACCTCCAGGCATAATCTAAGAAATCCTTCACCATGGTTGGCTAATAATACCCCATTCTCTTTATGTGAAAGTGGAGTTTTGGTCCATATTGATGTGAGCCACATACATACTCTTGAGTGTGCTTCTTGCAGTTCTTGAATCTCTTCTTTCTCTCCCAAACATCGTAATAGCACACCCTCAAATGATCTTCTATATAATGTGTCCTTGTAGTAAAGGAGGCGAGGTGCACTATTACGTATAACAGTCCTTCTCCTTAGATTTTCTGGAAGTATCCCATAACACATGTACTTAATAATAGATTGTCGCAATCTTCCTTTGTGGCTTCAGCAGCGACGAAGAGATGATCAAGCTCATTTTTTATATATTCTTCCTCATTTGGCGGTGGTACTATCCATTTTTGACAAACAATTACTTGCGTTTGATCAGGAAGGGTTAGCTTTGAAGCTAGAGAAGACAATGCATCAACTTTCTTATTCTCCGTTATAAGCACATGTTGAAGGGTTACATCTCCAAGCCATCCTATCAACTTTTGAGCATAATCATGATAAGGGCACAAATCAGGCTTCTTCACCTCATAACTTCCCAAGAGTTGATTAATTACCAAAGACTTGTAAGTACAATTGCTTCATGTCGACAACCATTTCAAGTCCAAGTATCAACGCTTGGTATCTAATGACATTATTAGAGCAACATTGCTTCAAAGTAAAGGAGAATGATAGAATCTCTTCTTGCAAAGTGATGAACACTACACTAGCACCAGCTCCGCCATGATGTGCAGCCCCATCAAAGTACATTTTCCAAGGAGGTTGAACTTCAATTAAAATCACATATTCATCAGGAAGATCATCAATTAAATATCAATCATTAGGTATAGGATGGTTTGCTAAGAAATCTGCCAATGGTTGTCCTTTCACAGCTTTTTGAGGGATGTACATAATATCAACCTGTTGGAATTAGAGATACCATCTTGCTAGTCAATCACTAAGGACATGTTTTGACATAACAAACTTGATGTGATTTGCTCTAGAAATAAGATGAACAACATGAGCTTGAAAATAATATTTCATCTTTTGAATTGTGAAAACTAGCACCAAGCACAATTTTTTAATTGGCGAATATTTCAGCTTATTTGGTGTCATCGTTCTACTCAAGTAGTACAGAGAATTTTCTATGCCTTCACTAGTCTCTTGAGCTAACAGAGCTCATGCAGACCTTTCTTGTGCCGCAATGTAGAGTATCAATGGCTTTCTAGGTATAGGGGCTGCCAAAACTGGAGGTTTTGCCAAATACAGTTTGATACTTTTAAAGGAATTGCTACATGTTTCGTCCCAATTAAAATGAGCTCCATTCTTAATGATATGACCAAATGGTTGGCGTCGTCCTGCTAGATTTGAGACTAAACTTCTCAAGCATGCTAGCTTTCCTTGAAGACTTTTTAACTCATGAATATTTCAAGGCTCAGGCATCTTTGATATTACATCAACTTTGTCTTGATCAATTTAAATTCCTCTATGTCTCACAATGAAGCCAAGAAACTTTCAAGAAGTAACTCTGAAGGCACACTTCAATGGTTTCATCCTTAGTTGATATCTTTGAAGCAGCTCAAACATCATTCTTAAGTCTTTCAAATAATCACCCCTCTTTCTCAACTTTACCACCAGGTAATCAACATAACATTCAACATTTTTATAGAGCAAGTCATCAAATATATTTTGCGTAGCTCTTTGATATGTAGCACCATCATTCTTCAAACGGAAAGGCATCCCCTTGTAGCATTAAATACCTTTAGGCGTGCGAAATGCGGTGAGTTCTTCATCCTTAGGTGTCATGCAGATTTGATTATAGCCAGAAGAACTGTCTATGAATGACATCGCCTCATAACCAGTGGTGACATCAATCATCAGCTCGAGAATGGGAAGAGGGAACTCATCTTTAGGGCATGCACTATTGATATCCCTGAAGTCAACATAAACTCGAATTTGTTCATTCTTCTTCCTTATAAGAACAATACTTGAATCCATGTAGGATATTTAACTTCGCAAATGAATCCTGCCTCGATGAGTTTGTTGACTTCATTCTCTATCAATGGAACCAAGTATGGCCTAAAATGTCTTTGGGCTTGCTTAACAGGACGAGCACCATTTTTGACTGCTAACCGATATACTGCTACTTTAGGATTCAAGCCAGGAATTTCTTTATAGATCCAAGTGAAGACATCCCTATATTCTTTGAGTATATTCATATAAGCGATTTCTTCATCAACCTCTAGAGTATGTAGGCCTTGGGTCTTCATCAGTGCCAAGGTTAACATCCTTTAAGGGATCTATTGTAGTCTTCAATTCTTCTTCAAGTTCTGGTGGAACATCTCCATAATCTTCCTCTTCCAAAGGATCATTGTCATTGACAGTTATATGACAACACGAGACAATATTTTCCAACTCTTCATCAATCTTCATTTGAGGCAAATAATAGTACTCATTTTGGATTGTAACATGATTTGGCGAACCTACACTTTCTTCATCTTCCTCGCGCTACTTGGTGTAAACCACAGTGTGAGACTTTGCATTGAGTTCCTCTTTACACGAATTCATAAGTTCCACTCGCCGCTTCATTTTAGAAGGAATCAAACTTCTAAAATATTTCCAATTAAATATGAAGTAGGCATTGTAAATTTTAAATAACTTCTCAAATTTTTGTTATTAATCTTCAATGGACCTAACCTCTCAAACACAGAAGTTTTGAAGTCGTTTCCCCAAGTCGATCAAACTGGGAAGGCCTTTTATTGGAAGCAGTGACAGCATCTTCAAAAGTTATATGATTATTGCTTGCCCTTCTTATGGAGATGCGAACTGGTGGTGGTTGGTTATAGCCTAGACCTTTATGTACATGCCTGGTTTTTTATCTTCTGATGGGAGTTTCCCTAACATAGATAGCTCATTGGGGTTGTATCCGACCTTCTCAAATAATTTGTAAGCATTAGGATCAAAACCTTTACTTGTGCGTTTCATAAGTAGTGCCACAACTCGCACTTGACTTTGAGTGATTGTCTTTTCTGGCAGTTTTGAGGACAAGTTTATTGCATAATCTGTCTGATAGGAAGAGTTAGTCCTCTTAATGTATCTTCTTGAAGGTTAGATGATTGACCTTCCTCTTTGTTTACTATTGGAACATAGAAAAGTCCAAAAGTTTCTTCTTTAGAGACATGATCTTCCCTTCATTAAGATTGGGACAAAATTCATTAGTGTCAACTTTCGCCTTTCCGACAGCCGTATCGATTCTTTTGCTTGTGATCTTGTCAGACTTGGTTGATTTGACATCATTAGATTTTGCCTCTTTAACAACATAACCCTTCAAATAGCATTTTGCATCAGCAAAGTGTGTCTCAACTTCGGTGAAAGGATTATCATCCGCAACTATCTTTCTTTTAGTCCCGATTTCAAGATACTTCAAATATTGATAGTAAGAAGATGAGACAATCATATTCTCATGTACCCAGGGAATGCCAAGCAATATACTGTATGAGATCTTTGCAACGTAAAAGTGCATCCATGCGCTTGGTCGCAAATCTTCCATATGAATTTCCTATTTAATAGAGCCTATGGACCTATGCCCCCTTGATTTATTGCTTGTATCAACAAACGACTTTTACTAAGTTCTTTTGTCGCGATGCCGAGTTACTTTAATGTGTGGGTATGCAGAATGTTGACTCCAGATCCTTCATCAATTAAGATTCTATTATCCTCTTCTCTAGCACGTGACCCACCATGTACATAGATCAATTATGTAGTGTTTCACCAAAGAGAAGATCATCGTCTGTGAATGTGATTTTTGTATCACATATGTGTGTTTCTTAGTAAAAAGGTTCAATAGGATTTTCAGAAAATGAAAGAGACATCATTGACGAGATTTTCCTTGCTGCCTTTTCTTCTCCACTAGGAGATACTTTTGGTGAGGCTTCTATAGTTTTTCCTTCTTTGTCAGTTGGAGACACCTTCACCGTTGCTTCTTCATCAGCATTAAAACATGATGCCTCGACATTTTCTTGAGTAGACTTTGTGCGCAACCAACTTGGTAAGAATTCATTTAGAGTTACAGGATGTCGGGGTTTCTGGTAGTGATGCACTTCTGCCTTTGCCTTCTTTGGGCGCTTGATTGATTTTTGCTTCACTAGTTTCTTCACTATCTTCCTTCTAATTGGTTTCTCTAATGATTCCTTTTGTAACCTTGACTTGTTTTGTCTTCTCTTAGTCACAAGAATCCAACCTTCATCAACATCTATATCAGCTTGAGATTTCTCTTTCTCCATTGTATCTCCTTCATGCTTTTTAGAGACACATATTTGGACTGGATCGAGTGAGACAAATGTGACAGAGATTTGGTTAGAACTAGCTTTCTCATCATCAAGGACAATTTTCTTTTCTCTAACCAATCGCATCACTCCATCCTTGAAGACAAAACATTTTTCAAGAGGATGACTCACAAGTCTATGATACTTGCAATAATTTGGGTCATCAGCTTTCCCATCTCATCAGTTCGCTTCATCTTTGGCAACTCAATAAGCTTTAACTCAAGCAACTAATAAAAAATATCAGAAACTTTAGAATCCAAGAAGGGGTATTCCTTTTCTTGCATCTCCTTAGGATCGACTTTTGGTTCAAACGTGCTTGAAAATTCGTTCTCATATTTTGCTTCGTGCCCTTCTTCGTAGTAAACTTCGCAGACGACACATTAAAATTCATGGATTCCTTGTTGTCAATCCTGGGCACAAATTTGCTCAATCTCTTGGGCTCCTGTTTGTCTTTTCCTTTGCGAGGATCGTGGACAAAATTCATATCATTCCTAGCAGAGGACATGCTTGTAACATTCCAGAAAAATGTACATGTCTAGTAAAGAGCCAAATAGGTTTTAAGAATGCGTATTAGGATACATAGGCATCCCAATGCCCAATATTAGATAATATTGGGCATATTAGAAAATATTGGCTAAGAGTGTTAGCCAATTTTCTAAGTATGAATAAGCATTGTTTAAGAAATGTACCTGCAATGAAGACCCTAAGCTAAAATATTAATTTCTTAGTTGTGCACATTGGGTATGAGGTATCCAAGTGTCAAGCCTAGATACCATAGCACATGATCAATGAAAATGATAATGTAGATTAAGCAGTGTCCAAGGACATAGTGAGGATCCTTGGACAAGGAATGAACTTTCCAAATGTAACAATAGGAGTGCACGGTTGGGAGAAATGGGCAGCAACACATGTGCAAGCACATGTGCTAACCGGCCAAGGGGGACCACGCAACAAGCCCAACCGAATTCGGTTAGGCGGTTAGGGGCAGGTGCGCAGACGGGTCCAGCCAAGTGCGGCCGGGATTCCTAACTAACTCTACACTCTAACTAACCTAACCAACTAGATAGCTAACCTAGGACCAACCAAGATCGACCAGCCAAGGGGCCCGACAACCTAGGACCTTGTCGGGGGACACCTAACTAACTTAGGGACAACCTAGTACCTAACCTAGGATGGTCCAAATGAGTTAGTTGTGGTCCTAGTGACTTAGGGGTATTTTAGATATTTATCTAGGTCCCTTAATTAATTAATTAAGCAAACAAATTAATTAATTTAAGCCTTGGTCAAGCCAAGACACTTAGCCAATTTTCGGATTTGGCTAACTCAAATGTCCTCCTATGTCTAGTCAACTTAGAAAGGGCGTTTTAGTAATTAACTAATTAATTTATTAATTAAGTTTATTAGTCTAAAGCTGAATTATTCAATATCAGTTCCTAAGACCTAGAAACCACGGTCATTCACAAGAACTCACGACGCTAGGGCAGTAAGCAAAACGCAAGAAAACGTAGAACGACAAAAGGCTCTCTTAGGCGATTTCAAAGTATTTTTCAAGGTCTTCGTGTAAGGGATCGTCGTAGATTCAATTCTACATAAGGTATGGGTTTCTCTCCTGGAATTATTTCTCCAAGAGGACTTTCGAATGTTTTAAACTCATGAATCTCGAAAACTAGGGTTGTTCCTAATGATATTGTTGAACGTCCATTTCCCTAGTTATCCTTGTTTTTGATTATCATAAGTATATAGATGTAATCTCAAACATGTTGTTGGTATGTGGTGCAAAATGATCCTAATGTGTAGATCTCTTGAATTGTAAATGTCGAATGAAGCCTATGTAATTGATTCGTATGATTTAAGTAGTCTTTACACGGAATAAAGAATATTGTAAGACTTAGTTTTGTCCGAGCTGATGAAGTTTGATTAGGGTTCGGTTATGAAGTGTATTTACTGTTAAATGTCGACTTGTTTAATATGATGAGTTCACTAAAGTATTTACATGAAGATAATCGACTTGGCTAATAATGTTCTGCCCAAACTATGATACAAAATTGGCTAATGATAATCTCATGAAAAATGTTGAATGATTGGTTGGCTTGTGCCAATAAATTAGCTAGTAAGATTATGTCCAAATTGTTTAGGCCAATACTAATTCATACTAATATAATATGACTAATTTATTGTAATGCCAAATGAATAAGCTCACCTAAGGTCATTCAATGAATCCATAATCAAGAGTATGACACTCATTGGGACAAGTCCCAACATAGTCTATCAAAATGAAATATGAATATAGTAACTACATTGAATGAAGTTCATAACGTTTATAAAGAATGGTATAAAGTTACCAAACGACATTGAATAAGATGAAGCGATTAATAACATAAATAAAGGCTTAAAAGTTATGAAAGTGACCAGAATGGGGAATTAAAGAATGTGAGACAAGTCTCACTTACACCTAAGACAACTATGTTAAAGATACTCACATAAGAGGGTGTTAGAACGTGTTAGACAAGTCTCATTAACACCAAGATGATAATGTAAGGTTAAATTCACATTTTCATCAAGTAAATAAAGGGATGACAAGTTATCCAAAGAGTAAATAAACCTCAATCTAGAATCAAGCTTTCATAGTGTTTGAGTCAACTCTAAAAAGTTATGAAGTAAAAGAAAGTGAGCAAAGCACCGATAGACTAGCAATGAGCTTGTGCTAGCACATGTAAGTCTCATGAGATGAGGCTCCACCACGGTGGATAAGAGTCTCCGAAAATCTCCTAGTCTTCAAACCATGTTGCCAGCATGGGAACTAGCTAGTAGATTCCACCTAAGCAAGCTAGGTAGATTCGGTTTCACTTTGGCCGGTGAAACCACCCCTTTTCGGTGTGGGGCAGACACAGGATTTCATATTTAGCTCAAATGATCTATGTCGATTAATGCTCAAAAAGAAAGTTCATGGTTTCACTATAGCTGTGATCCACCTCTTTTTGGTGTGGGGAAGACACTGGACATGGGTTCACTTTAGCTGATGAATCACCCCTTTTCGGTGTGGGGAAGACACTGGATTTCATGTTAACTCACATGATCTAGGTTCACTTTGATCGGTGAACCACCTCTTTTCAGTGTGGGGAAGACACTGGTTTTCATGTCATTTCACATGATCTCAATGCTAAAGATTCTTTAAGAAAGTAAGAAGTAAGAAGAGATGTAAGTTCAAAGTGAACTAAGAAAGCAAGAGTTTAAGAATATCAATGTTTGATAAAAATGAAGTTTTCTATATAAAAAAAGGGCTTAGCCAATAATGACGCCTCATATGATGAAAATGATCAAAGCCAAATGAGATTGGCTTATAATGACTTTATATAATTGGAAAATGATCATAGCCAAATGAGATTGGCTTATAATGACTTCTTATATTAGGACAATATCAAATAATAGGCTTAACCAATAAAGATTGGCTTATAAAGATTTCATGCCCAAATTGTAGTTAAATAATTTCCTTAATCTTTTGGATTACTTACTTGATTCATTGTAGGTATGGGACTACAAAGAATCATTGCACTTGTAAGTAAAACATAGGATCAAAGGAGGTCATTAAACTAGACAACAAAAAGAAGAAAGGACTGAAAATATTCTTAAGTCTGGAACATGGTGCTCTCGGCCTAAGGGAGAGCAAAATTATAAATTTTCGTTTGTGATGTTCTAAAATTATGTACATGATTCCAAGGTCTTGTTTTCATATAGAAAATGAGTTGTGTGTTTTGAATGCATTTAAATACTTCATATTCACACCATGAATTGCAAATAACGAATTAGGAAAGTCTAGTGACTTCACTTTCCAGAAATGGCATGTTGTTTAGGAAGAACTTTCCTTGATCATGCATAGCCTTATGTGTATGTGTGCATATACCTATACTTAGTACAAGTGTGTACTAACCCTATACTATTACTATTTTTAAAGGTGCAGGTCAGAGAGAAGGTTGAAGACTCATTGAAGCAGTTTGGACTCAGCGATCTCCAGACCTTTGGTAGGTCCTCTTGAGTTCGAGGATGCTACGACTATCTTTGTAGCTTAGTACTTTAGAGATAGCTAGTGGATGTTGTCCCTAGCGTTTCTTTTCCAGATATTTTATTCGAAGCTTTGTATTAAGGCCGTTTTGGCAAACTATTATGATATATTGATTCTTTCATTTGAATTGCGTAATCGATTGTAGATGGTTGTTTAGTTTGAGCTTATAGTATATGAATTTATGTTTATTTTATATGAAGTCTATGTGCACTTCATTATGTTTTAAAAGTTTTAAAATTTTAAGCAAATTTAACTATATGAATGTGATGAAAGCTAAGAAGAGGCTTGTCTGCAACCTCTGAGAGGTTAACGGCGCTAGTTGCGATCTGGATTCCAGAATCCGGGTCGTGACAAACTTGGTATCATAGCATGAGGTTAAATTATCTATGAACTAAAGCTCAAAACAACCACGTTGCGTAGTTTCTAACTTATGGTTGTGAAGTGCACCACAATCATGACTTAGAGACTATATGATGTTACGAAATTTTCCCTTATTCTACTCTTTATCGTGCTATGTAGAGTTACGACATTTTATGTCATTTAAGTATCTAACTTCCTTCTTGTGTATGCGTGTAGAACAATGAACACAAGAATAATTGCTGCCAGAAGAGTTGAAGAAGCAGCTGTTGGAGGAAACCAAGCTCCTCCTCAATCCCCAACTGCTGGAGTTCAAGTGCCTGTCAACCCAACTGCATTGACAAATGAAGAAGTGAGAGAAGCATTGCTGCAGATGGCACAAGCCATCACTACTCAAGAGCAGGCCATCACGGCTCAAGCCACTAGAGAGGGTGATCCCACAGAGAACCTTCACTAGAATGAATCCTCCAGTCTACTACGGGTCCAAGACTAATGAGGATCCCCAAGAGTTTGTGGATGAGGTCTACAAAATTCTCTGTGCCATGGGTGTTGATGAAAAAGCAAAGGTTGAGTTGACCACATATCAACTCAAAGATGTGGCTCAGGTGTGGTACAAAATGTGGGCAGATGGCCGAGCACCAGGAGAAGTCTCCATCACTTGGGACATTCTCAAGACTACATTTCTAGAGAGATTCTTTCCCAAAGAGCAACGAGAAGGTAAGGTTGAAGAGTTCATCAACCTAACACTGAGAGGTATGTCAGTGAAGGAGTATTCCTTGAAATTTGTTAAACTCTCGAAATATGCTTCTTCTCTGGTGTCCAATAGCAGGGATGAGATGAGCAGTTTTGTGACTGGCATGTCGGAGGATCTAGTGGAGGATTGTTGGGCAGCCTTGTTGCATGATAACATGGACCTGGGCATATTGATGGTACATGCACAGCAGGTGGAGGAGAGTCGTCGGAAAAGGAGAGGTCAGGAAGGCAAGAAGCCTAGGCCCGCAGATCAGACTGGTCCTAGCTCTGGTAGGTGTACATTTGGAGTCCAGGACAGGCCTAAGTTCAAGAAGCACTCAGGTAATCCTACTCCTTCCAGGATTTCGAATGCCAAAGTGGACAAGTCTGGCCCCAAAAAGGGCAATGATATAAATGCCAAGCGTAACTGCAAGGCGTGTGGTAAATGTGGGCGTTTGCATGGAGGTGAGTGCTTAGTAGGTACTAATGCCTGCTATGGTTGCGGCAATAGTGGGCATATAGTAAGGAACTGCCCACATGTGAGGAATCAGGCCAGGACAAATGATCAGCCTCGGTCGAATCCAAATGCTGCAGCCGAACCTCCCAAGAGGAACAGATTCTATGCTCTGAAAGGTAAAGAGGAGCAAGAGAAGTAAGATGATGTGGTCACGGGTACGTTGCATGTCTTTTCTTTTCCTGTGTATGCATTGTTAGATCCAGGATCCACTTTGTCATTTGTTACTCCTTTGATAGCTAGTAGATTTGACGTGCTTTCTGAGATCTTGCTTGAGCCTTTTCTAGTTAGTACTCCCATAGGAGACGACATTAGAGCAGAAAGAGTATATAAAGATTTCCCAATTAATGTCCTTGATAGAATTACTCACGCTGACCTAGTAGAACTAGCCATGCTCGATTTTGATATAATCTTGGGCATGGATTGGCTCCATAAGTGTTATGCTACCATAGAATGTCAAAACAGGGTAGTGAGGTTTCAATTTCTAAATGAGTTAGAGGTGGAATGGGAAGGGCGTGGTTCAAATCCAACAGGCCAAATCATTTTTCATCTAAAATCCAATAAAATGATATCTAAGGGGTATTTATACCACTTAGTTAGAGTCAATGACTTAGAGCATGATATTTCTTCCATAGACTCTGTGTCAATAGTGAATGAGTTTCAAGATGTCTTTCCAGAGGATTTGCCAGGAATTCCTCCAGAACGCGAAATTGATTTTGGTGTTGACTTAGATCCCAACACCAAACCAATTTATATTCCCCCATATCGGATGGCACCAGCCGAACTCAAAGAGTTGAAGTTGCAGTTAAAAGATTTACTAGATAAGGGCTTTATCCAGCCGAGCATATCCCCATGGGGTGCTCCAGTGTTGTTCGTTAAGAAAAAGGATGTAACTCTTAGAATGTGTATCGATTATCGGCAAATCAACAAAGTCACTATAAAGAACAAGTACCCTCTTCCCAGAATCGATGATCTATTTGATCAACTCCAAGCTTCAAGCCTCTTTTCTAAAATATATCTTCGGTCAGGGTATCATCAGCTTAGAGTGAGACAAGAAGACGTTCCTAAGACTGCTTTTTGTACTAGATATGGTCATTACGAGTTTCTTGTCATGTCATTTGGTCTCACGAACGCACCAACCGCGTTTATGGACCTTATGAATAGAATCTTTCATGGATATCTTGATTATTTTGTCATAGTATTCATAGATGACATCCTCATATACTCTAAGACTAGAGAAGAGCATGAAGAACACTTAAGAAAGACATTGCAAGTACTCAGAGAACATCAGCTGTATGCAAAGTTCAGTAAATGTGAATTCTGGTTGAGATCAGTGACCTTCCTTGGTCATGTTGTGACTGACCAGGGTGTTGAAGTTGATCCGAAAAAGGTTGAAGCGGTGCAGAATTGGCCGACACCCCTCACTACTACAGATATTCAGAGTTTTTGGGTCTGGCTAATTATTATCACAGGTTTGTGGAGGTTTTTCCACTATTGCAGCTCCGTTGACAGCCTTAACTAAGAAGAAAGTGAAGTTTCAGTGGTCCGAAAAGTGTGAGAAAAGCTTCCAAGAGCTCAAAGACCGACTCACTTCATCCTAGTGCTCATGTTTCTGAGAAGTGGTGCAGGGTATGTGGTGTACTGTGAAGCTTCCCGAGTAGGCATGGGATGTGTTCTTATGCAAGATGTCAAGGTGATTGCTTATGCATCAAGACAGTTGAAAATCCACGAGAAGAATTACCCTACTCATGATCTTGAGTTAGCATCTGTGGTATTTGCGTTGAAGCTTTGGACACATTACTTATATGGTGTACGTGTTGATGTATATACTGACCATAAAAGTATTTAGAATGTTTTTACGCAGAGAGAATTCAACATTCGTCAAAGGAGATGGCTAGAACTGCTCAAGGATTATGACATGAGTGTCCACTATCACCCAGGTAAGGCCAATGTAGTAGCCGATGCGCTGAGTAGACTGAGCATGGGCAGCATGTCTCATGTTGATGATGAGAAGAAAGAGCTAGTTAAAGAGGTACACCAATTGGCTAAATTGGGTGTACGACTGATAGATACACAAAGTGGGGGTGTTTCGGTTAATTCAAGTTCCGAATCCTCATTTGTTGTAGATGTAAAAGCTAAGCAGCATCTCGACCCACTAGTCATGGAGTTGAAAGACTCAGTGTTGAGTAAGTTGAATGAATCATTTTCCCTAGGAGGGGATGGTGTACTCATATAACGCCCCAAAATGAACTAAGGTGAACTAGAGCCTCATGGTTGTTTCTTGAGTTAATTTTAAGTTAAACGGAGTTAGTTTGGTGTCCTTAGGCAGTGTGCAAAGTTTGGTTAAGTTTGGAGTTCAATCGACCAAAAACGTCTATGACGTTCGGATGGTATGCCTTAGAATGTACTTGTATGTCTTGGCGAGTTTGGATGAGTTTTATGTGTTTGTTTTACTTGAAACATAAGTCGGATGTTCCTTAGACCTAGACGACTTAGTTTAGGGGTTTGACGTCCGGGCACGACCCCACCTAGGACCCACAAGGGGCCCTAGATGAAGGGCCCAAGACTTGGGCAAAGTCTGCCCATCAGTGGCTCACGACGACCATGGCGATGGTCCGTTGCACTCAGGACGGTCCGTCGATCCAGGGCGTCGCGAGTGACAGAGAGTGGAAACTTGGACAGGCTCCAGTTGGAGCCAAGTGTTCCTCGACGGGACCCCATGACGGTCCGTCGAGGAGGTCTCGTCGACGAGGCCTGCCAGTGCACGACTTAAGGCTGCCAACTTGGGGTGTTTTATGTAAATACACCCCAAGTCTTATAAGACCCTAGGTGTATAATTTTGGTGTTTTTAGGTTATATTAAATTAGTTTTAAACCATAGACCTAGACAAGACCCTCTCACTTCAAGATCCAACTCTCTCTTTCTCTCAAGAAAACTCTCTCAACTCTCTTGGAAGCTAGAAGTCAAGGAAGGATTGGGACTTGTTTCTTCATCAAATTCGTGGGTTTCTTTCTCATAAAGGTATGGTATCCATTCTTGAATACCTTTCCATTCAAGAAGCCAACTTCCAAAATGGTTTTCAAAAAGGGGTTTTAAACTCAACTTCTTCTAAACTTTGATTTCTATTATGGATCTTCTTGTAACTAAGTTCTAATGGTTTAAATGTATTTATCTTGGTTTGAATAGATGGTTCTGATGTTAAAACTCCATGAAACTCTTGTTTATGCATACTTCAAATTTTGACTTGAAAATGGGTTATGTGAGCATGATTTGAGTAGGGTATGAACTTGGGTCTTCTTGTATTTGTCATGTTGGTGTAGCTACTGCCCTAAGGGCCTTAATATGGTGAAATACTGATAAATTGCTTATGGGTAATGATGGTTTGATTTGTTGATGAGTTGCTCTCATTTTATAATTCTTATTATGAATTGCTATTTGAGTGGTATGGTTCACCTTATGGGTGGCGGTGCTAATTGATGAACTTGATGTTACTTAGTATGGTTTGAGTATGTGATCTTGAAGGTCTAATATGTGAAATGAAGATATATATTGGAAATGGGTCTTGTGTTGTGTTTGATGTAGCTTGAATTGCATGTTTGACCTAGTTTATGTCTAAATGAAGTATATGATTATGAGAAGTATGTAGAGTGTGTAGCTTGATGAACCAAGGTTAAAGTATGAGTAGAACTTGATGATAATGAAATGATGCTTATATGCAAGGTGTGCACATGTACACACACACTCTTTTAAGATTTGTATTATGTCAAGTTGAGCAAAAAGGGGAATCTTGAGGTGGACACACTTCGTGAGTTGAGATGTAGTGTCTAGTAACAACCTCGCCATTTCCTAGTGAGCTTTCTAAGATAGACTATTATGTTGAGAAATCCGTGTGGAGTTATGCCTAGCACCGAGAGGATATGAAGGGGAGGTGGATTGCACTTCGTTAGTTGAGATGTTGTAATCCAAAGTACCTCTTGAGATGAGTACTCCTCGTTAGTAGAGAGTGAGTTACTTAGTAACAATCTCCTTATCCCTTAACTATGTGCCCACATAGGTGTAGCTATTGGAAAAGCCATGTAAATGCTAAGAAGCATGACCTTACACTAGGAAAGTAAGGATCCCTCATCCGATAGGGGTAAATATCGGGATTCCATGTCTAGCTCTCATGGTCTTTGTCGGTTAAGCTAACTCCCATAAAAGAATTGATTTGAAACTAATTATCTTGTGTATTGTTGAAATTGTGTATGTATGTCGTGAAGTGCTCAATCCACATTAGTTACCGAGTAGGAGCATTGAGTGGGAGTAGTAGTATGGGATGCTATTCTCACATTGCACTTGGTGTGACCTATACCTACTATGGGAAAAGAGTACCTTCATGAAATCCGTGTGAATGAGTACTATGGTGTAGTGTTATGGAGGATTATTGTGGAGTACTTGAGTAAATGGAATCCATTAGGAGTACTAAGTGGGAGTGGTAGTATGGGATGCTACTCTCACATTGCACTTGGTATGACCTATATTCCCATGAGTGTTTTGTATATGTTAGCCAAGGGCGTGGATTTGATTTCTAATGAAGTAAGCCTAAGATTTGGTAGTTTTAAGGGTCGCTTTGGTGTGCTTTGAAGGGAGGTGTAATGAGAGTCCCTTCTTGGCTCACCTTAGGGAGTCTTAGAATAACCTTGGGTTAGGGCAACTTCAAAGAAAAAGGGTTCATATGACTTGGACCGTGCCTTTCACTGTAAGGTCTTCATTGTAAGAATTCAAAATGTTCACTATGATGCTTTATTCAATTTTATTGCAAGTTTAGCAAAGTTAATTGAAATGTTCCTTTTGTTTACTTTAAGTTTGGTAAGATAGCCATAAAGTGTTAATTGTTGATTCTTATGTGGGTTTGCTTCTAGATTCATGAAGGTTATATTTGAATTGCATAAAAAGCTATCTTTACTAAAATGTCCCTTTTTGCATGTTTTTGCATATGCCATACTTAGTACATTGTTGTACTAACCCCATACTTTTTATACCTTATGAGTATAGGTTGGAAGCCCTTTTGGGAGGATCGGAGTCGAAGCTTGGGAACTTTATCTCTCAAGAATTTGGTATGTCCTCATATATTCGAGGACATAGTTTTATGTTTCTTAGTTTCTTTATTAATACTTAAAAATGTATTTACTTTTATCGTAAAGGGCCGTGTCCCTAAGATTCCAAGTTGTGTCTTTAAGTTGGCTTGTGACGATAAGATTTCTTAGTATTTATGAAAAGACTCCTTTTATTATTATTATCGTGAAAAGTTTTAAATTTCGCACTACTTTTCATGCTTTATGTTATGAATGCTAGTTAGAGGGCTTGTACGAGACCCCAAAGGGGTCAAGTACGCCCGGTGACGATTCGAAAGTTTTCCCTAACTTCTAGGGGGTGCTTTCGGGTCGTGACAACTCAGGTACCAGAACAGATTATGTGTGCCCAATGTTGATGATTTGCGGCACAATATTTTGGCAAAAGCTCACAGTTCCAAGTATTCCATTCATCCTGGTGCAACCAAAATGTACCATGACCGTAAAGATGTCTATTGGTGGGAATGTATGAAGCATGATATCTCTAAGTTTGTAGAGGAGTGTCCCAATTGCCAACAGGTTAAGGCCAAACACCTTAAGCCTGGTGTCTCACCCAATCGATCGATATTCTAACGTGGAAGTGGGAGGCCATTAATATGGATTTCGTGTTTGGTTTGTCGATAACCAGAAAGATGCACGATTCTATTTGGGTTATTGTTGACCGAATAACCAAGTCCGCACACTTTATTCCCGTGAAGTCCACTTACCGATCCGAGGACTACGCCAAACTATACATTGATGAGATCGTGAGGTGGCATGGGATTCCTTTGTCTATCATTTCGGATAGGGGAGCGCAATTCACTTCTCACTTTTGGAGATCCTTCCAAAAGAGCTTTGGTACATAGGTGAAACTTAGTACTGCTTTTCATCCGCAGACGGATGGACAAGCAGAACGTACCATTCAGACCCTTGAATACATGTTGAGGGCATGTGTTATTGACTTCAAGGGGAGTTGGGATGATCACTTGTCGTTGATTGAGTTCTCTTATAATAATAGCTACCATTCCAGTATTGGGATGGCATCTTTTGAAGCATTGTATGGCAGGAGATGTAGGTCTCCAGTTGGGTGGTTTGAAGTCGGTGAATCTGCCATCCTTGGCCCTGAGATCATACATGAGGCTATATAAAAGGTAAGAATGATCAAGGATCGGTTGTCTACTGCTTACAGTCGTCAAAAATCCTATGCTGATAACAGAAAGAGAGCACTTGAATTCAAAGTAGGTGATCAAGTCTACTTGAAGATATCACCCATGAAAGGGGTGATGAGGTTTGGTAAGAAAGGGAAGTTGAGTCCGAGGTATATAAGTCCTTATGAGATCTTACAGCGAGTAGGAAATGTCGCCTACGAACTGAATTAACCACAAGACTTGTCGTCTGTTCATCCAGTGTTTCACGTTTCGATGCTTAAGAAGTGTCTAGGTGATCCAGCATCCATACTGCCTGTTGAGGGGTTAGGAGTTGATGAGAAGAGGTTCCAGTTGAGATTTTAAATCGTCAAGTGAAGCGGGTTAGAAACAAGGAGGTTGCCACCGTGAAGGTATTATGGAGGAACCACCTTGTTGAGGGAGCAACAAGGGAGGCCGAGGCCGATATGAGATCCCGTTACCCTTACTTGTTCAGTTCTTAAGGTTAGATATACTCATCCTAAGTCTGATTTTGTTTAAGAAACTCTAAGTTTTAGTGCATTAGTCGATTTGGTATTGTAAGTCCATAATCGTGTGTTTTTATACTTGCACTATATTAGTTAAAAATGAGTTCATGCTTGCATTCATGTTGCTGTTTTTGTATAGCGTAGACGTGAGTTATGTGTTTCATGAGTTGTGATGTGCATTAAGTTAAGTGTGATTGAGAAGGAAGTTCCTCAATCTCAAATATGAAGCTTCAGATAAGCTTGAGTAATATGCATCATCAAGAGTAAGTGTGAATCAGATATTCACAAAGAATAAAGTTTCAAGTATGTTAAAGTGTTTTCGAAATTACCCTCTTTGTTTTAAAATGATGTGTAAGTGTCATTCGGGGACGAATGTTCCTAAGGGGGGATAGTGTAACATTTCAGAAAAATGTACATGTCTAGTAAAGAGCCAAATAGTTTTTAAGAATGCGTATTGGGATACATAGGCATCCCAATGCCCAATATTAGATAATATTGGGCATATTAGAAAATATTGGCTAAGGGTGTTAGCCAATTTTCTAAGTATGAATAAGCATTGTTTAAGAAATGTACCTGCAATGAAGACCCTAAGCTAAAATATTAATTTCTTAGTTGTGCACATTGGGTATGAGGCATCCAAGTGTCAAGCCTAGATATCATAGCACATGATCAATGAAAATGATAATGTAGATTAAGCAGTGTCCAAGGACATAGTGAGGATCCTTGGACAAGGAATGAACTTTCCAAATGTAACAATAGGAGTGCACGGTTGGGAGAAATGGGCAGCAACACATGTGCAAGCACATGTGCTAACCGGCCGAGGGGGACCACGCAACAAGCCCAACCGAATTCGGTTAGGTGGTTAGGGGCAGGTGCACAGACGGGTCCATCCAAGTGGGGCCAGGATTCCTAACCAACTCTACACTCAAACTAACTTAACCAACTAGCTAGCTAACCTAGGACCAACCAAGATCGACCAGCCAAGGGACCCGACAACCTAGAACCTTGTCGGGTGACACCTAACTTACTTAGGGACAACCTAGTACATAACCTAGGATGGTTCAGAGGAGTTAGTTGTGGTCTTAGTGACTTAGGGGTATTTTAGTAATTTCCCTAGGTCCCTTAATTAATTAATTAAGCAAAACAATTAATTAATTTAAGCCTTGGTCAAGCCGAGACACTTAAACAATTTTCTGATTTGGCTAAGTCAAATGTCCTCCTATGTCTAGTCAACTTAGGAAGGGCGTTTTAGTAATTAACTAATAAATTTATTAATTAAGTTAATTAGTCTAAATATTGATTATTCAATATCAGTTCCTAAGACCTAGAAACCACAGTCATTCACAAGAACTCACAACGCTAGGGCAGTAAGCAAAACGCAAGAAAACGTAGAATGACAAAAGGCTCTCTTAGGCGATTTCAAAGTATTTTTCAAGGTCTTCGTGCAAGGGATCGTCGTAGATTCAATTCTATTTAAGGTATGGGTTTCTCTCCTGGAATTCTTTCTCCAAGAGGACTTTCTAATGTTTTAAACTCATGAATCTCGAAAACTAAGGTTGTTCCCAATGATATTGTTGAACGTCCATTTCCCTAGTTATCCTTGTTTTTCATTCTCATAAGTATATAGATGTAATCTTTAACATGTTGTTGGTATGTGGGTACTAAATGATCCTAATGTATAGATCTCTTGAATTGTAAATGTCGAATGAAGCCTATGTAATTGATTCGTATGATTTAAGTAGTATTTACACGGAATAAAGAATGTTGTAAGACTTAGTTGTGTCCGAGCTGATGAAGTTTGATTAGGGTTCGGTTATGAAGTGTATTTACTGTTAAATGTCGACTTGTTTGATATGATGAGTTCACTAAAGTATTTACATGAAGATAATCGACTTGGATAATAATGTTTTGCCCAAACTATGATACAAAATTGGCTAATGATAATCTCATGAAAAATGTTGAATTATTGGTTGGCTTGTGCCAATAAATTGGCTAGTAAGATTATGTCCAAATTGTTTTAGGCCAATACTAATTCATACTAATATTATATGGCCAATGTATTGTAATGCCAAATGAATAAGCTCACCTAAGGTAATTCAGTGAATCCATAATCAAGAGTATGCCAATCATTGGGACAAGGCCCAACATACTCTATAAAAATGAACTATGAATATAGTAACTACATTGAATGAGGTTCATAACGTTTATAAAGAATGGTATAAAGTTACCAAACGACTTTGAACAAGATGAAGTGAGTAATAACATAACTAAAGGCTTAAAAGTTATGAAAGTGACCAGAATGGGGTGTTAAAAGAAAGTGAGAAAAGTCTCACTTACACCTAAGACAACTATGTTAAAGATACTTACATAAGAGGGTGTTAGAACGTGTGAGACAAGTCTCATTAACACCAAGATGATAATGTAAGGTTAAATTCACATTTTCATCAAGTAAAGAAAGGTATGACAAGTTATCCAAAGAGTAAGTAAACCTCAATCTAGAAGCAAGCTTCCATAATGTTTGAGTCAACTCTAAAAAGTTATGAAGTAAAAGAAAGTGAGCAAAGCACCGATAGACTAGCAATGAGCTTGTGCTAGCACATGTAAGTCTTATGAGATGAGTCTCCACCACGGTGGATAAGAGTCTCCAAAAATCTCCTAGTCTTCGAACCATGTTGCCAGTATGGGAACTAGCCACTGGATTCTACCTAAGCGAGCTAGGTAGATTCGGTTTCACTTTGGCCGGTGAAACCACCCCTTTTTGGTGTGGGGTAGACACATGATTTCATATTTAGCTCACATGATCTATGTCGGTTAATGCTTAAAAAGAAAGTTCTTGGTTTCACTATAGCCGTGATCCACCTCTTTTCGGTGTGGGGAAGACACTGGACATGGGTTCACTTTAGCCGGTGAATCACCCCTTTTCGGTGTGGGGAAGACACTAGACATGGGTTCACATTAACTGGTGAATCACCCCTTTTCGGTGTGGGAAAGACACTGGATTTCATGTTAACTCACATGATCTAGGTTCACTTTGATCGGTGAACCACTTCTTTTCAGTGTGGGTAAGACACTGGTTTTCATGTCTGTAAAAACCCTAAAAATGACTATGCTAAGTAATGTCTAACGTATCTAGAATGCCTAGATTAGATCGGGTTCACACAAATTGATGCGCGTAGAACTAGACCTCTGAACCTCTGCAACAACCAATCCAACTAATTTGGTGAGTTAGTTGAGCTAGGAAAGGTTGGGTCCAGCCATGTGGGGCACCCGAATACGAAGATTTACCCGGATGAGTCTTAACCAGACATAAAAAGGGGTAATCTTAAGTTTGGAGGGTCTAGGGGTAAAATGGTCTTTCCCAGTCTAAGGGTAGTATTGTAATTACCCTAAATATTTAATTAATTAATTAATTAATATGGTTGAGGGGCAATTCGGGTAGAGTTTGCCGAATTTGACCCTTTAAGCAAAATATAGCTTCACCCGGGTTCGAGCCTTGGTGGAAGCAAGGATTAGATTGATTTAATTTTATTAAGTGAATTAGTTGAAGTAATTAATATTTAAAAAGCTGATTTAATTAAGGGAAAAATCATATTTTTAATAAAAAAAATAATAATAAAATTAATAAATAATGAGGAGTCCTAGTTTGACTTAGTCTCCACCTAACTCTCCTAATCCTAATCATAATCCTAATCCTCTCATTCTCACGTCTCTCACTCTCATTCTCACGTTTTTATCATTAAAAGAACTTAAAATAATAGTTCTTCACTCTTGAAGAACTTACACACAAAAACTCAAACGAAAAACTAAGCTAAAAACGAAAATCAATAACAAGTTCTTGACGGGATTGTGCTTGAAGTTTCGGTGGTGAGGCTTGGTTTCATGGTAAATTGGCATCATTTAAACAAGTTTTGAACTAGATTAAGGTATGGGTTTTCTTCTCTCTTGGTGCCTTTCCAAAGAGACCCTTAAGGTTCAGTTTAAATCATGATTTAAAGACTAAGGTTGTCCCCGTTGCATGCCATTGTCATTAGCTCCTTTGAACGATTCAAAGCATGCGTTGGTATGTCTTCTGGTAGATAATGTTAGGTCTGGTTGTGATTATGTGTTGAATGTGTGATAAGAAATCATGTAAAGGATGAAAAATATATTCCGTAAAAGTGCATTAAGTGGACTGTTTTGAGCATGTGTGTGCTGCAAATTTGACTATGTTTGCTGCCTGAAGTTTGTATGTTAAATGTTGTGTTTTGCTTGTGTAAAAATGCTAAAAACGTGATGTTCATAAAAGGTTAAGGTGGTTGACTGAATCTCATTCAAAATGCTACAAAAAATCAACAAAAGAATGAGAGAAAAATAGATTAGAAGATCCCGAATTTCCAGCTTGCTGGAAATTTGTAGTCTCGGCCAAAATGACTAATTTTAAAACAAATTTAAAAATTGTGAGGTTATTGGGAATTGAACCCAAGACCTCACCAAATGTAAATTATATAAACATTTCATTAAAAAAAGAAGGGAAAAATAAATGTGGAGAGTGGGGATTGAAACCCCGACCTCTTGAATGGATGAGAGAGTTAGGAGAAAAATAAAGGAGAAAAATAAATGTGAAGAGTTGGGATTGAACCCCAACCTCTTGAATGGATGAGAGAGTTAGGAGAAAAAATAAAGGTGAAAAATAAATGTGGAGAGTGGGGATTGAACCCCAACCTCTTGAATGGATGAAAGAGTTAGGAGAAAAATAAAGGAGAAAAATAAATGTGGAGAGTGGGGATTGAACCCCAACCTCTTGAATGGATGAGAGAGTTAGGACAAAAATAAAGGAGAAAAATAAATGTGGAGAGTGGGGATTGAACCCACAACCTCTTGAATAGATGAGAGAGTTAGGAGGAAAATAAAGGAGAAATATAAAATGAGGTGAATGGGGATTGAACCCACAACCTCTTGGATAGGTGAGAAAGTTAAAAGATAAATTAAGAGAAAAAGAATGAGCTTGTGGGGAATTGATCCCACAACCTCCTTGCCTTGGACGAAAAATAGAGGAGAAAAAGAATGGAAATATTATGGGGCTGATGTGGATCGAACTAGGGTCCCCCAAATATGAAAAATACAATCACAAAGTTTAATATAAGATTAAGTGTTGCCCAAGGTATTCGAAATCGGGTTTCCCTTGCCCAATTCCTTAATGACACATAAGTCATACGTAAGTAAATATTTAATGAATGCTGCCTGTAAAGATCGAAACCAATATCTTGGCATATCTACAAGATGCATAAGTCTTGTACCACATAATCTTGGGTAAACATGAATCACTTAGACACACTATGAATGAAGCCTCATGGCTTGTATGTGTGGACTCATAAGTCTAGCATACGTTTAAAAGTAGGTGAGCCTAAGATGTATGTGATAAAATGATGTAACCCTAGAAGGGTTAAGTAAGAGTGTGAAACACACTAAATGCCCAAGTGCATTGGCATATGATGAAATGAACATTCACGTGAAGGGGTGAGTAATTATGAAAAGCAAATGTGTTAAAGTTAATGAATGAGGTGACAATATGGTAAGAGGCTAATGTGAAAGATGAGAGCAATCTCAAATGAGCCTAAGTAAATGTTACGAAAACGTACTCACCTATGAGAGTGTAAAGCTAATGAAGAGACCAGTCTCTATGAACACTCTAATGAAAGTATTGAAGTTAATGCATACTTAATACTAATGATGAGATGAGAAATCATCTAATGAGCTATGATATCCTCATGCTAGAAGCCAACTTCCATGATGTATGAGTTGAATGTAATGGAACTTTATACTGAGCACTGATAGGTTAGCTATGAGCGGTGATGCCTTTCTTCGGGAAGGGCGGAGGTTCACGTAACTCTCATGAGATGAGACTGTCCGGCATGCCGGGTATGGGTCTCCTTATATCTCCTAGTCTTTGAACCTATACTGGCAATATAGGGATTTAGCAGGGTTCGATCCCTATATACGCTAGCATGTTTTGGTTCACTTTGGCCGATGATTGCATCTCTTTTCGGTTTGGGGATTACACACTGGATTTCATGATGCTCACATGATCTATGTTGGTTAAGGTTAAAGTTCCCAAAGAAAGAATGAGGCCAGCCTCAACGAATGCATATAATGAAATGAACGATACCAAAAGTGTTAGGATAGGATAATCAAGAGGTGAGCTAGACTCAAGTAATGACACTAGGTTATTCTTGGTCATTGCACAGCAAACCCGATGAGAGTCTTAAACTACATCCTAGGTATGAATAGTGATTGCACTAGTATATGAATGAATGAAAACGAAGTACGTATGAATGAATGAAGCAGACTCTGTGTTTGCTAAAGAAGGCTCCCTAGTTGAGGTCCCATATGTTGAGCCCTCATTTTGGGAAGTCCTAATGTCAAGTCCATGATTCCAAGGTCTCATGGCATATGAAAGAATGATGTGAACTACGTGATATGATATGTGCAATACGTTATATGCTGCTTGCAAAATGATAAGAATGATGATGCATGTTACTCACATGGCATGACTTTCCTAATCCAAATTTGGCAAGTCCACTGACTTTCCTAATCCAAATTTGGCAAGTCCACTGACTTTCCTAATCAAAATTTGGCAAGTCCACTGACTTGACTTTCCATAAATCATGTTGTTAGGAAAGTGCTCTTCTTAATCATGCATGTCCTTGGTGTGTGCTTGCATATACCCATACTTATTACAAGTGTGTACTAATCCCATACAACTCTACATTTTTAGGTGTAGGCACAGGTAGACGTCAGAGCTTAAAGGTCGACGCTGAAGCTATCCGGACGTGGAGCATTCATCCGGACTTGGTAGGCCCTCATGCTTTAGAAGACGCTTGCCCATTATATTCTAGCTTAGATATAGTTTTGAGTTAGTGGAGTATGTTCCACTAGCGTTTCTTTCTCATTTTATTTCAGACATTGTATTGGTGCCATTTTGGCAAGTATACACTTAATGCAGTATTGAACTATTTCTTTCATTTGATGATCTTAATGATAGATGGTTGATTGTGAACGTTTATGAGTTTAAGTAGAATGTCTTATAGGAATGTTAAGTAACAAAAAGTCCAAATTTTCCGCTAAATTTAATCTAGATGAAGTAACGATGACGTATGTAGGCTTGTCTACGAGCTCTGAGAGGTCAACGACGCTGGTCTCGTCTGGGGTCTAGATTCCGGTCATGACAAAGTTGGTATCAGAGCACTATGTTAAATTCCGAGAATAATAAGTTCACATCAACCACATTGAGTAATTTCTAAGTCATGGTAGTGAAGTGCACCACTATCCTGAATTAGAGACTGCATGATGCGTAGGAAAATTCCCTTCTTCTGATCTTATCGTGCCTTCTCTAATGTCTGTTTCTTGGTGTTAAGAGCGTATCTAACATCAACTCTTGAGATTCAGAAAGATGAATACGAGGAGAAACAAAGGCGGAACAACAAGGTGTTCCTAGGAAGAACCCACATGCCAGCACCATGGATAGCAGGTTAAGGGACTTCACGAGGATGAATCTCCCGTTTACACTGGATCTAAGATTGCTGAGAATCTTGAGGAGGAGTGTAGGGCAGCTATGCTGCATGCCAGCATGGGCCTTTTCAGGCTTATGGTCCATGTCCAACAAGTGGAGGAATACAGGAAGAGGAAGCATACTAGGCCCGGGAACAAGTCAAGGCAAGTTGACAAGAATTTTTCAAGGAAGAGTACTACTGAAATCAGGGATAAGCCCAGGTTTAAGAAGGGACTCTCCCACCAAGGGGAGTCAAATTCTTCCAAGGGTCGCTATGAAAGGGATTCTGAGCCCAGAGTTAAGAGAAACAGTGAAGTAGATACACCTCAGGAGAGGCCACCTTGTAGGAAGTGTGGCAAACTTCATGGAGGAGAGTGTAGGAGAGGCTCTAACGCTTGTTACAGTTGTGGAAAACCGAGTCACATGATGAAGGATTGTCCGTATATGAGAGATCGAGAAAAAGGGAAGGAGAAAGTTCAGCCGAATGATCCAAGTGAAGAGGCTCCAAGGAGGCAACGATTCTTCGCACTCAAGTCTAGGGGTGTAGGGGAAGACATCTGTGATGATATCTCGGGTGCGTAGCCTAAAATTAGTTTTTCATGTGTATGGTTTTATGCACTAGTATAAAGTTAATATGTTGGAGTCATCATGTTGGTTGCTGACTTATGTGACTTATGTGTTTAATTATGTTGTATGCTTTGATGAGACTAGTTTAGGAAGGAGTTCCTTAGTCTATTAATGCGAAGCTGCTAGTAGGTTTCAAGGATGTGCACCAACCTACTAATATGTGAATCAGATATTCACCAATAAAAGGCATAGAATATCTTAGGTGTGGATTTTTTCCATAAGTGTTATGCTACCATAGACTATCAAACCAGGGTAGTGAGGTTTCAGTTGCCAAATGAGATAGGGTATAAATGGGTAGGGCGTGGATTAATCCAACAAAGCCATATAATTTAAAATCTTAAGGCCAACAAGATATTATCTAAGGGGTTAGATATACTCCTCCTAAGGCTGGTTTTGTTTAAGAAACTCTAAGTTTTAGTTCAATAGTCAACTTGGTGTTGTAAGTCCATAATCGTATGAGTAATAATTGCACTATGTGAGTTAAAATGAATTCATGTTTGCATGTCATGTTGCTGTTTTTGTATAGCGTGGACATGATTTTTTGTGTTACATGAGTTGTGAGGTGCATCAAGTTAAGTGCGATTGAGAAGGAAGTTCCTCAATCTCAAATATGAAGCTTCAGATAAGCTTGAGTAATATGCCTTATCCAGAGTAAGTGTGAAACAGAAATTCACAAAGAGTAAAGTCTCAAGTATGTTAAAATATTTTCGAAAATCACCCTCTTTATTTTAAAATTATGTGTAGTATCATTCGGGGACGAATGTTCCTAAGGGGGGGATAATGTAACAACCCTAAAAATAACTATGCTAAGTAATGTCTAACGTATCTAGAATGCCTAGATTAGATCGGGTTCACACGAATTGATGCGCGTAGAACCAGACCTCTGAACCTCTGCAACAACCAAGCCAACTAACTTGGTGAGTTAGTTGGGCTAGGAAAGGTTGGGTCCAGCCATGTAGGGCACCCGAATATGAAGATTTACCCGAATGAGTCTTAACCGACTTAAAAAGGGGTAATCTTAAGTTTGGAGGGTCTAGGGGTAAGATGGTCTTTTCCAGGCTAAGGGTAGTATTGTAATTACCCTAAATATTTAATTAATTAATTAATTAATATGGTGTAGGGGCAATTCGGGTAGAGGTAGCCGAATTTGACCCTTTAAGCAAAATCTAGCTTCACCTGAGTTCGAGCCTTGGTGGAAGCAAGGATTAAATTAATTAATTTTATTAAGTAAATTAGTTGAATTAATTAATATTTAAAAAGCTGATTTAAGTAAGGGAAAAATCAGATTTTTAATGAAAAAAATAATAATAAAATTAATAAATAATGAGGAGTCCTAGTTTGACTTAGTCTCCACCTAACTCTCCTAATCCTAATCATAATCCTAATCCTCTCATTCTCATTCTCACGTTTTTTATCATTAAAATAACTGAAAATAATAGTTATTCACTCTTGAAGAACTTACACACAAAAACTCAAACGAAAAACTAAGCTAAAAACGAAAATCAACAACAAGTTCTTGACGGGATTGCGCTTGAAGTTTCGGTGGTGAGGCTTGGTTTCATGGTAAATTGGCATCATTTAAACAAGTTTTGAACTACATTAAGGTATGTTTTTTCTTCTCTCTTGGTCCCTTTTCCAAGAGACCCTTAAGGTTCAGTTTAAATCACGATTTAAAGACTAAGGTTGTCCCCGTTGCATGCCCATGTCATTAGCTCCTTTGAACAATTCAAGGCATGCGTTGGTATGTCTTCTGGTAGATAATGTTAGGTCTGGTTGTGATTATGTGTTGAATGTGTGGTAAGAAATCATGTAAAGGATGAAAAATATATTCCGTAAAAGTGCATTAAGTGGACTGTTTTGAGCATGTGTGTACTGAAAATTTGACTATGTTTGCTGCCTGAAGTTTGTATGTTAAATGTTGTGTTTTGCATGTGTAAAAATGCTAAAAACGTGATGTTCATAAAGGGTTAGGTGGCTGACTGAATCTCATTCAAAATGCTACAAATAAATCAACAAAAGAATGAGAGAAAAATGGATTGGAGGAGTCCGATTTCCAGCTTGCTGGAAATTTGTATTCTCGGCCAAAATGACTAATTTTAAAACAAATTTAAAAATTGTGAGGTCATTTGGAATTGAACACAAGACCTCACCAAATGTAAATTACATAAAAATTTCATTAAAAAAAATAAGGGAAAAATAAATGTGGAGAGTGGGGATTGAACCTCCAACCTCTTGAATGGATGAGAGAGTTAGGAGAAAAATAAAGGAGAAAAAAAAATGTGGAGAGTGGGGATTGAACCCCCAACCTCTTGAATGGATGAGAGAGTTAGGAGAAAAATAAAAGGAGAAAAATAAATGTGGAGAGTGGGGATTGAACCCCCAACCTCTTGAATGAATGAGAGAGTTAAAAGAAAAATAAAGGAGAAAAATAAATGTGGAGAGTGGGGATTGAACCCCCAACCTCTTGAATGGATGAGAGGTTAGGAGAAAAATAAAGGAGAAAAATAAATGTGGAGAGTGGGGATTGACCCCCAACGTCTTGAATGGATGAGAGAGTTAAGAAAAAAATAAAGGAGAAAAATAAATGTGGAGAGTGGGGATTGAACCCCCAACCTCTTGAATGGATGAGAGAGTTAGGAGAAAAATAAAGGAGAAAAATAAATGTGGAGAGTGGGGATTGAACCCCAACCTCTTGAATGGATTAGAGAGTTAGGAGAAAAATAAAGGAGAAAAATAAATGTGGAGAGTGGGGATTGAACCCACAACCTCTTGAATAGATGAGAGAGTTAGGAGGAAAATAAAGGAGAAATATAAAATGAGGTGAATGGGGATTGAACCCACAACCTCTTGGATAGGTGAGAAAGTTAAAAGATAAATTAAGAGAAAAAGAAAGAGCTTGTGGGGAATTGATCCCATAACCTCCATGCCTTGGACGAAAAATAGAGGAGAAAAAGAAAGGAAATATTATGGGGCTGATGGGGATCGAACTAGGGTCCCCCAAATATGAAAAATGCAATCACCAAGTTTAATATAAGATTAAGTGTTGCCCAAAGCATTCGAAATCGGGTTCCCTTGCCCAATTCCGTATTGACACATAAGTCATACATAAGTAAATATGTAATGAATGCTGCCTGTAAAGATCGAAACCAATATCTTGGCATATCTACAAGATGCATAAGTCTTGTACCACATAATCTTGGGTAAACATGAATCACTTAGACACACTATGAATGAAGCCTCATGGCTTGTATGTGTGGACTCATAAGTCTAGCATACGTTTAAAAGTAGGTGAGCCTAAGATGTATGTGATAAAATGATGTAACCCTAGAAGGGTTAAGTAAGAGTGTGAAACACACTAATTGGCCAAGTGCATCGGCATATGATGAAATGAACATTCACGTGAAGGGGTGAGTAATTATGAAAAGCAAATGTGTTAAAGTTAATGAATGAGATGACAATATGATAAGAGGCTAATGTGAAAGATGAGAGCAATCTCAAATGAGCCTAAGTAAATGTTACGAAAACGTACTCACCTATGAGAGTGTAAAGCTAATGAAGACCAGTCTCTATGAACACTCTAATGAAAGTATTGAAGTTAATGCATACTTAATACTAATGATGAGATGAGAAATCATCTAATGAGCTATGATGTCCTCATGCTAGAAGCCAGCTTCCATGATGTATGAGTTGAATGTAATGAAACTTTATACTGAGCACCGATAGGCTATCTATGAGCGGTGATGCCTTTCTTCGGGAAGGGCGGAGGTTCACGTAACTCTCATGAGATGAGACTGTCCGGCATGCTGGGTATGAGTCTCCTTATATCTCCTAGTTTTTCAACCTATACTGCCAATATAGGGATCTAGCAGGGTTCGATTCCCTATATACGCTAGCATGTTTTGGTTCACTTTGCCAGTGATTCCACCTCTTTTCGGTGTGGGGATTACACACTGGATTTAATGATGCTCAAATGATCTATGTTGGTTAAGGTTAAAGTTCCCAAAGAAAGAATGAGGCCAGCCTCAACGAATGCATATAATGAAATGAACAATACCAAAGGTGTTAGGATAGGATAATCAAGAGATGAGCTAGACTCAAGTAATGACACTAGGTTATTCTTGGTCATTGCACAGCAAACCCGATGAGAGTCTTAAACTACATCCTAGGTATGACTAGTGATTGCACTAGTATATGAATGAATGAAATGAAGTACGTATGAATGAATGATGTAGACTCTGTGTTTGCTAAAGAAGGCTCCTTAGTTGAGGTCCCATATATTGAGCCCTCATTTTGGGAAGTCCTAATGTCAAGTCCATGATTCCAAGGTCTCATGGCATATGAAAGAATGATGTGAACTACGTGATATGATATGTGCAATATGTTATGTGCTGCTTGCAAAATGATAAGTATGATGATGCATGTTACTCTCATGGCATGACTTTCCTAATCCAAATTTGGCAAGTCCAATGACTTTCCTAATCCAAATTTGGCAAGTCCACTGACTTTCCTAATCCAAATTTGGCAAGTCCACTGACTTTCCTAATCCAAATTTGGCAAGTCCACTGACTTTCCTAATCCAAATTTGGCAAGTCCACTGACTTGACTTTCCATAAATCATGTTGTTAGAAAAAAGCTCTTCTTAATCATGCATGTCCTTGGTGTGTGCTTGTATATAGCCATACTTAGTACAAGTGTGTACTAATCTCATACAACTCTACATTTTTAGGTGCAGGCACAGGTGGACGTTAGAGCTTACAGGTCGACGCTGAAGCTATCCGGACGTATAGCATTCATCCGGACTTGGTAGGCCCTCATGCTTTAGAGGACGCTTGCCCATTATATTCTAGCTTAGATATAGGTTTGAGTTAGTGGAGTATGTTCCACTAGCGTTTCTTTCTCATTTTATTTCAGACATTGTATTGGTGACATTTTGGCAAGTATACACTTAATGCAGTATTGAACTATTTCTTTGATTTGATGATCTTAATGTTAGATGGTTGATTGTGAACATTTATGAGTTTAAGTATAATGTCTTATAGGAATGTTAAGTAACAAAAAGTTCAAATTGTCCGCTAAAATTAATCTAGATGAAGTAACGATGACATATGTAGGCTTGTCTGCGACCTTTAAGAGGTCAACGACGCCGATCTCATCTGGGGTCTAGATTCCGGTCGTGACAATGTCATTTCACATGATATCAATGCTAAAGACTTCTTTAAGAAAGTAAGAAGTAAGAAGAGATGTAAGTTCAAAGTGAACTAAGAATTCAAGAGTTTAAGAATATCAATGTTTGATAAGAATGAAGTTTTCTATAAGAAAAAGGGCTTAGCCAATAATGACGCCTCATATGATGAAAATGATCAAAGCCAAATGAGATTGGCTTATAATGACTTTATATAATTGGAAAATGATCATAGCCAAATGAGATTGACTTATAATGACATCTTATATTAGGCCAATATCAAATAATAGGCTTAACCAATAAAGATTGGCTTATAAAGATTTCATGCCCAAATTGTAGTTAAATCATTTCCTTAATCTCTTGGATTACTTACTTGATTCATTGTAGGTATGGGACTACAATGAATCATTGCACTTGTAAGTAAAACATAGGATCAAAGGAGGTCATTAAACTAGACAACAAAAAGAAGAAAAGACTGAAAATATTATAAGTCTGGAACAAGTTGCTCTCGGTCTAAGGGAGAGCAAAATTATAAATTTTCCTTTGTGATGTTCTAAAATTATGTGCATGATTCCAAGGTCTTGTGTTCATATAGAAAATGAGTTGTGTGTTTTGAATGCATTAAAATACGTCATATTCACACCATGAATTGCAAATAACGTATTTAATAAGTCTAGTGACTTCACTTTCCAGAAATGTCATGTTGTTTAGGAAGAGCTTTCCTTGATTATGCATAGCCTTATGTGTATATGTGCATACACCCATACTTAGTACAAGTGTGTACTAACCCTATACTATTACTATTTTTAAAGGTGCAGGTCAGAGAGAAGGTTGAAGACTCATTGAAGCGGTTTGTACTCAGCGATCTCCAGACCATTGGTAGGTCCTCTTGAGTTCGAGGATGCTACGTCTATATTTATAGCTTAGTACTTTAGACATAGCTAGTAGATGTTGTCCCTAGCGTTTCTTTTCCATATATTTTATTCGAAGCTTTGTATTTAGGCCATTTTGGCAAACTATTATGATATATTGATTCTTTCATTTGAATTGCATAATAGCGATTGTAGATGGTTGTTTAGTTTGAGCTTATAGTATATGAATCTATGTAGAATTTATATGAAGTCTATGTACACTTCATTATATTTTAAAAGTTTTTAAATTTTCTGCAAATTTAACTATATGAATGTGATGAAAGCTAAGAATAGGCTTGTCTGTGACCTCTGAGAGGGTAATGACGCCGGTTGCGATCTGGATTCCAGAATCCGGGTCGTGACAATGTTTAACTCCATATCATGAGCGTGAGTAGCTAGATCTTACAAGGACTTTGGCTTTATTCCTTGTAAGATGTAAAAAATCTTTTAGTGCATCCATTGAATACACATTTCTATCGCAGAAGCTTCACTAAGCATATCCTTGCAATTTAGGCTCGCGTTCCTCCATCAATTTATGAAATCTATGACCGTTTCATCCTTTCTTTGTCGAGTATTCTTGAGTTCTACCATACTCACTGTACGCCTTGTGTCGTAGAAGCGATTGAGAAACTTGTGCTCTAGTTGTTCCCAACTATCGATAGAATTAGGCTCAAGATCTGTATACCAATCAAAGGAATTTCCCTTTAAAGAGCGGACAAACTGCTTGACAAGGTGATATCCAAAGATCCAAGTATTATTACATGTCTTCACAAAGTGCGCAACGTGTTACTTTGGATTTACTTTGCCCTTGAATTGCTTAAACTTGGGAGGTTGATAACCAGCAGGCATTTTGAAGCTATTAATTCTCGTAGTGTATGACTTGCATACATATGAGAGGACTTGGTGGAAGATTCATACTTATCTTTGATATTTCCTTCAATGAACTCCTTCAAGCGATCGAGTGGGATCATTTCTTCAAAAGAATCTGGCATCTCATTAACAAGCGGTGCTTTTTTTGGAGGATCTCCGATCTCTTGAACTTCAACACATTTTTTCGGGTGCATGACTCGCTTTTCCATCTAAAAGTCCTTCCATTCAATCTATTAACCTATACATTCTAGACTCTTGGTGTTGTACATTATTTGTCAATCCTTTAACAAACTTTGTCAGATTTGCAAGTTGTTCCTCAGGGGAAGAATAACAATTACCATTGTTTGCATGATCATTGGAGATGTAGGAGAGTAGCATGGATTATCGCGTAAGTTGATCTTTAGTGGACTCACGTTACGCTATGCACATGGATCATTGGTTGAATCATATTTATTTCTTGTGGTAGAGTTCTTGGAACTAGATTGCTCAAGTAAAGCTAAGGTCTTCTTGATCTTTTCATCAACATTACTTTCTCCTTCTAAAGCATGTGTGAAGGAAGTTGACCTTTTTGGAGTCGTAGACCCAAAAACTGGAGTTAACGCAGACGACACTTGAAGTGTTTGTTGTTCTAGCATAACAACTCTGCTCCTTGTAACAACTCCAAAACTTCCAAATGTAACACCAAGAATGCCTTCAACTTCAGTAGAGATCTTAGAGCTAGTGGCCTTAGACACATTTGATTGAGAGTTGATCTTTGTGGAAGTCACTCGATATTATTTAATGCTTGAAAAGTTTAGATGCGAGATAGAGATTGTACAACTGGGCGTGCCAGACTTCGTAGACAATAAAATTCGTGTCGAGAAAATAATGCTCAAGAACGGAACATTATAACAACAATCGTTTTATTATTTGAAGTGCGAGTGTTATAATCTCTATGATTCCTCTGAATTTTCCTTTTCAAATATAATTCAAGGGCTCTTGATCTTGCTCTTGAACTGGAGATTTATATTTATCTTGATCTTGATCTTGATCTCGATCTTGAACTTGGACTTGAACTTGATCTTGACTTGAACTTTATCTTGATCTTGAACTTGAACTTAAATTTTATGTGGATCTTGACTTCTAGTTGAATCCAAGGGCTTCTATCTTGTTCTTGAATTCGATGGCCTTGATCTCGATCGTTCTTGATCTTTATCCTTCTTGATCTTGATCGTTCATGAAGCTTGAATGCTTGATTCTTGAACTCTTGAACTTGTAGAAAAACCTGCAGCTTTTTATCCACGATCTTTCTCTAGCTTCTTGTTAAAATTCTTGGTCCTCTTTTCTGAATTATGAGACCCCTATTTATAGTATTAGAATAAAGGAGTTGCGATTGAATTACGACTCCCTTCGGACAATCAAATTTAAGTGACATGAAATATGGGCTTTATGGAGCAGACTTTAAGTACATTTATATTTATTAAATTTAAATATTAAATCAATTATATTAATTCATAATATTTGTTTGGATTATTATATTCATCAATCTAATATAATCCAAATCGTTTATTAAATTTATATTTAAATAAAATTTAAATGATTACAATCACATCATCATTGGGAAGCTTTTTCTCCAAGAGCATTAGCAAGAAGGACACCTTGAAAGGGTGGCTTTTATACTAAATTTTTGTGCCAATGAGAATAATGCACTTTTAATTTCTGAGAGTGTTCCAAGTTGAACAAGAAATGTAAAATTGAACAATTATAAGCTAAAATCACCCTATTTCAGCATAGGAATACTCTTAACTTAATTTAAACAGTCTTTTTGTAAAGAAATACACCAAACCTTCCCCCAAGGATCTAGTATGTCACGACCTAAAGTACACCCTAGACATTAAATGGCGTATAAGAGCCCTAGAGACCCTATACAAGCCACTTAGCATGCATCATACAAGATAATAGAAAAAAAAGAGTTTAAAAGTAGCACTTCATATAAAAGAGTTTGACACAGAATAGCGAAAGTCTATCATAAGTCTTAAAGCCATCTATTGCATCAAAGGAGTGATTGAGACGTAACCCATATATCACATAGAATATTTGAAAAGAACAGACATGAAAGCAATAAAAGAGTCTCAGTCCTCAGAACATGAGGACTCACCAATCTTCAATATCTATAAGAGATCACTAGCCACGAGTATGGGAGATAGGAGCATTACACCCTGCATTAGTGAAACAATGTAGGCAAAATTATGTGCTAGTATATGGAATATATCAAGTATGATACCAATGTCTAAGAGTTATGAAATCATGTTAAAGACCAAGGTAAATCATAGAATAACATGTTAGAAAACATAAGTCATAACCACGTCCAGAGCAAGCTAAACATCTTTACAACACATTTGAGATACTTTTAGAAAGTAACCTTAGTTCATTATTGTGGGATATTTACCTTTAATCGACATAGACCATGTGAGCTATAACCTAGAGATGTCCTTACTTGCTAAGGTAAGAAACCCGGACTTCTAGTTTAGCTGGATCCACTAGCTAATTTTAGTCTATCTAAGACAAACCTAAGGTGACACATAGTTATCAACATGGGTAGTCGCCACTTGTCCACTCGGTGCTAAGCATTAATCCCAAGAAATAGTCATTAATCTTAACTTGTCTTATCATTATAGGACATGGGTAATCACCGCTTGTCTTATCATAAGAATTCATTAGAATAGCTCCTACTTCTTGATTTAAAGTTTAGTTGAGAAACATTCCAATCCTATGAATCCTTCGTATGAGAAAATCCTTTCACAACAACAACACATTGATGCATTACTCTCAAAGCAACCTTAAATCATTTTCATCAATTTCATAAAGAACACACATATCTTCATTCATCTTGCATAATTCAAAAGTTTCATCATATTATCAAAATCTAGGAATCATGGATCATGCATGGGATCAAGTGAATTTAACCTAGAAACATGAAATTATCTCAATTCATGCATAAAATACATAAAGCAATCAATTGGATTATAATTGAAAAGAACCCATAAGATTTATTAAAAACCCTAACACAAGCTTCCGGATAATGAAATCTAACGCTAATTGAGGTCTTACTATGTACTGGTTATTCACAGGTCCCTATGATCACTCTTTTTTCACCAAAAAGGATGGCTAAGACATAATTGTGATCCTCAATTTTGTGGATGATTTACTTTTGACAGGCAACAGTAGCAAATCGATACAAGAGTTGAAATATGCCCTTCATAGTTAGTTCAAAATGAAAGATCTTGATGATCTCAAGTACTTTCTAGATACTAAGATTATTATGTCCACAATCGGAATATCCATAAATTCCGTCACACCCCTTTTTCGACATGGCGAAAGGGTTTTTCCAACTTAATAGATGTTATTGAATACGAATTATTTTATTTTTTCAGAGTCACCACTTGAAATTGAGTTATGGTGTTTCAAGTCACCTTTTTGTTTAATCTCTAATCAAAAGAAATGACTCTTTATTCGGTCTGTGAACCAAAACTTTGAGTGAGGAAATATTTTGACCGAGGGGAAGGTATTAGGCATCCCTCGAGTCCCGTGGTTCTAGCATGATCACTTTTATTAACTTTTACTTAATTTAACTATCTTTTGGATTTTTTTGTAGGCAATCATTCATTCGCATTTTTCATTCATTGAATTTTAATTTGATCTCGACCTAGATACGTAACTACATTCTCGGTCTTCACGATTAGAGACATAACTATCTTCTTCGTATCACACTTAATAATCTTATTTTTTTATAAGTCTCTACTTTAAATTAATAATGTTAAGCATATTTTAGACAAGTGCGTAACCACATCCTTGAATTTCTTTTGATTGTCTAAAAGATGCACAACCACACTCTTAATCGAAACAAATATTTTTAATGTGTCTAAGAATTTGTCTAATCATTAAAAAAACAAAATATTTTGTCCTTATAAATAAAACCAAATAATGTAAAATAAATAAATGTTGAGGATACAATATATATTTCTGATATAATTTCTTTATCTTTTATTTTATATTTTATTACTATTAAAACTAACGCCGAAATTAAGCATACACTTTTCAATCCAACAAAATAATAATGAATTGCCAAAATAATTCTTATTTTTGTTTGACAGAATAAAAATTACAATAATTTCTTTGAGCCTAAAATCCATACTTTATTATTATCGACATATAAATCAAGATAGTAACTAAGGAATATAAAAAATCAAATGAAAATAATCACCAATTAAAGTCATCCCCACTCATCAAATAAGATGCAACACTTAATCAGATATTCATTTCAATTAAATCATGAATATAACACCCCAGAAAAAAATTTCAAACTAAGACTCAAACTGTTTTTTGTTGTAGTAGTATTTTACCAAAGAATTTAAATTTTCTTAAGTATTAAGGTCAGGTCACTAGATATAGGAGCTTGGTTTCCAAAAAGAACTAAATTGGAAATAGCAAAATCTGAAATTTGGAGAGTTAAGCTAAGTATGAGTTTTGGGTCAACTTTAAACGATCATATATCCTATCACATGATGATTTAGGTGTCTACATGATACCTTAAAATCTCTTTGAATTATCTTTCCAACGCCGCCAAGTTTGCTAAGTTTGGAGTTAGGATGACTAAGATATGCCCTTTTGAAGTTAAGTTGTTTAATTAAGAAAAGTTACCCGAAAATAGTAAGGGGTATTTTGGTCTTTTCCTAACCCAACCATATTTAATTCATTTTTAGTAATATTTTAGGGGTATAATCCTATTAGGTTCAGCTTTATAATCCTAATATACGCCTAGGGTTTTAGTTGATAGTTCGAGAAGATAAAAGAAGAGAAAAAAGGAGATGATTAAGTGTTCGTCGAGATTCTTGCGTGTTTTTGAAGATTTTCTCCATGGATTTGATCCCTAAGAGGTCTGTAATCTTCCATAGTGTTGGTTTTGTTCACCAACACGCCAATCATGTTATTTTAAGCACAATTTCATTCTTGAAGTTGAATGATTAGAGTTCTTGAAGTTCATTCTAAATCCTGTTGTGTTGGGTTTTGATGATTTCTTGAGATAAAATTGAGTATTTCAAGGGCTTTATTTAGTTTATTAGAGTGTAGTTATGTTAAGTAATCTATTTTAAGTTATTGGGGAAAAACCGTTCAATTCTATGCGAGATAGAGTGAGAAAACGAGCAAAGAATTTCGTCGAGTCTACTGGGTTGGGTCCTGGCGCTTCGCACCAGCCAGAGCACCCCAAAGTATGCTTTGAACTTTAGGGGATGGCTCCCCGTGCCTGACATAGCCACAGGGTCTCCTGCCCCATCTAGGTTTCAATTGGTTGCTCCGTTTGAGTTCTTTCGAAGGGTACCTTCACTCTTTTTTTATTCTAACTATTTTAAGCTACTTCCAAACACCTAAAATCATTACAAACATGATCATAACCTTGAATTCATAATTCAAATTCAAGGTAGATTTAAGAGTTATGTTTTGAGAATTCTTTCCTACATTCTAAGAAAATCCCTTTGAGTTCTGTTGAGGAGTCTTCTACTACTTCTAGTAACTTAAGACTCGAGCTAGTGAGTATGAGGATGAGGAGAATGTATGCATGGGTCTAATTATTCATCATGATATCCCTCATATCATGAACCATAACTCTTGAGTTCATAATTCACATTCAAGAGAGAGTTAAGAGTAGAGTTTAAGAAAGTCTTTGAGTTCAATTGTGAATCCTTTCAGATCAACTATCAATTAGAACTACATTTTGATGAAGTAAGTATGAGAATGAGAAGTTTCATATACATGAGTTCCTTATTGATATTTTGACTCTTGAGTCGAGTTGTTCATGCCCATAACTGTAACGGCCTGTATTTTTGTATGTGGTAGTTCTATTCATGTTATACTTGACTTATACTTATAGTGTAGGTGAGGGATCATGTTTATTACATGATTAGTGTTGGTTTAAACTAGCTTGGAAGGTGATGTAATGCCTTGCACGTTTTAGCATATGTATTGCAAGTTAACTCCGATGGAAAGTATTTAAGTAATTATAGTAAGGTGGTAATTGAGCTAGCAGTTGCATCACCTACTTGATCTATATTATAGTTAAAGGGCCCAAGTTTGATTGACCAGATTTAGGCTTATATTTAGGGGCTCATTTGAAGCCCAAACCTATTAAAGAAAATGTGAATGAAAGAAGGCCCAACAGCCAAATCTGCCAATTGGCCATTATGGATAAAGCCCAAGTGAAACTAAGTAAGTACATGACCTCCTAAGATTTGTTTTACCATGTTATTGGGCCAAGTGTGTACCACCTACTTGCACTAATCTGTCCCAAGCTGATTAAAAGAACAAAGGAAAAATGGACAGCCAAGGTCCAATAATATTAAGTCCAAAAAGGGCCCAAGTTAAAAGGACAAGCAGGTGGGGCACCTACTTGACATTATATGGCCCAAAATTGGTCAAGAGTGTCGGCCATAACATCTCCTTTTTCAAAGGATAAGGATCAAGTCTTATTCTCCATTTTGAACTTGCAAAAATTTCAGATTTCCTAAGTTCTTTCTTGGTCTCTCTTGGCTTCAATTAGCATCTCTAAAACACCTTAGAGTTCTTGAGTGCTGTCTAATTTTTCAAGTAAGAGTTTGAAGGAGAGTTTGAATTCTTGAAGTACAAGTTTAGAGGATAAATTTTTAGAATTAAGGTAAGACTTCAACCCATTTGTTTTCCTCTCTTTGATAATGTTTGGAGTGGAGAATTTTGTATATGATTATCAAGAATTCATGGATTGTGATAAATCTTTGAGTCAATAATCTCCTATTATGATGAAAGATTTGAGATTGTTAGTGGCTGCCTTATGAATATTGTTGTTGAGGGCTGTTTGGGTATCTCTGGAAATGATGTTTGAAGTTGTATTAATGTGTAGAGGAAGGGTGTGGTGGTTCACCATTTATCACTACACCATTTTAGTCCTATGGCCACACTAAATCTAGAAAACACTTATAAAGTGTTGCTAAAAATATTTTTGGGTACACTTTTAAAGTGTAGCTTTAGTTTTTAGCTTTTGGCAACAATAATATTGGCAACACTTGTAAAACATGCTCTTTGATAGTATTGGCTACACTTTATAAACGTTGTCAAATTATAATATAATTGAGAACACCTAATTACATATATGACTACACTTTTAAAGTGTGCTATTTTTATAATCATATAACCAACACTTTACAAGTGTAGCAATATAATTTTCCCAAATTTTTCACTTAAATATTGAATTCCCTCCAATATATTTAACTTTGCCCCCAATTTCTAATTTGTCAATAAAAGAACTCATAAAAGAAAAATTCTATACGATGAAATATACTCTAAAAAACATTTTGCCCCAAATTGACAGAGGAGCTGCTCTTTATCTTAATCAAAATAGGAGATATTTTTTTTGATCAAGTGAAAACGTTTTGTTCCAAATGAAAATCTCATGCCCTAAACCCTATTTCCTTTTGAAAATGATTGTCTTTGCTCAGAGACCACAACAACTTGCTCTATTCCTTTGGAATAGAATGATGTAGAAGAAACACAATCTTTGGCTCTGAATCGTCCAAATGGGTTCAGATTAATAGAAAACAGTGTCCTGAAATAAACTTCAAATGTTGGTGCTTCTATAGGTGTCACGCATTCATCGAGACAAAGTGGTATGGATGTTTTCTATTTTTGTTCAAGTTGAAGCAAATAAATTATGGGTATTTTTTATTGGAATCTGTTGCCATGATATTTTTGTGAAAAACATTTTTAGTTTAAGTAGGGTGGTATTCATGTTTAGAGCTTTCCTATTCTGCATATTACAAAAAATGAGACGAAGAACAGGACAAATATGTATATGTACCTATCAACTCACAGACGCCTTTTCCAATATTTGTTTTGTCACTCACAGGCTTATCCGATTAATAGGCATTTGGATGACATAATATTTGGGTGAAGTTGATAAGTAAAGGATATTTCAAGGTGAAGTGTTAAAAGAGTTATATTTTATTTGTGTTTAGACTGTATCTCAACTGGAAAAAAACCTAAGTATCTGGACATCGAAATTCATGGCCAATTAAAAAATTGTAGATCTGAAGTTCAACTTTTAGAGGAGACAATCACCAAAAAGATCATGTTTTGTATTATAATTGAACTTAGATTCGAGTTGTCTTACTCCGTACCACCAACATTTCTAGTTTTAATGCATAAGCATCTATTCTTGATTAACATGGAAAGTGGGTACTCAGAAAAATGGAAGCTAAGGTTTAAACATTTAAATACAAATTCATTGCAAACAGGGTTAAAAGAAAATTAGTTAAAAGAATTTGTGTTGGAAAGCGTTAGAACTTAATGGGATTTCCTTCTTTGTTTGTTTGATTCGAAGGGGAAGGGCCCGTTGAGTTGTTAAGAATCATAATATTTTTTTTGTCTTTCATTCAATTTTTAAGAAAGTGTTAAATACTATGCCATCCGTAGTTGTCATGTTTTTTTCACATGTCAGTAGGGAAAAAAAAGTGAAAACAACCCTAATCTCTGAAAGGGGAGTCGCGGATAGAGAGAGTATGGTCTCATTGGAAGAAGCTTGTTGAGGCCAAACTTAAAGTAGCACCAATGGTTGACAACTCGGAGCTTCCTTTCCATCTTCTATGTCGACACATCAATGATCTGCACAGTTGCTTGGAAGAAACTTGTGTGATGGGGTACTTTCAGTAGATCCTCTTCTTGAGAATCTCGCCCTCTTTGGTGGATATCGAACTATTGAATGCGGATTGGGTGTTGCATAAATGAAAGAAAACAATAAAATAGATAAGGCTGAGTTAGTGATAGAATATTTGAAGAATGATCTATTCACATGTACACATATTGTTGGGAGTTTGATTTAGGATCCAGCCAAGTGTGCGAGAGGATTTTAAGAATCACTACAAACTCACCTTTGAATTTCTTTATGATTTAGTGAACCAACTAAAGGAACTTGGGGTGAGAATACCACTTTATGTGAAGGATACTCAGTAGGTAGTATCTACAACTTGACTTGTTGCTCAAATTCTATTCTAATCTGAATGATGGAGCCAACTATGATGAGTCACCAAGCCCATTATCTCACTCCAGCTAGTTCTTGGAAAATTTTGTACGCTCATTCCTATTTTAGCTTATTTTGTGATGCTTTTATCACATGCAGGTTGAGGGAATACAGGTTCATGTTGATGAAGGTTGCACTACACAAACGCGTGCAAATGTATATTGGTTCATCTTGCGAGATGGATGTATATTTCTATCACTCCCCTGGTTACATTTTAATTTCAGTGTGAAGCAATGTTCTTATCAACTTGAAATGTGAACTTATTTATTTAGTTTTTATCACATCCCTGGTCATATTTTTTAGCCGTAATATGGAGTAGCTTTCTTATGAGTATCACATTTTTTATACATGCTAAGGCGGCAGCTAATTAGAGGATCATCAGACTTGAATATTATCTTAATCGTGGGCATGGACGGATTGGGTAAGACAACTCTAGCTAACAAACTTTTCTTTGATGAGTTAGTAATTTCTCATTGTGTTTGCAGGATTCAACAACAACCTGAGTGTCAGGGGGAAGCTGTTCTACTCAAAAAGGTAAGACACCACTCTCTAAGTACATAGCCAAAGTGGTTGGATCAAAATGTGGCCTACTCAAGTAGAGTTCTGCTATGATGCAGCCAACATCAAAGATATCATTAGCAACATCTTTAGAATAAATGTATGAATTGGAACATTTCTGCTTCCAAAGCAATAGTGCTTGATATCACACACCCACTTAAATATTCTTGATAAGGTAAACATCAATAACATATGGGATGAAAGAATTGGTGCTAGAGCTAGTTTTTCTGGACATAATATTCTCTAATGTCTTAGTAGATAGGCCTTTCCAAGGTGAGTCAAGCTCTTCATGAACATCTGGATGCAAGTTGTAAATAGGATCCGAATGAGGTGCATGCTAAGAAAATGCAACTGCTTCTTCCATCCAATTCATGCAAGAATGAATTTTCATACTTTAATTATAAGCTTTTCCATTAGTGATATATAAACATATATGTCTGTGTTTTTATTTGAGTAGAAAGATTGAGGAGCTTGAATTGAAGAAGACATAACAAGAAATCAAAGCTGTTGAAAGTTCAAGGAAAGCTATTTCATCAATGTTATTTATTTCCAAAAGCCAAAAGTTTTTCATTTTAGTGGTTACCAAATTAATACTTAAACCTTTTGGTAATTATACTTCATGTTCTGTTTCCGTGGCAGGAAAATTTCAGAAACACTTAATGATAGACAATTCAAATTTCATGTAAAAAATAGGGCTTCATTATATTTGATTAGTGAGGAAGTAGAAGGATTTATGGTACTGTAGGATATACATGTTACAGTAGGAGTCATGATATTTTTAGTACTAGTAATTTTGGTCGACTTCTAAATGTTAATTGGGTGATGAATAAAGAAAAAGTTTCTGAACCTTGTGTCTAAAGTGGAATAAAAAGATAACACGATCAAAAACATTTATGTTATTGGTTTCTGTTGTATTGGCTTGTAAGCATTTTGAAGTAGTACTTTGTCCATATATTATTTTGCAGTTTAGAGAAAGCATGTTAATGAAGTGAAGAGAGAGGCTTCTTATTTTTTCATGGCTATAATCTTTCAATTTCATAGAATTTTCTCTAGACTCTGAAGGGAGTCAGAGTGGCTTTCAGTTTTATCTAAGAATGTGAGATGTCTTTGGTTCTTTCAAGCATATGGTGTAACTATTACTCTTTATTTTGTTGTGATTTTCTTTACATGACTCTTGTGATGCTACCCTTTGCACAATTTTTTCTCATTTTATTTTGAAAAGAAAGCATCTGTTCTTTTTTTCATTTTCTGCAGGTGATCCCTTGTACTGCCTTAGCTTTACTAATTCATCCTTATTTTTATGATTTTTTCTTTGCTTTATGACAGGTTTTAGACAGTCGTAGCCATCTGCTGGTAGCATTGGGTCATGGTCTGTGGCCTTATATGATTTTGATATCTGAAATAGTTCAAACCTTTATCCTAGCAGACTCATGTTACTACTAAGTTAAAAGGTAAGTAAAAAGGACTGTAAAGGTGCATATTGATTCATAAGTTAATTTCTTTCTTGGAATAGTAGGAATAAATTTTGAATTGGCCAAGGTTCATGTTCATGATTTCTAAGGTTTAAAGGCTATTCTCACCTATTGAATCTACGAGCTATCATGATACCATGTTGGTTTGAGTTTAAGGGCATCCTTCCACTAACAAGATTCTAACTCTAGACTTAACATTAATCCTTTGACTTCCAAAGTAGGCTCTTGAACCATCGGCAACAAGAAATTAACCATGTCCTTCTCAGCATTCTTCTTAGCCCTGTGGTCATCTAGAACAATTTTGTGGAACTTATAAAAAGCTCTTTTCAAACCCTTCATTTGTTTCACATACCCCTGCAGGTCCAAGAAACTGAACCATGGAATCCATTCTCCAATGTTAAAAGCACCATTAAGTAAAAACCAAGTCTACTAGGTGCTGCAAATCTTCCACCCTAGATGCTAATATTGTTTTCTACTTTGGATAAAAGTCTTCATTTTTCATTTTGATTTTCAAATGCTGGATGTAGAATTGGACCTTTCACTAATATGTTCCCTAGTAACTTCATGTTTATAAGTTGCTTAAGGAACTGCAGGTCTTAATGTTTTCATTTGGTTCTCTTAGTCTGTGTATAAATTTCAATTAGCGTTAATATTGTGAGTATCGCTTTGAATATTCTAGTACATCACATGTCTTCTTACTAGATCTTAATGTCTTATTGGAGAACCTTCATCTAATTTCCGGATATCATCTTTGTTATCTGCTTTATTCTTCTTTATCTGTCACAAGGAAAGGAGAAAGATCGATATATGATACTCGTTGATTATATGTATAGAAGTGTTGAGTAATGTCTGATGTATGACTGCATTTTGAAGGTAATCAACAGAGTAGTTGGTCTCTCTATATGGATGTTTACACTTGAAATATTCAAGACAGGTTGTGATCTGTTGCAGCTCTTTGATGAAGTTATTAAGTTGCCATGGAGGGCTACTGTTAGTAGTGATCCACTTCATTAAAAGTTGAGAGTCCACCCCCAAAATAATCTTCCTGTATCCATGTTGCAGGCACCAGTTAATTCCATATATCGCTGCTGGTAACTCAGCCGAGTCGTTGGTACCAATGCCAAGGGAAACAACAAATGCATACACCAACTTTCCTTGGTAATCTCTTAAAATTCCTCCTCCACTTATCTTGTCTGGATTATTGAGAGCACTCCCAGCTGTATTTAGCTTGTAAACACCATTACAAGGTCATTCTCAAAGAACTGATATAACCTTAATTTCATGACTACAGTTGAGTGACCACTGGATATAGGGGAAAATAGTGTTGAAAATTTTAAGGATTCACTCTCCTTGTGTTGGATTGTTTGGCACCATATTTTACTGCATATTGATTTTCCATAGGTTCCACCATATAATGATGGGAAGGGCCTGATTCATGAGCTTGTCAGACTCATTTTTATGCTGCATATTACCCCACCGCATAAGAAGATTTTCTTAGAGGAATAGGTGTATGAATCAGTGAAGCTGAGTAGAGTTCACACATGGCTAGCGAATTCCCAGAAATCAGAATGTGGTCGACCTCACCCAAACAAGCTTGATAGCAACAATAACATTTAACAGGTTCAATCCCAAAAATATTGAGCTTTTTGTTTGTGGGAATTTAGCCTCTTATTGCTCTCCAAATTAGGAAGGATATATTAAACGGGATATTCTTGTGCCATATGTGCTTGTCCATCACTGTTTTGGTTCTCTCATTCCTGATCAATTCCCATGCAGAATTACATGAAAATTAAGCACTATTTTAAGGTGTCCATAAAGCCTCACTAACTTATATTTTTCTTTTTAATGTGCAGGAGAATGCCGGTAATTGAATTTGAATAGTGGCCTGAAGTAAAATCGATCTATTATAGTGAACGATGAAGAGTTTTTTAATGTTGTCATATTTGTTTGAATGCATTTGGTTTTGTGGAATTTATTGATTGTAGATATCTTTAAGCAATCACTTTCTAAGTATTGGTTGTACTAGACATGTTTTTCCAAGCTTATTCGAAATGTATAGCTTCGATTTATTTATTAGCTAATTTTGTACTTTAGATCATTTATATATTTAATTATGTGATTATATATTGAGTATATGCAATTTAGAAGTGTTGATGTAGGACGTCCAATGTTAAAGGTACACTTTATAAGTGTTGCTATGAGATATAAAAGGCAACACTTTTGAAGTGTTGCGCTAGATGACCTATAAAAGGCAACACTTTTGAAGTGTGACCAATAAAACCGCAAAGGCAACCCTTTTAAGTGTAGTATAATAAAATATAGGTGTTGGTAATGCATCGCAACAAAGCGTGGCCTTATACTTCTTCGGCTACGCTTTATAGGTGTAGCCAAAAGTGGCGACATTTAATAAGTGTTGCCTAATGTCAAAGGTTACGCTTCTTTTGGCCACCCCTTGAAAAGTGTTGCCTAAAGTCCAAAAGTGTGGCCTTTTATTTTAGGCCACACTTTTTGCTAGTTTAGGCTACACTTTAGTGGGGTGGCCGTAGGCCTAAAATGGTGTAGTGTATGTAAGGGTTGTATGGGCCTGATTTCCATCAAATATTTTTAGCTACTGTTTTGGAGAACCTTATTGTGATTAGCTGCTGATGTTAGCTTAATCATGACTTATGTTGTAGATTAGCACCCATTAAGGTAGTGCTAATACCACTATCACGATTCAGCCTTCCTTAATGGGTGCTAATCTACAACATAAGTCATGATTAAGCTAACATCAGCAGCTAATCACAATAAGGTTCTCCAAAACAGTAGCTAAAAATATTTGATGGAAATCAGGCCCATACAACCCTTACATAAATTGTGAACCACCACACCCTTCCTCTACACATTAATACAACTTCAAACATCATTTCCAGAGATACCCAAACAGCCCTCAACAACAATATTCATAAGGCAGCCACTAACAATCTCAAATCTTTCAGCATAATAGGAGAATATTGACTCAAAGATTTATCACAATCCATGAATTCTTGATAATCATATACAAAATTCTCCTCTCCAAACATTATCAAAGAGAGGAAAACAAATGGGTTGAAGTCTTACCTTAATTCTGAAAATTTATCCTCTAAACTTGTACTTCAAGAATTCAAACTCTCCTTCAAACTCTTACTTGAAAAATTAGACAGCACTCAAGAACTCTAAGGTGTTTTAGGGCTGCTAATTGAAGCCAAGAGAGACCAAGAAAGAACTTAGGAAATCTGAAATTTTTGCAAGTTCAAAATGGAGAATAAGACTTGATCCTTATCCTTTGAAAAAGGAGGTGTTATGGCCGACACTCTTGACCAATTTTGGGCCATATAATGTCAAGTAGGTGCCCCACCTGCTTGTCCTTTTAACTTCGGCCCTTTTGGACTTAATATTATTGGACCTTGGCTGTCTATTTTTCCTTTGTTCTTTTAATCAGCTTGGGACAGATTAGTGCAAGTAGGTGGTACACACTTGTCCCAATAACATGGTAAAACAAATCTTAGGAGGTCATGTACTTACTTAGTTTCACTTGTGCTTTATCCATAATGGCCAATTGGCAGATTTGGCTGTTGGGCCTTCTTTCATTCACATTTTCTTTAATAGGTTTGGGCTTCAAATGAGCCCCTAAATATAAGCCTAAATCTGGTCAATCAAACTTGGGCCCTTTAACTATAATATAGATCAAGTAGGTGATGCAGCTCCTAGCTCAATTACCACCTTACTATAATTACTTAAATACTTTCCATCGGAGTTAACTTGCAATACATATGCCAAAACGTGCAAGGCATTACATCACCTTCCAAGCTAGTTTAAACCAACACTAATCATGTAAGAAACATGATCCCTCACCTACACTATAAGTATAAGTCAAGTATAACATGAATAGAACTACCACATATAAAAATACAGGCCGTTACAGTTTCATGCCCGCAGGTGTAGACGCACAGTTCGGTGATCCTCCCGTCTAGGATATCTACTCTGCCGATTGGGGGAGCTCCACTGTTCTGGAGCCCAATCGTTTTGGTACATAACTTCCTATGTAATCTTTTGCTTATCTATGGGTACGGCGGGGCCCTGTCCCGTCGACTTTCACTACTATACTCTTAGAGGTCTACAGACATTATGTGGGTTGTATGTATGTTTTGGATAATGGTCTGGACATGGTTTGTTTGTGATGTCCGCGTGTACAGGGGCAGCCTTATCGGCTTGTGTATGCTATTATGCTTTGGATAGTGTGGCCTTGTCGGTTCGCGTATGTTCTTACGGTTAAATAGTTATGACTCCTTATGAGAAAGATCCACTTTATATATATTGGCGTTGGGGTAGGTTTGATTTGATTAAATTCCATATTGTCTTAGTTTCAGTTGGTTATACTTAGCAGGTTTGTTTATGAGTGTCCAAAACGGGCACTAGTCACGGCCCATCGGGTTGGGTCATGACAAAAGTGGTATCAGAGCGGTTTTTCCTCGGAAGTGTCTATAGACCGTGTCTAGTAGAGTCTTGTTTATCGGTGTGTAGTGCACCACATCTATAAGCAGAAAGTTACAGGACATTTAGGATGTTATCCTTTCTTCTTATTCTAGATCGTGCGATAGAGCTATATTAACAGGATAATTCCTCTCTAAAAAATCCCTGCGTTTTCAGCTATGCCTCCAAAGAAAGCGACAGCTGCCCAGAAGGGAAAGTCGGTAGCAGAAGGTACTAGTCAGACCCGGAGAGTTACTGGGGCCCGTGCCTAGTCTATGCCTGGTATTGTGCTCCACTCGGAGAGCTCTGCTACACTGCCACCAGCCCCCGAAGCCCCAACACCTGAACCTCCAGCTCCTCAGCCAGGGGCGGAGGATAGGGCCATGAGAGATGCGGTTCAGTTGCTGACTAGATTAGTGGCAGGTCAGGCTCGCAGGCATGGACTAGGAGTTGATCATGCGGACAGATCTGATAGCTTAAGGGCTCATGACTTTTTAAGTTGTAATCCTCCAGAGTTCTTTGGATCAAGGCCCCAGGATGATCCGCAAGAGTTTATTCGTCAGATGCAGCGTACATTGAGGATAATCAAAGCTTCAGAGACCGAGTCTGTTGAGTTGGCTACGTATTGTTTGTGGGATGTAGCTATTAATTGGTATGAGTCTTGGGAGTTATCTAGGGGTGAGGGTGCTCCTCCAGCATTATGGGATGAATTTGTGGAGGCTTTCCAGGGCCACTTCCTGCCTCCAAAGATGAAACGAGCTAGACTCGATAGATTCTTGCGTTTGAGGCAGAATGGCAGGAGCGTTCGAGAGTATAGCCTCGAGTTTGATTCATTGGCTAGGCATGCGCCTACTATTGTGGCTGATATGGCAGACAGGGTACATTGTTATGTGATGGGATTGGATCGTTATCTGATTGACGGTTGTATGGCAGTAACTCTTCAGCCAGGTATGGACATTGCTCGGGTGCAGGCATATGCACAGGGGGTAGAGGATCGGCACCGGGGACGTCAGCCAGAAAGAGATTATAATAGAGGCCAGCATAAGAGGGCTAGATCAGCAGGTTATCCTAACGAGTTTCGAGGCGGGCAGTCTCAGCAGCATGTTAGATTTTCTTCCCAGCCAGCACAGAGTGCACCCCCATGTTCTATGGGTAGGGGGTTCGATCGTACGGGATATTCGGAAGCTGGTCAGAGCTCTAGGGCGGTAGGGTCACAGATGGGCAGGGGTTTGAGCCAGTCGAGACCACCTTTGCCTCGGTGTTCTCGCTGTGGTAGGTCCCATCCTAGGGAATGTCGTTAGACTACAGGTGCGTGTTTTTCTTGCGGCCGTCAGGTTCATACTATGAGGGCGTGTCCCTTTAGAGGTAGTGTCGGTGATATGGCACAGCCTACTGGGTTCGTTGCTGGTTCATCTTCTTCTGTGGCTATGCGCCCTACGGGGCAGGGTATTCAGGCGCCAGCAGGCCGTGGTAGAGGTCGTGGTGGAGCTCCCAGTTCTAGCGGTCCCTCGAACCGCATATATTCTTTGACTAGTAGGCAGGATCAGGAGGCGTCACCTAATGTGATCACTGGTATATATCACTATTCTCCCGAAGTGTGTATGCATTGATAGACCCAGGTTCCACCTTATCATTTATATCCCCCTTCGTTGCTAGTAGGATCGGAATAGAGTCTGAGTTGATAGAACCATTTGAGGTAGCTACACCTGTAGGAGATTCTGTCATAGCTACGCGAGTATATAAGAATTGTTCAGTGGTTATATATAGTCGTCGTACCATAGCAGATCTAATAGAGTTAAATATGATTGAGTTTGATATTATCATGGGCATGGATTGGTTGGCTGCTTGTTATGCTAATGTTGATTGCAGAGGAAAGATAGTTCGATTTCAATTTCCAGGGGAACCGATTATAGAGTGGAAGGGAAGTACAGTATCGCCGAAAGGTAAGATTATTTCATACCTTAAGGCCAGGAAGATGGTTAGAAAAGGCTATATTTATCATCTGGTTCCGGTGCATGACATAAAGGCAGAGGCACCGACTCTTCAATCAGTCCTGGTAGTTAATGAATTTCTCGATGTATTCCCAGAGGAGCTTCCAGGCCTTCCTCCAGAATGAGAGATAGAGTTTACTATAGATGTACTGCCAGATACCCAGCCTATATCTATACCTCCTTATAGAATGGCACCTGCTGAATTGAAAGAGTTGAAAGAGCAATTGAGAGATTTGCTAGAAAAGGGCTTCATCAGGCCTAGTACGTCACCTTGGGGAGCACCGGTACTGTTTGTGAGGAAGAACGATGGGTCGCTGCGGATGTGTATTGATTTTAGGCAGCTGAACAAAGTAACAGTAAAGAACAGGTATCCCCTCCCAAGGATTGACGATCTATTTGACCAGTTGCAGGGTGCTAAGTGTTTTTCAAAGGTAGACTTGCGGTCAGGTTATCATCAGGTGCGAGTAAGGGAGGCAGATATTCCAAAGACGGCATTCTGGACCCGATACGGGCATTATGAGTTTAGAGTGCTTTCTTTTGGGCTGACTAATGCTCCAACGGTGTTTATGGATTTAATGAATCGAGTGTTTAAACCATTCCTTGATATGTTTGTTATTGTATTTATAGACGATATTCTGGTCTATTCACGTTCAGAAGAGGAGCATGCAGACCACTTAAGGACGGTACTTAGGGTGCTTCAGCAACAGAAGTTGTATGCTAAGTTCTCCAAGTGCGAGTTCTGGTTGACTTCAGTGGCATTCTTGGGGCATATTATTAGAGCTGATGGTATTCGGGTAGACACGTAGAAAATTGAGGCGGTAAAGACTTGGCCCAAACCTACGACACCTACTGAGGTACGCAGCTTTCTGGGGTTAGCAGGATATTACAGGAGATTTGTAGAAAAGTTTGCCTCAATTTCAGCGCCTTTGACAAGGCTAACTCAAAAGGCAGCCAAGTTCCAGTGGACTGATGCTTGGGAGAGAAGCTTCCAGCTATTGAAAGACAAATTGACAACAGCTCCAGTCCTAACTCTTCCGGAGGGACCGGACGGCTATGTTATTTATTTTGATGCTTCGGGTGTTGGGCTAGGATGTGTATTGATGCAGCATGGCAAAGTTATAGCCTATGCCTCCCGACAGCTTAGGAAGCATGAAAAGAATTATCCTACTCACGATCTGGAGTTAGCAGTCGTGGTTCATGCCTTGAAGATATGGAGGCATTATTTATATGGTGTCCATGTGGACATCTATACAGATCATAAGAGTCTCCAATATATCTTTAAACAGAAGGAGCTGAACTTACGACAGAGGCGGTGGTTAGAGTTGCTAAAGGATTATGATGTTGATATTTTATATCATCCAGGGAAAGCAAATGTTGTAGCAGATGCTCTTAGCCGTAAGTCCATGGGTAGCTTGACAGATGTACAACCAGAAAGGAGGGAGATGGTTCGGGAGATTCAGCGGCTATCCAGCCTTGGAGTTCGTCTGGCTAATTCAGAAGATAGTGGAGTTTCTATTCGAGAGGTTGCTGAGTCCTCAATCATAGATGAGGTAAAGAGACACCAGTACGAGGACCCTATTTTGGCACAGTATAGAGATGCAGCTCTTCAAAAGGAAAAGACCCCATTTAAGGTTACACCTGATGGAGTGTTACGATATGAAGGAAGATTGTGTGTACCTGATATTGCGGGGCTACGACGGCAGGTTATGGGAGAGGCACACTCTACCCGTTATTCTATTCACCCAGGGTCAACAAAAATGTATCATGACCTCAGATGCTTATACTGGTGGGATGGCATGAAAAAGGACATAGCGGAGTTTGTTGCTCAGTGCCCGAATTGTCAACAAGTCAAGATTGAACATCAAAAGCCTGGTGGATTATTACAGGAGATAGAGATCCCGACTTGGAAATGGGAGATGATTAATATGGACTTCATTACAGGCTTACCTCGCACTCAACGGAAGTATGACTCTATATGGGTTATTGTAGATAGGCTGACGAAATCGGCCCATTTTCTTCCAGTCAGGACTACTTATTCGGCTGAAGATTATGCGAGGTTATATGTCAGGGAGATAGTGAGACTTCATGGTGTTCCCACAACCATTATATCAGACAGAGGAGCTCAATTTATAGCCAACTTTTGGAGATCGTTTTAGAAGGGATTGGGGACACAGATGAACCTTAGCACAGCATTTCACCCTCAGACTGATGGGCAGGCTGAGCGTACTATTCAGACATTAGAAGATATGTTGCGGGCCTGTATTATTGACTTCAAAGGTAGCTGGGATGACCACTTGCCGCTCATTGAGTTTGCCTATAATAATAGCTACCATTCTAGTATCCAGATGGCACCATACGAGGCCTTATATGGGAGGAAGTGCAGGTCACCTATTGGTTGGTTTGATGTTGGCGAGAATAAGTTATTAGGCCCGGATATGATTCAGCAAGCTGTTGACAAGGTGAAGCTTATTCAGGAAAGATTATTAGCATCCCAGAGTCGACAGAAGTCATATGCATATAATCGGTGTCGAGATTTGGAGTTTCAGATTGGTGACTGGGTATTCCTGAAGGTATCACCCATGAAGGGTGTGATGAGATTCGGCAGGAAAGGGAAGCTCAGTCCGAGATACATTGGGCCTTATCAGATTGTTCGTAGGATAGGCAAGGTTTCCTATGAGTTGGATCTACCATCTGATTTGGAGGCGGTACATCCAGTCTTTCATGTATCGATGCTACGTAAATGTATTGGTGATCCTTCTAGAGTATGCCCTGTAGATGATGTTCAGGTAACAGAGGAGTTATCATATGAGGAGAAACCCGTAGCTATACTTGATCGCCAGGTTAGAAGGTTACGTACTAAGGATGTGGCTTCCATCAAAGTGTTGTGGCGAAATGATAATAGGGAGGAGATGACTTGGGAAGCGGAAGACGAAATGAAGAATAAGTATCCTTACTTGTTCCCCGTACATGTAGGTAATTCAATTCCTAGCTTGACTATATTGATTGATAAACGAGTTTTTGTAGTAAGTTGTGACTCTGTGAGGCATCTGTAGGTTACGGAATGCAGGTTGATAGGTATAACTGTTAGAGAGACCTCGCTGGATTTTTTTTTATGAGGCTAACTTAACATTCGAGGACGAATGTTCCTAAGGGGGGAAGGATGTTACGCCTCGTATTTTTATACGTAGTGCGCGTCATGAGCTAGTCGATGTAAGTCTGGGGAATGAGATTTTATTTTAAGTTCCAAGTGATTAAAGGAAATCAGATTGTCATTAACTTTAAGTGGGGGATTAATTAGTGGCTGTTTGGGATTAAATTAATTAAGTGGAGGGCCCCACCACTCAAGGCATTAAAGGAAATCAGATGGGAGCTAGGCTTAGTGGGATGTGTAGTGGGGTGCTGTCTCCACTTCATATAATGAATGAAGTGGAGAAATGACAGCAAATATATCATCTTCTTCAACTTAGCTTAGGCAGCCAGGGAAAAGGAGAAAACCAGCCATGAAACTCTCGGCCAGTAGCTTCAAGGAATTTGGTTAGTAAATCTCTTTGCTTGGTGTATTAATTCTTTAGAATGCCTTTGTTAATTAGCCATTAATGTTAAGAAGGGGGTGTGACCAGTAACTTAGAAAATTCATTTTAGTTATTGATTGTGCTAAGTATGATCGGAAACCATAATCGGATTAGTGGTGTTGTGTTAGTGTTTGGGCTGTTTTGATTAAAGCAAAATGTGGGAAATTCTATTTTGGAGTTATGTATATGTTAATGTGATTATGGGTATATACTCCAAGGGATGAATACGATAAGGTAGATGTGTTGCGAATTATAAAACAAGTTATCGCTCGGTGTGTCGTTGTTTCATTACTATGGTTGCCGAGACGGAGCTGTTTTGGGGGGGACCGTTTAATATGATTCGTTGGGTTATATGTGTTATTGGTATTGCTGTGGATAATTTGGGTTGTTGTCGGATTTGGACGAAGTAAGGAAAATAGGGGAAGTGCTGCCGGATTTTCGTTAGATTATTAGCTAGTTTACAATAAGTGGTAAAGCGCGACGTCTATCTAATTGCGGCACGATTGTTGCTTGTTATAGATTAATAGCTTGGGCAGTAAATATTGGTCATACGGCTCGACTATACGGTATGTAACGCTATCCTTTCTTTCTTTGTTTGGCATGACTTTTAAAAATGAGCGAATGACGGACAGGTTTGACACTTACTTTTAGAGTGTCTAGGTGACGTATATTCTTGCTTCTACAAACTATTCTTCTATATATCGGCTATGTCTAAGGCTATGGTGATTCCTCATATCTATGGTAGAGCTTCTTAAGTCATTGAGATTTTACATTTCATATCGTGGTAAAGGTTCATAATCTTGATAAAACGTTAATCTTTGGTAATACTCCTTGCTGGTTCACGTTAATTGTTCTATTGAGTTATAATAAATGATTTTAATTGCATATGGTTGCTCATAATGTTCTGCTCATGCATAGAGTCATTTATCATTTCACCGAGTCCTGGGCCGAGTAATGTTCGTGTGGAGTTTCTTGCATATGTCACCGAGTCCCTCACTAGAGGGCCGGGTATGTATATTATATATATGATTGGTGATGAGGATGGTTATAATGATGATGATGACGGAGATGATGTGATGACTATTTCACCGAGTCCCTCACTAGAGGGCCGGGTACGTATGATGTATATATATGATGATTATTTTGCCGAGTCCCTTACTAGGGAAGCTGGGCACCTTATAGGTTAAATATATGTATGCTTTTCACTTATAAGGTTCATGTGTAGCGATATCTTGTTTCGACTTATCATGTTGGTATCCTGTCATCTTTACCTTATGATTTACATACTCAGTACATTATCCGTACTGACCGCTTTCATCGGGGGGGCTGCGTTTCATGCCCGCAGGTGTAGATGCACAGTTCTTTGATCCTCCCGTCTAGGATATCTACTCTGCCGATTGGGGGAGCTCCACTGTTCCGGAGCCCAGTCGTTTTGGTACATAACTTCCTATGTAATCTTTTGCTTATCTATGGGTACGGCTGGGCCCTGTCCTGTCGAGTTTCACTACTATACTCTTAGAGGTCTGCAGACATTATGTAGGTTGTATGTATGTTTTGGATAATGGTCTGGACATGGTTTGTTTGTGATGTGCGCGTGTATAGGGGCAGCCTTGTCGGCTTATGTATGCTATTATGCTTTGGATAGTGCGGCCTTGTCGGATCGCGTATGTTGTTACGGTTAAATGGTTATGACTCCTTATGAGACAGATCCACTTTATATATATTGGCGTTGGGGTAGGTTTGATTTGATTAAATTCCATATTGTCTTAGTTTCAGTTGGTTATACTTAGCAGGTTTGTTTATGAGTGTCCAAAACGGGCACTAGTCACGGCCCATCGGGTTGGGTCGTGACATTTGATTTGATTAAATTCCATATTGTCTTAGTCTCAGTTGGTTATACTTAGCAGGTTTGTTTATGAGTGTGCAAAACGGGCACTAGTCATGGCCCATCGGGTTAGGTCGTGACAACTTATACTTGTCAACGCCTCCACTATCATTTTGATCGTTCCCACTAGTGTGGAAGAGGTGAGGATACTTCAATTTCATTGCTTGTTCTGCCTCCCATGTAACTTCTTCTACTTGTTGGTTTCTCCATAGTACTTTTACATAAGCTACTTCATTATTTCTTAACTTTCAAACTTGTCGATCCAGAATAGCAATGGGTACTTCTTCATAAGTGAGATCTCCCACAACTTGTACATCTTCAGTAGGAGTAATACGAGATGGGTCACCTATGCATTTTTGAAGCATTGAGACATGAAACACCGGATGACCTGATGAAAGTTCTTGTGGTAGCTCCAACTCATATGCTACTTGGCCTTCTTTTCGAATAATCTTATATGGCCCTATATAGCGTGGACTCAACTTTCCCTTTTTATCAAACCTCATTACCCCTTTCATTGGAGACACCTTCAAGAACACCCAATCCCCTATAGAAAATTCTCGTCCTCTCCTTCTAATATCCTCGTATGATTTATGTCGACTTTGAGCTGTTTCTAGCCACTGCTGTATCACTTTGACTTTCTCCACAGCTTGATGAACAAGATATGGCCCAAATAAGGCAGTTTCACCTGTTTTGAACCAGCCAATTGGTGATCTACACTTTCGACCAATAAAACTTCATAAGGTGCCATTTTAAAGCTTGAATGGTAGATATTGTTATAAGCAAATTCAATAAGTGGTAGGTGATCATCCCAGCTACCCTTGAAAACTAATATACAAGCTCGCAGCATATCCTCAAGTGTCTGAATTGTACATTCTGCCTGGCCATCCGTTTAAGGGTGAAATGCTGTACTTATTCACTTGTGTTCCCAAACTCTTTTGAAATGACTTCCAAAAATTTGCAGTGAATTGAGATCCTCTATCAGATATTATAGAGATTGGCACTCCATGTAGTCGAACTATCTCTTTAATGTACAACCTCGCATACTCTTCTGCTTTATAAGTACTTAGTCTTCACCGACAAGAAGTGTGCTGCTTTGGTAAGTCTGTCAACTATTACCCATATGGAGTCAAACATCCATAATGAGCGAGGCAAACCAGTGACAAAATCCATGTTGATCATGTCCCATTTCCAAATTTGAAGTTCTATACGCTGCATGTAACCTCCGGGCTTTTGGTGTTCTACTTTTACCTGTTGACAATTTGGACACTGAGCCATGAATTCTGCAATGTTCTTATTCATGTACCCCCACCAATACATTTCTTTCAAGTCATGATACAATTTAGTTGACCCCGGATGAACAGAGTATCTTGAATTATGTGCTTCCATCATGATCCTCTTTCTTAGTTCATCTATATTAGGTACACACAATCTGTTTTGACATCGAAGTACTCTGTCTTGCTTAAGCTCAAATGCCTTTGTCATACCATGTAGTACATTCTCTTTAAGTTGTAAAAGAATTGGATCAGTGTACTGCTTCTCTTTCACTTCCACTACTAATGAGGATTTTGCCGCATTTTACACAATAACCCCTTCGTCTTGAGATTCAAGAAGGAGAATGCCCAAGTTCGCTAATTGGGACAGATCCTCAGTCATTCCTTGTCTTTCCACCGACTTCCCATAAGTGCTTGCCATTATTTTACGGCTTAAAGCATCAGCTACTACATTAGTTTTACCGGGATGATATAAGATGTCAACATGATCTTTTAATAGTTCCAGCCACCTTCGATGTCTCAGATTTAAGTCCTTTTGCTTAAAGATATATTGCAAGCTTTTGTGATCAGTGTATATCTTCAAAGCTGTTAACTGCTGCTAGCTCTAGATCATGGGTTGGATAATGTTTCTCATGTGGCCGCAGCTGCCTTGAGACATCGAAATCAATGTTGAGTCAACAATCATCGTGAGGGGTACCACAAAGCGAGATTGAGACCGAGCTACAACTTTACCATGCTGCATCAATACACAACCTAAGCCCACTCCTGAAGCATCACAATACACTGCAGAGCCTTCCGTGCCTTCTGGAAGTACCAATATAGGTGTAGAAGTTAATTTACTCTTCAGCTCTTGGAAGCTTCTTTCACACTCATCACTCCACTGAAACTTGTTTTTTTTGTGTTAGCTTTGTTAAGGGTGCAGCAATGGAAGAGAATCTTTCAACGAACCTTCTATAATAACCTGCCAATCCAAGAAAACTACGGATCTCCGTAGGCGTTGTAGGTCTTGGCCAGTTTTTCACGGCTTCTATCTTCTGGTTATCAACCCTTATTCCTTTATCGAATACAATATGACCTAGGAATGCCACAGATTTCAACCAGAACTCATATTTAGAGAACTTTGCATACAATTTACAATCACGGAGAATTTTTAAAATCTACCGCAAGTGGTTAGCATGATCCTCTTCCAATCATGAATACACCAAAATTTTATCTATGAATACTATCACGAACACATCTAAAAATGGCTTGAACACTCTATTCATCAAATCCATAAAAGTTGCTGGTGCATTTGTTAGCCCGAATGACATGACTAAGCACTCAAAATGACCATACCGTGTTCAGAAAGATGTCTTGGGTATATCTTTGTCCTTGACCCTCACTTGGTGATAACCTGACCTTAGGTCGATCTTTGAAAAACACCTAGCACCTTGTAACTGATCAAACAAATCATCAATTCTAGGGAGAGGATATTTGTTCTTAATCGTTACCTTATTCAACTACCGGTAATCGATACACATTCTTAACGAGCCATCCATTTTGCGCACAAATAGTACTGGTGCTCCCCATGGGGACACACTAGGCCTTATGAATCCTTTTTCTAATAAGTCTTGTAATTGCTCCTTCAACTTCCATAATTCTGCCGGAGCCATTCTATACGGAGAAATTGAGATAGGTTGAGTATCAGGAAGTACATCAATACCAAACTCTACTTCTAGTTCTGGAGGCAAACCTGGAAGATCTTCAGGAAACACATCTGGAAATTCATTTACCACCGGAATGGTTTGAGGGGTTTGTGGCTCCGCATCTACATGTTTCACTCTAACCAGATGGCATATGTATCCTTTGGAAATCATCTTCTTTAAATAAATTTACCTTATGGCGCCCCAATATTACCTTTCCATTCGAGGACTAGCTCTTTTGGAAACTGGAAATGCACTATCTTAGTTCGGCAATCTACCGTGGCATAACAAGAAGCTAACCAATCCATACCCATTATAAGATCAAAATCTACCATAACAAGGTCAGCCAATGTATCATGATCACTAACAGTTACAATGCAATTACGATAAACTCTTCTAGCTATAATAGACTCACCAATCGGTGTAGACACTTCAAATGGCTTCGCTAATAATTCTGGTGTTCTTTTGAACTTTCCAGCAATCAATGGGGTAACATATGATAATGTAGACCCCGGATCAATTAATGCATACACAATATGTGAAAAGATGGACAATGTACCTGTAACCACATCCGGCGAGGCTTCTAAATTTTATCGATCCCCTAGTGCATATGGGTGATTCTGACCTCCACTAGAACTAGCAGCTCCCCTAGCTCCTCTACCACAACCTGTAGGCATCTGTAGCCCCCTACCGAAAGAAGGTGTCGATGAGTTTGATGCAACAACTGATCTAGTTGGTTGTGCAAAGCCACCCACGCCCCTATGAGGGAACTTCTCATCATATACCCTTGTGTGCAACACCAAAAACAAACATCTGTCCCAAACCTGCATGCACCTAGATGATTCCTCCCACACTGTTCACAAGGCTATCGAGGAGGCCTTGATTGGCTCGTACTTCCTTGTTCTTGATGACCCACTATTTGTGATTCTTGTCTTTCACTTCTTTGCCCAAACTGATTGCCCCTAAACCCTTGAAACTGTGGTGGAGAACTAGTTGTAGAGTAGAAAGATGATGGCCTAGGTGGTCTGTTACAGAACCGAGGCCTAAACTCACTTTGGGATGGTGCAAACTGCCCCATGGATCTGGCCCTCTTAGAATGCCCTGTTTCCGACTCTTGTGTCCTTCTTCTTTGCCTTTGATCTTCCAACTTTTGCGCAAAGGCCTGCATCCTTGCTATATTCATATCTTTATTCAATGAAGCAATGGTACAGTCTCTAACTAAATATGAGTGTAATCTATCAACATATCGATGAACTCTATCCTCCATGGTAGCTACTACATTAGGAGCATATCTGGCCAAGGAATTGAATTTAAGACTGTACTCTCTCACGCTCATACTTCCTTGGTGGAGATTTAAGAACTGATCCACACGGGCCTCTCGGATCTCCAATGGAAGATAATGGTCAAGGAATGCCTTTTTAAACTCTTTCCACGTAGTTGAAGGTGCATCCGTTCCCCTAGATTGCTTCCAAGCTTCATACCACAATATAGACACACCCTTTAATCTATATGCTGCTAGCTCAAGTGCTTTGTTACCACTTACATGCATAATATCCAAAGTTTGTTTGATCTGATCTATAAAGTCTTGCGGATCTTCATTAGGCTCTGACCCAGTGAATGATGGAGGGTCCAAGTTAAGAAAATCACGTATCCGTGTTCCAGCTGATCTATCTACACCACTAGTACCTGCAACTGGACCTTCTTGTCTTTGTCCATGACCAACAACTATACGAGTCAATAATTGGCCTGCATTCCTCAAATTTTGCTCACCTACAGTATAAGTCTATGTGAAGTATAACATGAATAGAACTAGCATATACATAATACAGGCCGTTACATCCTTCCCCCCTTGAAACATTTGTCCTCGAATGTTAGCAGGTTTGTCCGGTCTAAATAAGTTCAAGCCTAAGTTGTACTACTATTAATCACATTGAACATATAGACTTATACTTGTCAACGCCTCCACTAACATTTTGATCGTTCCCACTAGTGTGGAAGAGGTGAGGATACTTCAATTTCATTGCTTCTTCTGCCTCCCATGTAACTTCTTCTACTTGTTGGTTTCTCCATAGTACTTTTACAGAAGCTACTTCATTATTTCTTAACTTTCGAACTTGTCGATCCAGAATAGCAATGGGTACTTCTTCATAAGTGAGATCTCCCGCAACTTGACATCTTCAGTAGGAGTAATATGAGATGGGTCACCTATGCATTTTTGAAGCATTGAGACATGAAACACCGGATGACCTGATGAAAGTTCTTGTGGTAGCTCCAACTCATATGCTACTTGGCCTTCTTTTTGAATAATCTTATATGGCCCAATATAGCGTCGACTCAGCTTTCCCTTTTTACCAAACCTCATTACCCCTTTCATTGGAGACACCTTCAAGAACACCCAATCCCCTATAGAAAATTCTAGTCCTCTCCTTCTAATATCCGCGTATGATTTATGTCGACTTTGAGCTGTTTCTAGCCACTGCTGTATCACTTTGACTTTCTCCACAGCTTGATGAACAAGATATGGCCCAAATAAGGCAGTTTCACCTGTTTTGAACCAGCCAATTGGTGATCTACACTTTCGACTAATAAAGCTTCATAAGGTGCCATTTTAATGCTTGAATGGTAGATATTGTTATAAGCAAATTCAATAAGTGGTAGGTGATCATCCCAGCTACCCTTGAAATCTAATATACAAGCTCGCAGCATATCCTCAAGTGTCTGAATTGTACGTTCTGCCTGGACATCCGTTTGATGGTGAAATGTTGTACTTATTCACTTGTGTTCCCAAACTCTTTTGAAATGACTTCCAAAAATTTACAGTGAATTGAGATCCTCTATCAGATATTATAGAGATTGGCACTCCATGTAGTCGAACTATCTCTTTAATGTACAACCTCGCATACTCTTCTGCTTTATAAGTACTTAGTCTTCACCGACAAGAAGTGTGCTGCTTTGGTAAGTCTATCAACTATTACCCATATGGAGTCAAACATCCGGAATGATCGAGGCAAACCAGTGACAAAATCCATGTTGATCATATCCCATTTCCAAATTGGAAGTTCTATACGCTGCATGTAACCTCCAGGATTTTGGTGTTCTACTTTTACCTGTTGACAATTTGGACACTGAGCCATGAATTCTGCAATGTTCTTATTCATGTACCCCCACCAATACATTTCTTTCAAGTCATGATACAATTTAGTTGACCCCGGATGAACAGAGTATCTTGAATTATGTGCTTCCATCATGATCCTCTTTCTTAGTTCATCTATATTAGGTACACACAATCTGTTTTGACATCGAAGTACTCCGTCTTGCTTAAGCTCAAATGCCTTTGTCATACCATATAGTACATTCTCTTTAAGTTGTAAAAGAACTGGATCAGTGTACTGCTTCTCTTTCACTTCCACTACTAATGAGGATTCTGCCGCATTTTACACAATAACCCCTTCGTCTTGAGAATCAAGAAGACGAATGCCCAAGTTCGCTAATTGGGACAGATCCTTAGTCATCCTTGTCTTTCCACAGACTTCCAATAAGTGCTTTTCATTATTTTACGGCTTAAAGCATCAGCTACTACATTAGCTTTAGCGGGATGATATAAGATGTAGATGCGGCGAAATTTTGTCGATCCCCTAGTGCATATGGGCGAGGCTTCTAAATTTTACTCCACTAGAACAATAACTCCACTAGAACAATGTACCTGTAACCACATCCGGCGAGGCTTCTAAATTTTGTCGATCCCCTAGTGCATATGGGCAATTCTGACCTCCACTAGAACTAGCAGCTCCCCTAGCTCCTCTACCACAACCTGTAGGCATCTGTAGCCCCCTACCGAAAGAAGGTGTCGATGAGTTTGATGCAACAACTGATCTAGTTGGTTGTGCAACGCCACCCACGCCCCTATGAGGGAACTTCTCATCATATACCCTGGTGTGCCACACCAAAAACAAACATCTGTCCTGTAACGGCCTGTATTTTTGTATGTGGTAGTTCTATTCATGTTATACTTGACATAGACTTATAGTGTAGGTGAGGAATCATGTTTCTTATGTGATTAGTGTTGGTTTAAACTAGCTTGGAAGGTGATGTAATGCCTTGCACGTTTTAGCATATGTATTGCAAGTTAACTCCGATGGAAAGTATTTAAGTAATTATAGTAAGATGGTAATTGAGCCTACTTGATCTATATTATAGTTAAATGGCCCAAGTTTGATTGACCAGGTTTATTCTTATATTTAGGGGCTCATTTGAAGCTCAAACCTATTAAAGAAAATTGTGAATGAAAGAAAGCCCAGCAGCCAAATCTGCCAATTGGCCCATTATGGATAAAGCCCAAGTGAAACTAGGTAAGTGCATCACCTCCTAAGATTTGTTTTACTATGTTATTGGGCCAAGTGTGTACCACCTACTTGCATTAATCTGTCCCAAGTTGAATATAAGGACAAAGGGAAAATGGACAGCCAAGGTCCAATAATCTTGAGTCCAAAAAGGCCCAAGTTAAAAGGAGAAGCAGGTGGGACACCTACTTGACATTATATGGCCCAAAATTGGTCAAGAATGTCGGCCATAACACCTCCTTTTTCAAAGGATAAGGATCAAGTCTTATTCTCCATTTTGAACTTGCAAAAGTTTCAGATTTCCTAAGTTCTTTCTTGGTCTCTCTTGGCTTCAATTAGCAGCCCTAAGACACCTTAGAGTTCTTGAGTGTTGTCTAATTTTTCAAGTAAGAGTTTGAATGAGAGTTTGAATTCTTGAAGTACAAGTGTAGAGGATAAATTTTCAGAATTAAGGTAAGACTTCAACCCATTTGTTTTCCTCTCTTTGATAATGTTTGGAGTGGAGAATTTTGTATATGTTTATCAAGAATTCATGGATTGTGATAAATCTTTGAGTCAATATTCTCCTATTATGCTGAAAGATTTGAGATTGATAGTGGCTGCCTTATGAATATTGTTGTTGAGGGCTGTTTGGGTAGCTTGGGAGATGATGTATGAAGTTGTATTAATGTGTGGAGGAAGGGTGTGGTGGTTCACCATTTATGTAAGGGTTGTTTGGGCCTGATTTCCATCAAATATTTTGGCTACTGTTTTGGAGGACCTTATTGTGATTAGTTAGCTTAATCATGACTTATGTTGTAGATTAGCACCCAATAAGGAAGGCTGAATCGTGATAGTGGTATTGGTCAGAAAAATAAGGTATGTAAGGCTATTCGATTCTATATCCTTTTGGCATGAAATCTTCCACCTGTAATTAATATCAATGAAGTGATTCCCATAAGTTCTATTTCTAGAAAAGGAAGCATAGTGGCAGCGTACTATCTCCAAATAGCTAACAATATTTCTTTCCCCATTCTAAGCACATGGAACTACATCATTATATGTTCACTATTCTATACTTGTGTAATTTTCCCTTGTGCTGTTATAGAAATGGTATTTGCAAAAGAAAGTTTGATGAATCCTTCTCCTAAGCCAATTGAAGTCAATTGTGCCATTAAGGTCTTAAAGTAAGGTGTTGATGTTTCATAGCTCCTTATGTCATTGTTACTGCCTCAAAGTATTGTTTTCATGTATTCCACCACTGTTCCATAATTTCATGTCTCCAAGATGATTATGACCACCAAATCAACATCTCAAAGTGTTACGATTATCCAAAATAACATCTCAAAAGAGTTATGAACTGATTAACAATAATCTCAAAGATTAAAGAATCTAAGTGAAGAAATCTATTTAATTAAGGGTGGCAGCTTAGGGGCGAAAGCCTAGCATGGGCCGATCCCTATTGGTATAGAAGGGTGGCAGCTCAGGGGCGAAAGCCTAGCATGGGCCGATCCCAAGTTGTGTAATTATGAGGACCGCATCCCAGGGGTTAATACGCCTAGCATGGGTCATCCTCTTCTACCACTGATTAGCTGGTCACTTGTATCACATGCCCAACAAAGATTATAATATACAAAAAGGTAAAGAAAAGAATGTAGCTTACTTGATTCCACAAGAGTAAGCAAAGGTGGTCTTCGTACTGACGTCATGTATTGGGGACGCTGCATTTCATGCTGCAGGCTCAGGTACTCCAGCTAGTAGACCTCCTCAGTAGGAGCACTCAAAATTCTGCTACTTTTGGTGAGCTCCAAATTGATTCGGAGCTTTATTAAGTCCTTGGTAAATTCGTTTGGTATTGTATCGTAGTTAAGGATAAGGCGGGGTCTGTCTCGACCTACTCTAGTCTTCTATCTTTTAGAGGCTTTGTAGACGTATGTACATGGTTCAGTTGTGTCTTAAGGAGTTGTGGCCTAAACGGCCAAGTCTTGTATATAACTTTTGGACCTACTTACATTGGTTTGTATCGCTGCATCCAAAGTTATCTTGTCTCAATTGTTATAGTATATGCTCAGTAAGAACAGGTTGTAGGTTGGTTCTCTCGAGCCTTTATGGCATCGGGTGCCTGTCCGTCTTAATGGGTTTTGAGGCATGACAAAAGTGGTATCAGAGCAGGTCATCCTAGGGAGTCTACAAAGCCGTGTCTGTGTAGAGTCTTGCTTATGGATGTGTTGTGCACGACATTTATAAGCAGGAGGCTACGGGACATATAAGAGTTGTCTCATTTCTTTCATTTCTTAGATCGTACGATAGAACTAGTGTTGTAGGTGAATCATATCTAATTTCTAAATTGTTTTATTATAGCAAAGATGCCGATTACGAGGAGTAAAAGTACTGGTAAACGAGTAGATGTGGCTGCCCAAGAAGGGACCAGCCAACCACCACCAAGTCAAGCTGTTCAAAGTGGGGCTCAAGATGAGTCTCTATCGCAGACTTCCTCGACGCCTCCATCTCCTGAAGAACTATGAAGGGAAGATGAACCTCAGGAAACCCCTATTAATGCTACCGAGCAAGATTTGAGGAATACAGTCCAATTATTGACTCGTATAGTTGCTGGTCATGGCCAAAGGCAAGAAGGTCCAGTTGCAGGTACTAGTGGTGTAGTTAGATCAGCTGGAACACGGATACGTGATTTTCTTAACTTGGACCCTCCATCATTTATCGGGTCAGATTCTAATGAAGATCCCCAAGATTTATAGATCAAATCCAACGCACTTTGGATATTATGCATGTAAGTGGTAAAGAAGCACTTGAGCTAGCTGCATATAGATTAAAGGGTGTGGCTATATTATGGTATGAAGCTTGGAAGCAATCTAGGGGAATAAATGCACCTTCAGCTATGTGGAAAGAGTTTAAAAAGGCATTCCTTGATCATTATCTGCCATTGGAGATCCGAGATGCCCGTGCGGATCAGTTCTTAAATCTCCACCAAGGAAATATGAGTGTGAGGGAGTATAGTCTCAAATTTAATTCCTTGGCCAGGTATGCTCCTAATGTAGTAGCTACTATGGAGCATAGAGTTTATCGTTTTGTGGAAAGGTTAGATTCATATCTAGTTAGAGACTGTACAATTGCTTCGTTGAATAAAGATATGGATATAGCAAGGATGCAGGCTTTTGCACAAAAATTAGAGGATCAAAGGCAAAGAAGAAGAACACAAGAGTTGGAAACAGGGCATTCTAAGAGGGCCAGATCCATGGGGCAGTTTACACAATCCCAAGGTGAGTTTAGGCCTCGGTTCTCTAACAGACCACCTAGGCCATCATCTTTCTACTCTACAGCTAGTGCTCCACCACGGTTCCAAGGGTTTAGGGGCAATCAGTTTGGGCAAAGAAGTGAAAGCCAAGGCAGTCATCAAGAGCAAGGAAGTACGAGACAATCAAGGCCTCCACGACAGCCTTGTAAATAGTATGGGAGGAATCATCTAGGTGCATGCAGGTTTGGGATGGATGTTTGTTTTTGGTGTGGCACACCAGGGCATATGATGAGAAACTGCCCTCATAGGGGAGTGGGTTGTGTTGCACAACCAACTAGATCAGTTGTTGCGTTGACTTCATCAACCCCTTCTTTAGGTAGGGGACTACATATGCCTACAGGTCGTGGTAGAGGAGCTAGGGGAGCAACTAGTTCTAGTGGAGGTCAGAATCGCACATATGCACTAGGGGATCGACAAAATTTAGAAGCCTCACCGGATGTGGTTACAGGTACATTGTCCATCTTTTCACATATTGTATATGCATTAATAGATCCGGGGTGTACACTATCATATGTTACACCATTGATTGCTGGAAAGTTCAAAAGAACACCAGAATTATTAGCAAAGCCATTTGAAGTGTCTACACCGATTGGTGAATCTATTATAGCTAGGAGAGTTTATCGTAATTGCATTGTAACTGTTTGTGATCGTGATACATTGGCTGACCTTGTTGAGCTAGACATGGTAGATTTTGATGTTATAATGGGTATGGATTGGTTAGCTTCTTGTTATGCCACGGTAGATTGCCGAACTAAGATAGTGCATTTCCAGTTTCCAAAAGAGGTAGTCCTCGAATGGAAAGGTAATATTGGGATGCCAAGAGGTAAATTTATTTCTTATCTTAAGGCAAAGAAGATGATTTCCAAAGGATACATATGCCATCTGGTTAGAGTGAAAAATGTAGATGTAGAGCCACCAACCCTTCAATCCATTTCGGTGGTAAATGAATTTCCAGATGTGTTTCCTGAAGATCTTCCAGGTTTGCCTCCAGAACGAGAAGTAGAGTTCGGTATTGATGTGCTTTCAGATACTCAACCTATCTCAATTCCTCCGTATAGAATGGCTCCGGCAGAATTATGAGAGTTGAAGGAGCAGTTAAAAGACTTACCTAGTGTGTCTCCATGGGGAGCACCAGTTTTATTTGTACGCAAAAAAGATAGCTCATTAAGAATGTGTATCGACTATCGGCAGTTGAATAAGGTAACAATTAAGAACAAATATGCCCTCCCTAGAATTGATGATCTGTTTGATCAATTACAAGGTGCTAGGTGTTTTTCAAAGATCGACCTGAGGTCAGGTTATCACCAAGTGAGGGTCAAGGACAAAGATATACCCAAGACAGCTTTCCGAACACGGTATGGTCATTTTGAGTTCTTAGTCATGTCATTCGGGCTAACAAATGCACCAGCAGCTTTTATGGATTTGATGAATAGGGTGTTCAAGCCATTCTTAGATGTGTTTGTGCTAGTGTTCATAGATGACATTTTGGTGTATTCAAGATCGGAAGAGGATCATGCTAATCACTTGCGGCAGGTTTTACAAATTCTCCGTGATCGTAAATTGTATGCAAAGTTCTCTAAATGTGAGTTCTGGTTGAAATCTGTGGCATTCCTAGGTCATATCGTATCCGAGGAAGGAATAAGGGTTGATAACCAGAAAATAGAAGCCGTGAAAAGATGGCCAAGACCTACAACGCCTACGGAGATCCGTAGTTTTCTTGGATTGGCAGGTTATTATAGAAGGTTTGTTGAAGGATTCTCTTCCATGGCTGCACCCTTAACAAAGCTAACACACAAAGGAACCAAGTTTCTATGGAGCGATGAGTGTGAAAGAAGCTTCCAAGAGCTGAAGAGTAAATTAACTTCTACACCTGTGTTGGTACTTCCAGAAGGTACAAAAGGCTATGTAGTGTATTGTGATGCTTCGGGAGTGGGCTTAGGTTGTGTATTGATGCAGCATGGTAAAGTTATAGCTTATGGCTCAAGGCAGCTGCGGCCACATGAGAAAAATTATCCAACCCATGATCTAGAGCTAGCAGCAGTTGTGTTTGCTTTGAAGATATGGCGCCACTACTTGTATGGAGTTCATGTTGACATATACACTGATCACAAAAGCTTGCAATATATTTTTAAGCAAAAAGACTTAAATCTGAGGCAGCGAAGGTGGCTGGAGCTATTAAAAGATTATGACATTGACATCTTATATCATCCCGGTAAAGCTAATGTAGTAGCTGATGCTTTAAGCCGTAAAATAATGGCAACCACTTATGGGAAGTCTATGGAAAGACAAGGAATGACTAAGGATCTTTCCCAACTAGCTAACTTGGGCGTTCGCCTTCTTGAATCTCAAGACGAAGGGGTAATTGTGCAAAATGCGGCAGAATCCTCATTAATAGTGGAAGTGAAAGAGAAGCAGTACACTGATCCAATTCTTTTACAACTTAAAGAGAATGTACTACATGGTATGACAAAGGCGTTTGAGCTTAAGCAAGACGGAGTACTTTGATGTCAAAACAGATTGTGTGTACCTAATATAGATGAACTAAGAAAGAGGATCATGATGGAAGCACATAATTCAAGGTACTCTGTTCATCCGGGGTCAACTAAAATGTATCATGACTTGAAAGAAATGTATTGGTGGGGGAACATGAAGAAGAACATTGCAGAATTCGTGGCTCAGTGTCCAAACTGTCAACAGGTAAAAGTAGAACACCAAAAGCCCGGAGGTTACATGCAGCGTATAGAACTTCCAATTTGGAAATGGAACATGATCAACATGGATTTTGTTACTAGTTGCCTCGCTCATTCCGGAAGTTTGACTCCATATGGGTAATAGTTGATAGACTTACCAAAGCAGCACACTTCTTGCCGGTGAAGACTACTTATACAGCTGAAGAGTATGCGAGGTTGTACATTAAAGAGATAGTTCGACTACATGGAGTGCCAATCTCTATAATATCGGATAGAGGAGCTCAATTTACAGCAAATTTTTGGAAGTCATTTCAAAAGAGTTTGGGAACACAAGTGAATTTAAGTACAGCCTTTCATCCTCAAACGGATGGTCAGGCAGAACGTACGATTCAGACACTTGAGGATATGCTGCGAGCTTGTATATTAGATTTCAAGGGTAGCTGGGATGATCACCTACCACTTATTGAATTTGCTTATAACAATAGCTATCATTCGAGCATTAAAATGGCACCTTATGAAGCTTTATATGGTCGAAAGTGTAGATCACCAATTGGCTGGTTCGAAATGGGTGAAACTGGCTTATTTGGGCCAGATCTTGTTCATCAAGCTATGGAAAAAGTCAAAGTGATACAGCAGCGGCTAGAAACAGCTCAAAGTCGACATAAATCATATGCAGATATTAGAAGGAGAGGACTAGAATTTTCTATAGGGGATTGGGTGTTCTTGAAGGTGTCTCCGATGAAAGGGGTAATGAGGTTTGGTAAAAAGGGAAAGCTGAGTCCACGCTATATAGGGCCATATAAGATTATCCAAAAATTTGGCCAAGTAGCCTATGAGTTAGAGCTACCATAAGAGCTTTCATCAGTTCATCCGGTGTTCCATGTCTCAATGCTATGGAAATGCGTAGGTGACCCATTTCGTATTACTCCTACTGAAGACGTACAGGTTATAGGAGATCTCACTTATGAAGAAGTACCCATTGCTATTCTGGATAGACAAGTTAGGAAGTTAAGGAATAAAGAAGTAGCTTCTGTAAAAGTTCTATGGAGAAACCAACAAGTAGAAGAAGTTACATGGGAAGCAGAAGAAGCAATGAAATTGAAGTATCCTCACCTCTTCCACACTGGTGGGAATGATCAAAATGTTAGTGGAGGCATTGACAAGTAAGTATAAGTCTATATGTTCAATGTGATTAATAGTAGTACTAGCTTAGGCTTGAACTTGTTTAGGCCGCACAACCATGCTAACATTCGAGGACGAATGTTCCAAGGGGGGAAGGATGTAACGGCCTGTATTTTTGTATGTGGTAGTTCTATTCATGTTATACTTGACATGGACTTATAGTGTAGGTGAGGGATCATGTTTCTTATGTGATTAGTGTTGGTTTAAACTAGCTTGGAAGGTGATGTAATGCCTTGCACGTTTTAGCATATGTATTGCAAGTTAACTCCGATGGAAAGTATTTAAGTAATTATAGTAAGATGGTAATTGAGCTAGCAGCTGCATCACCTACTTGATCTATATTATAGTTAAAGGGCCCAAGTTTGATTGACCAGATTTAGGCTTATATTTAGAGGCTCATTTGAAGCCCAAACCTATTAAAGAAAATTGTGAATGAAAGAAGGCCCAGCAGCCAAATCTGCCAATTGGCCCATTATGGATAAAGCCCAAGTGAAACTAGGTAAGTGCATGACCTCCTAAGATTTGTTTTACCATGTTATTGGGCCAAGTGTGTACCACCTACTTGCATTAATCTGTCCCAAGTGGAATAAAAGAACAAAGGGAAAATGGACAGCCAAGGTCCAATAATATTAAGTCCAAAAAGGCCCAAGTTAAAAGGACAAGCAGGTGGGGCACCTACTTGGCATTATATGGCCCAAAATTGGTCAAGAGTGTCGGCCATAACACCTCATTTTTCAAAGGATAAGGATCAAGTCTTATTCTCCATTTTGAACTTGCAAAAGTTTCAGATTTCCTAAGTTCTTTCTTGGTCTCTCTTGGCTTCAATTAGCAGCCCTAAGACACCTTAGAGTTCTTGAGTGCTGTCTAATTTTTCAAGTAAGAGTTTGAAGGAGAGTTTGAATTCTTGAAGTACAAGTGTAGAGGATAAATTTTCAAAATTAAGGTAAGACTTCAACCCATTTGTTTTCCTCTCTTTGATAATGTTTGGAGTGGAGAATTTTTTATATGTTTATCAAGAATTCATGGATTGTGATAAATCTTTGAGTCAATATTCTCCTATTATGCTGAAAGATTTGAGATTGATAGTGGCTGCCTTATGAATATTGTTGTTGAGGGCTGTTTGGGTAGCTTGGGAGATGATGTATGAAGTTGTATTAATGTGTAGAGGAAGGGTGTGGTGGTTCACCATTTATGTAAGGGTTGTTTGGGCCTGATTTCCATCAAATATTTTAGCTACTGATTTGGAGGACCTTATTGTGATTAGCTGCTGATGTTAGCTTAATCATGACTTATGTTATAGATTAGCACCCAATAAGGAAGGCTGAATCGTGATAGTGGTATTGGTCAGAAAAATAAGGTATGTAAGGCTATTCGATTTTATATCCTTTTGGCATGAAATCTGCCATCTGCAATTAATATCAATGAAGTGATTCCCATAAGTTCTAATTCTAGAAAAGGAAGCATATTGGTAGCGTACTATCTCCAAATAGCTAACAATATTTCTTTCCCCATTCTAAGCACATGGAACTACTTCATTATATGTTCACTACTCTATACTTGTGTAATTTCCCCTTGTGCTGTTATAGAAATGGTATTTGCAAAAGAAAGTTTGATGAATCTTTCTCCTAAGCCAATTGAAGTCAATTGTGCCATTAAGGTCTTAAAGTAAGGTGTTGATGTTTCATAGCTCCTTATGTCATTATTACTGCCTCAAAGTATTATTTTCATGTATTCCACTACTGTTCCGTATTTTCATATCTCCAAGATGATTATGATCACCAAATCAACATCTCAAAAGTGTTATGAACTGATTAACAACAATCTCAAAGATTAAAGAATCTAAGTGAAGAAATCTATATAATTAAGGGTGGCATCTCAGGGGCGAAAGCCTAGCATGGGCCGATCCCTATTGGTATAGAAGGGTGGCAGCTCAGGGGCGAAAGCCTAGCATGGGCCGATCCCAAGTTGTGTAATTATGAGGACCGCATCCCAGGGGTTAATACGCCTAGCATGGGTCATCCTCTTCTACCACTGATCAGCTGGTCACTTGTATCACATGCCCAACAAAGATTATAACATACAAAGAAGGTAAAGAAAAGAATCTAGCTTACTTGATTCCACAAGAGTAAGCAAAGGTGGTCTTCTCTCCTAATCTATGCACTCATATGTTTCTACTTGATTTCATTTGTGCCTTGTATTACATATACTTTTTGCCTTACATATTCAGTACATTTTTCGTACTGACGTCCCGTATTGGGGACGCTGCATTTCATGCTGCAGGCTCAGGTACTCCAGCTAGTAGACCTCTTCAGTAGAAGCACTCGAAATTCTGCTACTTTTGGTGAGCTCCAAGTTGATTCGGAGCTTTATTAAGTCCTTGGTAAATTCGTTTGGTATTGTATCGTAGTTAAGGGTAAGGCGGGTTCTGTCCCGACCTACTCTAGTCTTCTATCTTTTAGAGGCTTTGTAGACGTATGTACATGGTTCAGTTGTGTCTTAAGGAGTTGTGGCCTAAACGGCCAAGTCTTGTATATAACTTTTGGATCTACTTACGTTGGTTTGTATCGCTGCATCCAAAGTTAACCTGTCTCAATTGTTATAGTATATGCTCAGTAAGAACAGGTTGCAGGTTGGTTCTCTCGGGCCTTTAGGGCATCGGGTGCCTGTCCGTCTTAATGGGTTTTGAGGCGTGACAAAATTGATGTCTTACCCTCGTGGTGCGATAGAACATATATCTACCGTCTTACCCGCAGATATTTTTTTTTATTACGGTGCATCCGGACTTTAACCTGATGTCTTTAACTTTTTGGTGCGATTGATTTTGAATCCATCGTCTTACCCTTCAATCAATGTTATATAAGTCCATACAAATAAAATTCAACCATGAGCCTTAAAAAAATATCAAGAACTATAGAAGCAAATTTAATCAAAAGAAGATTGAGAGTTTTCTCACCTCTAGCAATTATAAATATTAATAAGTTCCTCATAATTAATACTACGAAAATCAACATGAAAATTTACTTCTTTATTCTTCAATTCTTTTCTGAAACGAAGAACTTTTAGTATAATCATAAATCAATGTATAAAATTGTTAAAGTAAAACAAACCAATATGTTCTGCCTTTTCATATATCACATATATACTAAAATAAATTATTAGTATAAGAGTAACTTTTGAAAATATAAATGTATAACAGGAAAAATGAATTAACCTGTTTATGCTCACAAGTGTTTCAACTACAACACTTTGCGAAGTGCTACAACTTTTAGAGCATATTTGTGCTGATAACGTGTTATAAAATCAAAGCTCATAAGAATATAATCATAAAGAGAAGAAGACAAGAAAAGTAGATAGAAGAAGAGGAATTTTCTTCTTATTCAAATGTATGTTACAATGGTGAATGATATCTCTATTTATAGGTAGAGAAATCAACCAAAAGGTCACCATGCTTAATGTCACATTAATAGATACATTATTATTCCAAAAAGATTCATATCGATGATATCACCTTGAGAATACATATCCATGATAAGAATAAGTTTATGATAAGCTTAATGGACAATCCACTTAATTCTATGAATTTATAACATCAATATATTTAATTGATTATTTTGAACTTACACAAACATAAGGACCATTTTGTCAATTTACGGAAGAATCCACACTCGTTAGAAGTTAGAATGTGACAAGACAATTGGAAAAAAAAAGACTGACGAATCCAGAATTTTGTCTACTTTTCAGCAAAAACAATTACCACTGGTTCAAATCTTGCACCTTTTTCAGTAGCTAACTCCGGTCATGGCCGCCGCCGAGTGCCGCCCACCGGATCCCGGAGCCGACGACGACAACTCGATTCACGTCTCACTTATTGACGCTATTCAACACTTCACCGATCTAGACGTTTCATTAAATAAGCTCGAACGCTTTCTGCGAGTTTTGGGTTTCTGTCAGTATTCCATTTTCAGTGCTGCACTATCTTGGCTGGCTTTTGTTGTCTTCTCCATTGTTGTGCCTCTACTCGTAATTTACTTTGGTTACTGCTCTAACTGTGAGCTGTATCAGATTAATGACTTTGAGCTCGAAGTTCTAGTATGCCAATCTGTTGCCGCTTTCATATCACTTTTGTGCATCTCGCACAATCTCCGTAAATATCGCATTAGGAAGTTGCTTTTCGTGGATCGATACCATGGTCAACTGACTCATTTCAGTGAGCTCTATCTAAAGAAGATACGAGTAAGTGTTCAACCTTAGATCAATTATTTCGCCCTACCATTGAATCCAAGTTCATGTTCATCAATTACATTATTTGTTTAGCTCGTTCTGTAATATCAAAATAGTTATGCTAGTGAAGTCCGATTGGGGATAATTCCAACTCGCAATTACTCCCGATTTCTGATTTTGGGGAACTTGTTGCTTTTAGGTCTTTTATTATTTGGTGGTTTCGTGGATGGCAATTTTCTTTTTGATGAAGATAGCTCGTGAAGTCACTAGAGCTGTGCATATTTATGATGGTTCTATATGGTGGTCAATTGGAATTGTGGTTGCTTCACTTGTATCATGGGCATATTCTACCATTATATTTATAGTGGGAACTGCTCTGTTTCATCTGGTGGGCAATTTGCAAGTTATACACTTGGAACATTTTGGCGAGCTTTTGGAAATGGATATGGATGTCTCAGTTTACATCAATGAACATATGCGTCTGACTTGTTATGTGTGTAAAATTAGCCACAGGTTTAGGATGTTCCTCCTCCTGGAGTACTTAATAGTCACAGTCAGTCAATGTGTAGTTCTATTGCAGACAACAACAAATCAAAAAGTCGTCAACTTCGTAAATGCTGGTGATTTTGTGGTAAGCATCAAGTTCTTTCATTGTTTGTATGCATCTACAGATACTCTAGACTTTTTAGCCTCACTTTTGTAGATCTTAATGCGTAAAATCCATGTCATGATTGGCTTATCGCTACTCAATTGTACTGGCATTTGGTCGGGTTCCATGGCGATTCTACTTTTGAGTTTCTTGACAACTTAGTTTATATGAAGGGCTGAAAAGTGCATTTAGTATCTTTGAGGCTTGTGTATCTTGACCATCAGATCTTGTTCTTGTGTCTTTTCTTTGTGAACTTGAGAAACAAAGTTGTCACATTGGTGGATATGCTCAAACAGAGTAATTTTTTGACAGTAATAACATTTGTATTTAAGTCAGTACTGAAAAACTGCTCTAACAGAGTATGTTAGAGCTGTTATTGACTGATTGTGTTGTTTCCATTGAACTTCATATTCAGGTAATATCAATTGTTCAACTGGTTGGACTACTTATATGCCTGAATGCAGCTGCAAAGATATCGCACAGAGCACAAGGCCTGGGATCAGTAGCCAGTAGATGGCATGCACTAGTTACTTGTAATAGCAATGATGCTTCTGTTTCCGAATCTTCATCTGATGGTAGAAATGTTGAAACACCAAAAACAGGGGGGAAGATATCTGTAAATTATTCAGAAGGTGATTTGGAGTCCGCTGATTGTATGCCTCCACCTGCAAATATACAACTCACTTCTACTATGACGTCATATCACAAGAGACAAGCATTTGGTATGCAATCCAAACTTCTGTAAAGTTGCACTGCTTATGCTTGTATTATGTTCTTATAATTCTCAAATGGCGAGATAATTTTTCTTGCAGACTAAATGATTTGATTCACTGAAGCACTAATATTTGTATTTCATTTTGAAGCATATAGGATGTCTGTTTGTTTAACAAATACTAAACTGAAATAGTAAATAGTCCACATTGTTAGAATGGTTGATATACCTACATAATGCATATGCCATAGTCTTTTTTGAGATCCTCTCCTTTGTTAGCTTCCTGCATTTTATTGGCTGTGTGAGTTCTCTTGCCGGAATTCTCTGCAGATGACAATAACAAGGAACAGTGTTAGCGTGCCTAGTTCTTTCACATGTTTCCTCCCCTGAAATCTTTATATCTCTTAGGATACAAACCTGTCCTCTGAAGTGTCTTCAAATACCTATATTGGTCTTAAAAAGACAATAGCACGGTTTTCTGATCATTAATACTTTCTTAAGAAACATCAGCATAACTGTTAGAGCCCCTACAATAGAATCACTTCGGCAGTATCTCATTATTTAGATGATAGATCTATAAGTGAAGTGTTACTCTGATGCTTTACATTTAATTCTTCATTGCTTGGGATGTCATATTTTCACAGTTTGATTTCTTACAGAAAGTGCATTGTCACTGAACATTTACAAGGTCGTGTAATCTTCTTGCAACCTAGTAGCAAAGACACTATTTTGCCTAGAACTTGCTCCCTCATTTAGATAATTTTGCTGAAGTATCTTCTATTGCTTTGGAGTTAAAATCCTGCTGATCATGAGCAAAGTCTGATGAATTGAGGTTTTATACTGCCAGAGATACTAGAATCTCCAGGACAAACTGCATTTAGTAATAATCTCTATTGTCTTTACTAGTCCAATACAGATTAGTTAGTTATTAGTACTAGTCTCTTGTCAGACAGGTGGGTGAAGCGCTAGGCAAAGGGAGTCTCATAAGATTAAACACTTCAAGTTTTTAAGAGTTGATAATAAAGTGCAGTGGCATAATATTTATGATCACTTGGATTAAGGTCATGGGACGTCTATAGTGATATGCTATGCACAATACCGGCTATTGTATTTTATGCATCTTATAACAAGCGAAGATTTTGATTCATCTTCTTAGATCACCCAACCTCCCATTACATCCTCGTCTTTGTTTGCTTCATATGCATATCATTCTTGTTATTCCCATCATATCTATACGAACTTCTGTAGTTCAGTCTCTTAACATTCTTTTTCCCCACAAACAGCAGATAATGTCTAGTTTGCTTTATCTTTGCAGTGACTTATGTGGAGTCTAACCCTGGTGGTTTTAGCATTTATGGATGGAGGGTTGATCGATTACTCATTAATACGCTTTTCTTCGTTGAGATGACATTGGTTACTTTTCTACTTGGGATGACTGTAACAATTAAAGTTTAGGTGACATATACCAGACTGTAACAACAGCTAAATGACACATACAAGCAACTCCAAATGGTACTTCATGTGCATTGCAGCTCTCCTTGGGTTTCTCTTCAGGGAATAGCTAGAGCCAGTAACCTTTATTTCCTCCTAATGAAAATTAACTACTCCCCTGATTCCCATACATTTTGGATATCACTTTTCATCATGGTCCAAAACATGGAGTTATTCATTTTTTTCCTCATAAAACATCAACTATATTCTTGTAAGAACAATGTTGTACAACCTCTGTAATACAAGTAGTAGCTAATACAGATTGCCAAGTGTGATGCTGCAATTGTACTTTTTTGTTATAAAGTTACATGTCTTTCTTTTTTCACGTCACTGGTTCAGGCGTTGTTTATGGGATCCACGTATTACTCAGCTTATGATCCAAGTTGATGATTTTATGAATCTTATTCTATGAACCTCTGTTCCTATCGATACAATCTACAGTTCACTGCTAAGAAGCAAGGCACTGTAGTTAATCTGGATCAACCTGGTTAGTCTTATTAATTCCTTAAAGATCTTTCAAAACTTACATTTCTTTTTTTTAATTTCGTGTGGAAGACAAATAATGCACTTAAATTCTGTATCAAGTTCAGAGGGAGTAAGATAAACTGCGCCACTTGTCAAAGAAGGGATTTTAATACTTTCAATATACCTAACAAATTGCAACTCCCGAGGCTGGCACAATTACCAAAAAAATCATTATCCTTGTTTTGAACATATCAAGAAGGAAGAAAATGAATAGATTATCTGCAGCATGATCCTTTTATCATCTGACGCACATAACGCCATGGTTTATCTAAATTTAGACCCATAACGATAAGCTTCACGCTCATTAAAATATACTATACTATTCCATTAAAAAGAAAAATCATAAAATCAGTAGCTATCCACATATTATATATTTAACCAATCTATAGCTCTTGTATTGCAGCCAACTGCAATCTGTGTTTGAAATTACCAGAAGAAGAAGAAGAAAAATGGTTAGCTTTGAGACATTTCTTCCAACCAATAACCCTGTTCAAAGAAAGAACAGTGGAACTATGGGTTATGATGTACCTGAAGGAGTAGACATTAGGGGAAGATATGATCCTGAATTTTCCAAGATTTTAACAAGGGATGCTTTGCAATTTGTGACTGATTTGCAGAGGGAATTCAGGAACCATATTAAGTATGCTATGGAGTGTAGGAGAGAGGCCAAAATGAGGTATAATAATGGAGGTTTGCCGGGTTTTGATCCGGCAACCAAATATATTAGGGAAGGAGAATGGGTGTGTGCTCCTGTGCCAGCGGCGGTGGCTGATCGGAGGGTGGAGATTACTGGACCAGTTGAGAGGAAGATGGTCATCAATGCCCTCAATTCTGGTGCCAAAGTTTTCATGGTACGTTGCACGAGTTTAACTTCTATATATTGACAACAGTGCAAAGTAAGCTAAGTTACCAGCTATAACGAGTTAAAATACTTATAAATTGGATTAATAAATTATGTATGTCCTTTCACCATACAATTATAATTCATAGACTTTACTGATATAATATTTCACAGGCCGACTTTGAAGATGCACTGTCACCAAGCTGGGAGAATTTAATGAGAGGCCATGTAAATTTGAGGGATGCAGTGAATAGAACAATAACATTCCATGATCAAGCTAGAAACAAAGTGTATAAACTGAATGATGAAACAGCCAAGTTGTTTGTTCGCCCAAGAGGGTGGCATTTGCCAGAAGCTCACATCTTCATTGATGGTGAGCCTGCTACGGGTTGCCTAGTCGACTTCGGCCTCTACTTTTTCCACAACTATGCCAACTTCCGCAAGGTCCAAGGACAAGGATTTGGACCCTTTTTCTATCTACCCAAAATGGAACATTCTAGGTTAGTTGTGTTCTTGTTAGTTAATTTGAGTAACTTTGAGAATTATATTCCAGGAGACTTTAGCAAATCTTGTTTTGTTTGGACAGGGAAGCTAGAATATGGAACAATGTGTTTGGGAGGGCAGAGAGATGGGCTGGAATTGATAAAGGAAGCATTAGGGCCACTGTCCTCATTGAAACACTTCCAGCAGTGTTTCAGATGAATGAAATCTTGTATGAACTGAGGGACCATTCTGTTGGCCTCAACTGTGGTAGATGGGATTACATTTTCAGCTATGTCAAGACTTTCCAGGGTCATCCCGATCGATTGCTCCCTGATAGGGTTCAAGTTGGCATGGGTCAACACTTTATGAGGAGTTACTCTGACTTGCTCATCCATACCTGTCATAAGCGCGGTGTCCATGCTATGGGAGGCATGGTATGCATTTCAACTACTTTTTAATCATTTTATGTTGTTTTAGTTCACTGCATAACTGGTTATGTTTCCGAGTTGCAGAAAACAATCTGAACTAAGGCAAATTTTATGAATTAGCTCTTAACTTTACATATTTGTATATTAAGACTCTGAACTCAATAAAATGACATAAATGCCAACCATATGGACTAGGGAGCATTAGCATGCATTAGGTTAATTTGTATTCTTTTTGGTACATGATCTTTGATGCATAATAGATTTGTTGTATCCTTGAAACAGGCAGCTCAAATTCCAATCAGAGATGATCCAGCAGCTAACGATGCAGCATTGGAACTCGTAAGGAAGGATAAGCTCCGAGAAGTGAAGGCAGGGCATGATGGAACATGGGCAGCTCACCCTGGCTTAATTCCAGCCTGTATGGAAGTCTTCACCAACAACATGGCCAATGCTCCTAACCAAATCCATTCCATGAAGCGTCAAGATGCATCGGTCCTAATTGAAGAAGACCTACTGCAGAGTCCAAGAGGGGTCCGAACCATGGAGGGCCTTAGGCTGAACACCCGAGTGGGAATTCAGTACTTGGCAGCTTGGCTGACAGGGGCTGGTTCTGTTCCACTCTATAACCTCATGGAGGATGCTGCGACAGCTGAGATTAGCCGAGTCCAGAACTGGCAGTGGCTGAAATATGGAGTGGAATTGGATGGAGATGGACTTGGGGTGAAAGTGAACTTAGATCTGTTTGGAAGAGTGGTTGAAGAAGAAATGGCTAGGATTGAGAGAGAAGTTGGAAAGGAGAAATTCAAGAAGGGAATGTATAAGGAAGCCTGCAAACTATTCACAAGGCAATGCACTGCACCAGTCTTGGATGATTTTCTGACTCTTGATGCCTATAATAACATTGTCATGTATCATCCTATTGGGTCGTCCCGGCTCTAAATTTTCGCAGCTTATGCTGTGTGATCAATAAGGTGACTTTGTGTTGTGACTACTGCGATCTTCCCAACAATAATGGTACGAAATGGAATTTCATCCTTAAGGAGATAGCTAATTATTCTAAGGCCCTTTTATTCAGCTGTGCTTTTTAATCAATCTGTCATCAGTGTTGTGTCTTTCCCTGTAATAATAAAGTCAAATCTTCATTTTTGTTATACTTTTCTAGTACATGTGAACCTTCTAATTTCAAGGGCTTTTGTCTTTTATATGTGGATAGCATAAGCACATGCATATATCTTTTTGATACTCGTGTTAAATTTTCACTGAATAGGTAGTGTTTATACAAGTGAAATTTTTAAGCACGGATTAGTAAAGTAAAATAAATAAAGGAATAGTAGAGACTTTTGGATTTGTTTGAACCCAAATTCAAATAGTTCCACGTAAAGTTCAGAGGAAAAAACGATTGTAAGTGGGTAATAATTTCAGCTGATATACCATAACTTGATCATTATGTGTTTGCATAAGATTCATAGAACTTTCATAGTATAATTAGGGGTTTGACATATCGACAATTTAAATTTGTCAGCCAAATTTTATTTAAACATTTTGAACTATGACATTGTCCTTGCAAATATTTCACTATGCAAAACTGCAGATAATGCACATTCAATATGCAATAAATGACATATTCCCTTCAAATCTCTGCAAATAAAGCTAGTAAATCATTATATAAATTCTTTTGATCAAATTAATTAGATTAATTCTAAAAGATACTTCTTGTTCCTTTTAATATATTTATAATATTTTAGCAACATTTATTTTATTTCTTAACATAATTGGATTGACATGTCCCCATTCACATGTTCTATATATATATAGACTTCAGGCTTATTTTTCTTACTATAATTGAANCTAAGGTTAACTTGAGTACCAAGACCCTTCTGAAATAACTTCCAGAAATGAGAGGTAAACTGAGGACCTCTATCTGAGATGATAGATAAAGGAACCCCATGTAACCTCACAATCTCATTAATGTAAAGCTTGGCATAGTCCTCTGCCGAATATGTAGTCTTGACCGCCAAAAAGCGAGAAGACTTAGTCATCCTATCAACTATCACCCAAATGGAGTCATGTTGTCTGCGAGTACGCGGTAACCCTGTGATGAAATCCATATTGATCACTTCCCACTTCCAAGTAGGAATGTCGATCTCTTGAGTCATACCTCGTGGTTTCTGATGTTCTACCTTGACTTGCTGGCAATTGGGGCACTTACTCACAAAGTCTGTTATATCCCTCTTCATGCCATTCCACCAATAGACTTCCCGCAGATCGCGGTACATCTTAGTGGCACCTGGATGAATAGAAGAGTTATGGGCTTCTGCAAGAATATGTTGTCTCAACTCGCCCACATTAGGAACACACAATTTACCCTGTTAGTGAAGTACACCATCTCCCCCTTGGGAAAAAACCTCCACTCTCTAATTATGGACTGCACCCTTAAGTTCAAGCAAGATTGGGTCACTGTCTTGCTTTTCCTTAACCTCCACTACCAAAGATGATTCTGCCCCTTTCTTAACTGTTACACCGCTGTCTGATATGCTCATAAGGCGAACTCCCAAGCGAGCAAGCCTGTGAACATCCTTCACTAGCTCCTTCCTTTCTTCCTCAACATGGGCTACATTACCCATAGATAATCTACTAAGAGAATCGGCTACTACAGGATGATAATGCACACTCATATCATAATCCTTAAGGAACTCAAGCCATCTCCTCTAGCGAAGATTCAACTCTTTCTGGGTGAACACATATTGAAGGCTTTTATGATCGGTGAACACATCTACATGAACACCATACAAGTGGTGTCTCCATATCTTGAGTGCAAACACCACTGCTGCAAGCTCGAGGTCATGAGTTGGATAGTTCTTCTCATGCACCTTAATCTGTCTAGAAGCATAAGCTATAACCTTATCTCTTTGCATCAACACACAACCAAGGCCAACTCTGGATGCATCGCAATAGATCACATAACCATCTGAACCCTCTGGTAGAGTCAAGACAGGAGCTGTAGTCAATCTAGTTTTCAATTCTGCGAAGCTTTTCTCACAATCATTTGACCATTGGAACTTGACAATCTTTTGAGTCAACCTAGTCAATGGTGAGGCTATGGATGAAAATCATTCCACGAACCTTCTATAATAACCCGCTAGACCTAAGAAACTTCTGATATTTGTAGCAGAGGTAGGTCTAGGCCATTGTTTCACTGCTTCTATCTTCTGTGAATCTACGCGGATCCCTTCGCTATGTACAATATGACCAAGAAAAGCAACAGATTGCAACCAAAACTCACATTTACTAAACTTACCGAATAACTGGCGATCCTTGAGAGTCTGTAGAACAATTCTCAAATGACTTGCATGTTCTTCCTCACTCCTACAGTAAATGAGGATATCATCAATAAAGACGATAACGAACAAGTCCAAGTAATGTTTGAACACTCTATTCATCAAATCCATGAAAGCTACAGGAGCATTAGTTAGTCCAAATGACATAACTACAAATTCATAATGACCATACCGAGTTCTGAAGTCTGTTTTTGGAATGTCACTATCTCTGACTCTGAGCTGATGATAACCCGATCTGAGGTCTATCTTTGAGAAATGACTAGCACCCTGAAGTTAGTCAAACAAGTCATTAATCCTGGGGATGAGATACTTATTCTTGATTGTGACCTTCTTCAACTGTCTATAGTCAATGCACATTCTGAGAGAACCATCTTTCTTCTTTACGAACAACACTGGTGCACCCCATGGTGAAATACTAAGTCTGATGAAGCCCTTAGCTAGAAGGTCTTTCAACTGCTCTTTCAATTCCTTAAGTTCTGCTGGAGCCAATATGTAAGGAGGAATAGAAATAGGTTGGGTATCTGGAAGGAGATCAATTCCAAAGTCGATTTCCCTTTCGGGAGGGACTCTGGGAAGATCTTCTGGAACTACTTCTGGAAATTCACAAACTACTGGAACTGACTCAAGAGTTGGAGTTTCAAGGCTAGAATCCTTAACCCGAACTAGGTGATAGAGATAACCCTTAGATATCATCTTTCTGGCCTTAAGGTAAGAAATAAATCGACCCATAGGCGCTAAGCTACTACCCTTCCATTCTAATCTTGGTTCGTCTGGAAACTAAAAACGAACAATCCTAGTTCTACAATCGACTGAGGCATAACATGAGTGTAACCAATCCATGCCTAGAATGACAACGAAGTCTACCAATTCTAGCTCTACTAGATCTGCTGAGGTGAGTTTCTGAGAGACTGTGACAGGGCAATTTCTGTATACCCGTCTAGCTATATTGGGTCACCGATTGGAGTAGAGACTGAGAAAAGTTCTGAGAGAGTTTCTAGACTAATATTGATTTTTAGTGCTATACTGAGTTATAAAAGACAAAGTAGTCTCTGTTGTCTTTACACTGAGTGAACCATATGTGAGTTACACCTTAAGTTGGTAGGATGCCAATTTCACCTATCACTACCAGTTACTTGCATCACACCAAATATTTTCTTGACCTCATCAATGAACTTCATGGGTCCTTACCAACTTGTGACCCTAAAACTTAGGCGGATCCATCCTAACAAAATTACAAACTCTGGCTGCCACTAATCGATCATTTCTATTAGTAGGAACTCGAACCTACTGATTGTTCTTGTTGTTCATACTCTGATCCAAACGCTGAATTGGCGTTCTGAAACTCTGCATTTGAACTTCCTTATCTGGTACTAGAGGAACTGCGTTAGCATTGCGTGCATTAGCATTCCATGCCTAAGCTCTACGAGAAGGCATGATCTTAAGCGCATAACGATGGATTAGAAAGAAGATCATACCAACGCATGATAAGAATATCAAGAAAGTGAAGTTTTCCTAAAACACTTCATAGCCTCCCTCTCAATAGATGTGGTGCACTTCACACCCATGAAAAGGACTCTACTTAGTGTGGCTTTTCAAACATCCTAGAACTCTTGAACCTAGTGCTCTGATACCAAGTTTTGTCACGCCCCGAGCTACCCCCGAGACGCGGACACGGAACCTAGGACCACAAGTGATCCCAAGCTAACCCTGCTGGCATGATCATGAGCATACTAAAGAATAATAAACTGATGCGGAAGCTAAATCATAATTTAATCTGAAAAGATGGGGAATACCCATATGCTAAAACTGATATAATATGAAAACAATGAGTTTAATACAAAAGAAATATTAACTCAATACTAAGCTGAATCTAACTATGTCTGAAAATAGCCTCTAAACTACACTAGAAATACTGGGACAAGCCCCAGCTAAATCTAGCAAAAACTGAAACCAAAAGACTAAATACTGAAAAGAAACTCATGACTATTGTCCTCGGAGAATGAGGACTCACCTCTGAATCTGCTGAACTGGAGATCGTAAAATCGATCTATGTGTGATCTGGATGCTGAGAACCTGAACCTACACCACGAGAAGATGTAGCGCACGTGTGCGTCAGTACTTGAAAGGTACTGAGCATGTATGGAGTAATGCTGAAATAAAACATAAATGAACAAGCACAAAAGCAAGTATAATAAACTGAACATAATATACTGAATTTCTGAGTAAATTGAATGCAATGACCAATTTATAACATGCTGAAACTGAATATTGAATATTCAGATAAATGGTCAATGCAGAGAGTCTTACTGATCTGTGGGAGCTACTAATAACCAATAATAAAACCACATGAGCTAAATGTGGAGTCCGATGTATACGCCCCATCGAGAGGATCCAATATACCCTGTTAAAGGTATAAAGGCATGCTGGCGTGATCACTAAACTGATTGCCCACAGAGGGGACTTACAACCTACTTGGCTAGTAGTTCTAGGACTAATTGTACTAAACCCTAGTCCAACTCGGTATTATGCTACTCCCAATGAATTATGTAAATTAACTGATTATGTATGAGTTTCTATAAATACTGGATAACTCAAAACTGAACATGCAAACTGAGAATGCAATAATTAATCTAGTAATTATGCATTTATAATTGAGGCATGTATATCTGAAGTGTCTGAAATATCTGACCTAGCATGTGCAATTCAAGAACTAAAGAAATACAAAGCTAGGATTCTGAAATTCATGCGATAATCTGAGTAATAACATGATAATCTGATTTGGAACATATATTTAATAAATTCATGAAGTTCTATCAAAGTTCTAGAAACCCTGGGTTTAATCATGACAAGAGAATCAAGAACTGACTGAAAACTAGGGACCCAATGGGTGAAAGGAACCCACTAGTGAAATCCCACATACCTGGTGATGAAATCCACGGAAAAATACTTAAGTTTCGGGGATGGAACTGCTGGAGCTTGTGGCGTTCTTGAACTAGGGTTCTTGAGCTTTTTCTCCTTTCTTGCTTCTAATTTTCTAAGTTTTCATTTAATGATTTGACTTGGATATGTTTTAATTATGTTTCTAGGCTTAAAGTGACTAAAATATGATGATTTAGGGTCAAAACGACGTAACTTAGAGTTTAAATAGAGTGAGAAAGGTCAAAAAGACCCCTGGGAAAGTTGTTGTCGGACCAAACAACGGCCAGGACTGACGGTCCGTCGTCTGACCGACGCCCCGTCGTTGGGTCCGTCGACTTGGCTTGTTCGACAGGCCTTTAATAAAATGGGCAAACCTATATACTCGGAGGTTTGATTTTAGCAAAGTCGGTGGATATGGAAATATAATTAAATTATCTATCTGTTGGTAGGTCATGGGACACCTAATTCATTTTGCGCTAAGAGGTATGACCATTTGAAGTTGACCCAACTGCATTTCCCCTTAACTGTCTACAAATTTTCCACCTACGGTCGTACCTACAGACCGTAGGTCCACCTACGGACCGTGCTGGTCATCCATAGCTCTTGTCAGATAGTGGGTGAAGGGAGTCTTGATCGACGGTCACGGACTATGGACCGTCGTCTGACCTACGGACCGTAAGTCCGTCCGTCGTCCAAGACTTAACCATTGAGAGCAAGATGTTTGTCATTCCAGCGGTCTCCTAGTTACACCTAAGTCTTCTTAAGGATACATTGAGAGCAAGATGTTTGTCATTCCAGCGGTCTCTCTTGTTTCTTATTTTATATCTTATTTTATTTGAGAAACAAAGACATTGAGACTTCTAATTATGTTTTAGTTCTGCACGTTATACATTAGTGGTTTGTATACGTGTCGAATTTTCGGGTATAATTACAATGAATAAGTGTTCCATTCTTATGTTATTATTGTTTAATTTCCAATTTTCTTTCATGTTTTTGGATTGAGGCTCTTGTCTTGGTGGGAATAGACAAGTGTCATCATGTCTATTTTGAGTCGTGATAAGTTACTACCAATTTCATGCAAGCCCATTTCCACTTGCTTATCTATTCCAGGAAGTTTGTGGAGTAAAGTAAATCTCAGACTAATTTCTTTTATTCCTGCACTGTCTTTTAAAAGGCTGGATTTTAAGACACATGAAATACGCAGATCTTGATTTATCATGCTTTAGTGTTATTACATTGTCTACCATCTGCTCAAGATCATAATAGATATCCAGAACAAGATGACTAGATGTAATTATGTAAATATGTAAATATATATGCATAAATAGTGCAAAAATGTATGTGTAGATATATCCTGTAGATCTTCTAAATTTACATTCCAACAAAAATATTTCATACACGCAAAATAATGTTGGACCTATGCTCACACAAGCAACATATATCTAGTAGAATTGAAACATGTGAACTTTTAGAAATGAATTTTTTTATTTCATAAAATATCAACTATACCACAATTACAATCCATAGAAATCATTTCACTAAATAATGTTTTTTTAGATTATTATAGAGCTGGTGTTATATATAGTAGTTATAATGTATGTGTATTTTTCTTCAAAAATCAAAATTATTATACTCAATTGTTGATGGGGAACAACACTGTATAAAAGAGTCAACTATTTGGGATTTGTCTGACAAAAGAAGTGAGTAACTTTTATGCACGAAAACCTCAAATTTATTATAGGACCTATTAGCGGGGTGGATTAAAGAGAATTTATTTACTCATTTTTACCATTTAAATAGAGATATTAGTTATGTGGAGATTGTAACACATAAAATGAATGGATTGTTGTACCGTCAGTAATAATTTTAAGATTATTATGCATAAATTACTTTTTTTGAAGGGGTAGTTTTACATTCAAATAATCAATACCAAAATTGCTAGTTTAGTAATGGAGGTTACACAAAATTGGAGCAAGAAAAGAATTAAGTTGAATTTGGAAAAGTACTCTCTAAGGCTAATATACTTGAACAAAACTTATTTTGTATCGTACTCGAAAGGAACCTTGTTTATGTATGTGCTTGTGATAAAAAAAATTAGATACTTTATTTCAATATATATGCGTATCAGGTTATAAATAAGACCCAACTTCTCTTGTAATCTTGAATATGCCAATAGAGTCAATTGATATTTGAAAAGTTCCTATATAAGTTGTCGGATCCTAAAAAAAACGTTTTTCTGGGGACACGTTGTTCAAGTCGACTTTTCTTATTGTCCCTTCCAATACATCTCTTCTAACTTTCCTATTTCCAGACGAAGATACATTCATATCCACCAGAGAGCTAGCCTAGATGTAAAATGTAAATGCACTAAATTTTGTTGAAGATGAAAACATAAAAGAAAATTAATCAGTGTATGAGAGTTTTATTTGATTTATCACTTTCACAATATTCACTAGTTAATAAAAAAAATTCAATTAATTCATCAATTTAGGCAACACAAAGCATCATTAAAGGCCCGAGGACGAAAAAACTGACTTAATAACATAAGAGATCCATGACCTTTTATTTTTTTAATCTAAAACCTCATATAGATGGATAATTCATTACTAACAACAAGTGACTTTATTAAAAAGACAACAATCATTATTGAAGACTCAATCTCTAGTTAAATCTTCTCTAAGCATAGCTCCAATTTTAAGAACTCCAATAAACTCCATGATACTCTTTACTTCAATATTACTCCTCATCTTGTGGCTCAGGGGCAACATTTAAATCAAATTTCAGGTGCTCCATCAAAATAGAATTTTGTGTTTCTTTTTTAATATTCTCTACCCGCAACTTCAATGCCAACTTATGCTCCTTCATATGTTTATCTTGAGGTAATTCTGAGCCAGGGTGCAGAATCCTATGCATTAGTACTCGTTATTTTTCTTGCTCGTTACATGTTTGCAATTCTTTATGGAGATCTTTCAATTCCTCAAAACCATTTGATTTTCCCTCTACTTTCATTTTGAGAAAATTTTCAATTATATCTTCTACACTTGTGGAACCATATAAACATGGTTTTCCACCTGGTGAAAAGAGCATCACACCGACTTCTGCCCCAGTTTGAGTTGCAAACTTCTTTGCATCATCAAACAAAAATTTTTTTCTTTTCGAGAAACTCACAGCACGTGCTCTCTCAGACTCGATGAGCTTCATTTTAATTTTTTGCTTGCCTTTTTTAGTCTCATTTTCCATTGCAAAAGAAAATGATATGAAGAAGATAGTAATATATTTCTGCTGAATAATACTAAGCAATTTTAAGAGGAACACTTGTACAATTTATAGTAGGTGTGTGAGTGTACTTGTCACGAGTATTGTAATGTTTTCTTGTTATGTTTCTAGCTATCACGTGTATTGTCATGTTTAGTTAATACTTTTATATTACGAGTCTATCTATTTTTTTAATGCTTTCACATTATATGAGTCTTTCTATCACGTGTGCTTTCATGTCTGTTTTCACATTTGTTTAATGCATTCATATTATGGGTCTACTATAACATTCATATTATGAGTTTATATTTTCATGTTATGCGATTACCTTGTAACTCAACAAAAATTATAAAGTTGCAAGGCAATAATGTTGAATTGAATTTAAAAAGAAAAAAAGAAAAAAAAATATATATATATATATATACACACACTTCATATTTTCTTATAGTCGATGCTTTACATTGTCATTTGGTGATGAAGGATAATATTATATGCTAGTATGATTCACACAAGCATAAGACATATATACAAAAATGATAAACTTATGATTGATACTTTCAAATATGTATGTTGGCAGAATCAGATGCACATACCAAAGTAATTTGTGTTGCTTGTACTTACCATTGGATCTTATCCCATTTATTGTATGTCGTCTTTTCAATGTTTTTGGCTCAATCAATTTTTATTCCTAAAAACGACTAGCGATTGACTTTCCTAATTTTCTTCTTACTCGTACAATTATTTGCTATACCACAAAGCATACTTTTACTATTTTAGAACAAATATGATGTGGTTCACATATTTTTCTTCTGTGAAATATAATTAACGGTAAAATTTAAATATGAAGAAATATGATAAGTCAAAAAAATTATCTATTGCTTTGACAAACCTTGGTATAATAAATCTTAAAATAAATATGACTTTTACATACTTCACAATGTTAATAGATATACGTGAATAAAATTTTGATGTATACGTCAAATACAAATAGTAAATATTATAATTACTTCATTATAGTATGTGTAGGAGTGCATCTCACCCACTTTACACTAATTCATCATTTTGAGAAGAAAAAACCTAAAAGTTCATTTTATTTTTTAAAAAAGATCATACAATTGAATCTCAATATTTTAAACTAAAACTAAAATTCAGTTATCCGTATGTACATCATCAAATATTTTTAACGTCTTCATTTGAATGACTTAGAGCCCGTTTGTATTGGCTTAAAAATTAGTTTTTAAGTCAATAATAAAAAGTCAAACAGGAATAACTTTTAAGTCAAAAAATAAAAAGTACGGTGAGACCTACTTTTGGTTTTTGACTTATTTTAAGTCATTTTAAACTTGTTTTAAGTAATTTTTGTCCTTGTCAAACACTTCCTAACTTATTTTAAGTCATTTGTTAATTATTTAAAGTTATTTTTTTTATATTTGATAAACACTTTCAAATGTTAAAAACTAACTTAAATGTAGGTTTAACCAACTTTTAAGTCAATTCAAACACTTTTTTAGACACTAATGCATTCTCAATATATAACATATAAATTATATAATTGATGATATATTCCTGGTAAGGCTTGTTTACATAACTTTTAAGACGTACGTAGGTGCATAAATCATGTGCAAGATTAGTTATCCAAAAGTAAGATCATCTTAACATTTAAAACAGAAAATTACTTATCTGTTTTGGATATTTCATCAAACACTAGTGTAAGAATTTCTTTCTACACGAGGACTATCACCTCTCTATTGGCTTGGGCCGTCACGTCTCGAGCCAACACTTGAAAAGTCGATCTAAACTCCGCATTAGTAACTTGTCGGCCAAGGGATCGACCGAAGCATAAGGAGGAGCTTCTTGTTCCACATTATTTTTAGCGTATGCCCTTCGAGTAGACTTATCCTGAAGATCATAAGGTAAGGATTAGGAGAGAGACTTTATAGAGTTGAACTCTATAGGATGATTTTAGAGTAATGAAAGAAGTGAATTTTCGTAATAATCTTTTATCCTCTCATTCATAAATGTGGCGCGCTTCATGCTTATTAACAAGACTCTACTAGATGTGGCTTATGAGACATCTTATGACCATTCTAAACTCTGTGCTCTGATTACCAATTTTGTCACGACCCAGGGTACACCCTAAATGTAACATGGCGTATAGAATCCCGAAGGACTCCATACAAGCCACTTAGCTTTCACAATTTAAGAAATAGAACTATAAAGAGTAAAACAATCATCTTAAGTCCAAAACAATTTTATAGAAAATCGAAAATCTAAACACATGTCTCAAGATAGCCATCTATTACAATCAAATGAAATTGGGCCTAGCCCATACATCATATCCAAAAAGAAGAAATACAAAAAAGAAACTAAAATGAAAGTAATTGGTCTTCGAACTATGAGGACTCACCAAGCTCGGGGAAGAATCAAAGTCCAAGATCTAGCCACTAAAATGGGAAACATGTCTGTCGGACCCTACACTAGGGAGAAAATGTAAGCAAGAGTATGTGTTAATACAAATATGCACTAAGTATGATAGCTATGCATAAAAACATTTAAAATATGCTAAAAAGGACATTTCATTTCATAACATGCAATTGACCAAGTAAACATGATATAAAAAGATTAGAAAACATAAGTCATAAAATCATGGTCAATGCAAGCTAAATTAAAACTTTAAACACATATGAGATATTCCTTCAGTAACCTTAGTTCACTATAGTCTTGTTGTGGGAAATTATCCTTAATTAACATAGAGACCATGTGAGCTATAACATGATCACATGATGTTTTCCACACTAAAAGGGATTGTTCTACTTGCCTAAGTTAGAACCAAGAACTTTAGCAACCTAAGTGGATCCACCAGATAATCATCCTATCAGGGCACATAATTTATGGGATTAAGAGATTGATACTAGAAATTCAGACTTTACTAACGGGAGAGCTTCCATCTCATCAGAATTCTTCTAGAAACCCGACCTTTACTACCGGCAGAGCTCCCATCTCAATGTCAATATCCATTTGGTGCTAAGCATAACTTTCATGGAACAATATTTTCTTACTTATACTCATTATCCATGGAAAGACATGTCATCTTGTCAATCCAAGCTAGTTCATTAGGATAGCTCTTATTGATTGATTTAATTAGGTAAGAATAGTCTTTCAACCTGAGAATCGTTTTATTGTGAGAAAACCTTTCACATCATGCTAGTATTTGTTTATGACAATAGCCTTACACAACACAACATAACATAAAACATCATCATTTGACATTTTACTCTCAAAGCACTCTTTAACATTTACATAGGTTTCATAAGATCATGCATAAACTCATACTTTGCCCTTTCAAGATTCAAAGTTTACTTTCAATCACAAAATTTAGAAATCATGGTTTAGATAGATATTTGTCATATAAAATCTAGAAATCATGGCTTAGATAGGTATTTTGTCATAAATTCATGTAATTCTATTACTTCATGCTTTGGATCATAGAATTCCTCTTTCATAATCAACAAACCACATCATATGATCACAATTTGAAAAACATGAGGCTTTGAAATACAAAATCTAGTTTAGAATACAATTTTTGTTTTGTTTAATCAAAAGTTCAAAATAAAACTACATGAATACAAATAATTGATATACAACATACAAAATACATTTATTTTGAATACAAGTATAGTTGATAACTGAATTTGAACATGACATACAAAATGAATGATTTGAATGCACGTGGATACAATATGCTTAAATAAATACTTGATGAAAATACAATTAACATACAAAAAATAAACATACAGACTTCTAGTTCCTTGTTCCCATGAAAGAATGAGTGAACGGTCAATTATATACGAATACAAATTTAAGTAAAAATATATATCATTTAATTCGCCTATATTTTAATTTAAATAAATACAATGTTCTGTAAATACAATTGAAATCTGAAAAAATACAACAGACAATACTAATATGAACACATATCAAATAGAAGTGAGGTTAATAATAATACAAACTCAAAAGAAATTTTACTAAATAAACTATTTTGAAATTGAAACACAAAAATACATAAAAGAACTCAAAAAAATACAAATCCAAACTAAAAAATAATGATGTTGACTCAGTAAATACAAACCCAATAAGAAGTTATCCGATGAATTGATTATCTAATACATATCTTTTGTATGATTTTTTTTCTGTTTTGAAAAGAAATAGGAGAAAGAATCTGAAAGGAAAGAGAATAGAGAATGAAAGTGGGTTGAAGGGGAGTCGAAATATGATATATTTTAGGAAAATAATTATAAACATATAATTTACTACATTTCAGAGATAAAAATTTAAAAAATAATGAAAGAAAGACGTAATGGCTTGAAATGTGGGCTTAATATGAGATAAATTAGTAACTAATCAAGGATACACTTTATTTGTTAAAATATTTACATATTGACATTTTTAATAATTATTTTAAAATATAGATGTTTTTAATAATTATGTTTGAGATTTTTACTAGTTAGCTAATTTTTCTAAATTTTTATTGATGAAAATAGAAAGGGAGTCCATGATAATTTAGCCCACTAATTACATAATGTATAGACACCTGATAGTTCATATATTGATTAGCAGATATAAACTTAATGTCACCGTAAAAGAGGCAACAATTACTTTTTATTTCTCTATATTACTGTTCGTACTCAAAGGATTAATATAATGTTTTTCACTCAATTTTGTTGTCGGTAATGAAAAAATAAAATTAATATCCAATGTATAAATATTATGTACAATAGTGTATATCACTATATATACATATTTAATATATAGTTATACATCACATTTACATAATGTACATTATTTATACAATAGGGATACCCTGAGTCTTATTTATAGCACTAGATGAGTTACCCTTTTGAGTCGGTCGACACTTAGAAATTTATGGAGGTTTCAGGGGAAGGATCGTTGGTAGCCTTCCACGGACCGAAAACATGGGTTGTGGGTCACCTACGGTTCGTGAGTGGCAACCGTGAGTTGCACCTGAAACGCTAAAATCTACATTTTGGTTTGTTCTAGCATACACGGTGTTACAAGTATCAATTGACATTGTGCATAATAGTTTTGAGATTTATATTCGGTGTACTGGACTATTTTGAGATGATGAACTTAATACCTATAATTGATCTAGTTGATGATTGCGATTGACCTATTCGACACTAGTGATTGGCATACTTGATACTTGTGATTGTCGAATTGTGACTATTGAACAACTGTTTTCAAGTCTTGTGAACTGTGTATCGTAAATCTATTAGGTTAGGTTGATTTTTATGCAGTTTGTAGTTTGAGAAGGTTTGGTTGGGATGAAATGAGTACTTGTATTCGCTAGTTTTGCCTACTTATTTGGTTACTTGTTGAGCATCGTATTGTTTGGTACTTACTCCTTATTTCTACACTTGTATAGGTTTCAAGCCTAGATCTGTGTAATTTCCTTTCTCCTAGTTACACCTAAGTCTTCTTAAGGATACATTGAGAGCAAGATGTTTGTCATTCCAGCGGTCTCTCTTGTTCCTTATTTTATATCTTGTTCCATTTGAGAAACAAAGACATTGAGACTTCTAATTATGTTTTAGTTCTGCACGTTATACATTAGTGATTTGTATACGTGTCAAATTTTCGGGTATCATTAGAATGAATAAGTGTTCCATTCTTATGTTATTATTGTTTAATTTCCAACTTTCTTTCATGTTTTTGGATTGAGGCTCTTGTCTTGGTGGAATAGACAAGTGTCATCATGTTTATTTTTGAGTCGTGATAAGTTACTACCAATTTCATGCAAGCCCATTTCCACTTGCTTATCTATTCGAGGAAGTTTGTGGAGTAAAGTAAATCTCAGATTAATTTCATTTGTTCCTGCACTGTCTTTTAAAAGGCTGGATTTTAAGACACATGAGATACGCAGATCTTGATTTATCATGCTTTAGTGTTATTACATTGTCTACCATCTGCTCAAGATCATAATAGATATCCGGAACAAGATGACTAGATGTAATTATGTAAATATGTAAATATATATGCATAAATAGTGCAAAAATGTATGTGTAGATATATCCTGGAGATCTTCTAAATTTACATTCCAACAAAAATATTTCATACACACAGAAATAATGTTGGACCTATGCTCACACAGGCAACATATATCTAGTAGAATAGAAACATGTGAACTTTTAGAAATGAATTTTTTTATTTCATAAAATATCAACTATACCACAATTACAATCCATAGAAATCATTTCACTAAAGAATGTTTTTTTAGATTATTATAGAGCTGGTGTTATATATAGTAGTTATAACGTATGTGTATTTTTCTTCAAAAATCAAAATTATTATACTCAATTGTTGATGGGGAACAACACTGTATAAAAGAATCAACTATTTGGATTTGTCTGACAAAAGAAGTGAGTAACTTCTATGCACGAAAACCTCAAATTTATTATAGGACCTATTAGCGGGGTGGATTAAAGAGAATTTATTTAGTCACTTTTACCATTTAAATAGAGATATTAGTTATGCGGAGATTGTAACACATAAAATGAATGGATTGTTATACCGTCAGTAATAATTTTAAGATTATTATGCATGAATTACATTTTTTGAAGGGGTAGTTTTACATTCAAATAATCAATACCTAAATTGCTAGTTTAGTAATGGAGGTTACACAAAATTGGAGCAAGAAAAGAACTAAGTTGAATTTGGAAAAGTACTCTCTAAGGCTAATATACTTGAACAAAACTTATTTTGTATCATACTCGAAAGGAACCTTGTTTATGTATGTGCTTGTGATAAAAAAAATTAGATACTTTATTTCAATATATATGAGTATCAGGTTATAAATAAGACCCAACTTCTCTTAATCTTGAATATGCCAATAGAGTCAATTGATATTTGAAAAGTTCCTATATAAGTTGTCGGATCCTAAAAAAAAGGTTTTTCTGGGGACACGTTGTTCAAGTCGACTTTCCTTATTGTCCCTTCCAATACATCTCTTCTAACTTTCCTATTTCCAGACGAAGATAGATTCATATAAGAGAGATTCCACCAGAGAGCTAGCCTAGATGTAAAATGTAAATGCACTAATTTTGTTGAAGATGAAAACATAAAAGAAAATAAATCAGTGTATGATAGTTTTATTTGATTTATCACTTTCACAATATTCACTAGTTAATAAAAAAAATTCAATTAATTTATCAATTTAGGCAACACAAAGCATCATGAAAGGCCCGAGGATGAAAAAACTGACTTAATAACATAAGCGATCCATGACCTTTTATTTTTTTAATCTAAAACCTCATATAGATGGATAATTCATTACTAACAACAAGTGACTTTATCAAAAAGACAACAATCATTATAGAAGACTCAATCTCTAGTTAAATCTTCTCTAACCATAGCTCCAATTTTAAGAACTCCAATAAACTCCATGATACTCTTGACTTCAATATTACTCCTCATCTTGTGGCTCAGGGGCAACATTTAAATCAAATTTCAGGTGCTCCATCAAAATAGAATTTTGTGTTTCTTTTTTAATATTCTCTACCCGGAACTTCAATGCCAACTTCTGCTCCTTCATATGTTTATCTTGAGGTAATTCTGAGCCAGGGTGCAGAATCCTATGCATTAGTACTCGTTTTTTTTCTTTCTCGTTACATGTTTGCAATTCTTTATGGAGATCTTGCAATTCCTCAAAACCATTTGATTTTCCCTCTACTTTCATTTTGAGAAAATTTTCAATTATATCTTCTACACTTGTGGAACCATAGGAATATGGTTTTCCACCTGGTGAAAAGAGCATCACACCGACATCTGCCCCAGTTTGAGTTGCAAACTTCTTTGCGTCATCAAACAAACTTTTTTTTCTTTTCGAGAAACTCACAGCACGTGCTCTCTCAGACTCGATGAGCTTCATTTCAATTTTTGCTTGCCTTTTTTAGTCTCATTTTCCATTGCAAAAGAAAATGATATGAAGAAGATAGTAATATATTTCTGTTGAATAATGCTGAGCAATTTTAAGAGGAACACTTGTACAATTTATAGTAGGTGTGTGAGTGTACTTGTCACGAGTATTGTAATGTTTTCTTGTTATGATTCTAGCTATCACGTGTATTGTCATGTTTACTTAATACTTTTATATTACGAGTCTATCTATTTATTTAATGCTTTCACATTATATGAGTCTTTCTATCACGTGTGCTTTCATGTGTGTTTTCACATTTGTTTAATGCCATTCATATTATGGGTCTACTATAACGTTCATATTATGAGTTTATATTTTCATGTTATGCAATTACCTTGTAACTCAACAAAAATTATAAAGTTGTAAGGCAATAATATCGAATTGAATGTAAAAACAAATAAAAAAAAGAAATATATATATATATATAGAGAGAGAGAGAGAGACACTTCATATTTTCTTGTAGTCGATGCTTTACATTGTCATTTGGTAATGAAGGATAAAATTATATGCTAGTATGATTCACACAAGCGTAAGACATATGTACAAAAATGATAAACTTATGATTGATACTTTCAAATATGTATGTTGGCAGAATCAGATGCACAGACCAAAGTAATTTGTGTTGCTTGTACTTACCATTGGATCTTATCCCATATATTGTATGTCGTCTTCTCAATGTTTTTGGTTCAATCAATATTTATTCCTTAAAACGACTAGCGACTGACTTTTCTAATTTTCTTCTTACTCGTACAATTATTTGCTATACCACAAAGCACACTTTTACTATTTTAGAACAATTATATGATGTGGTTCACATATTTTTCCTCTATGAAAAATAATTAACGGTAAAATTTAAATATGAAGAAATTTGATAGGTCAAAAAATATTATCTATTGCTTTGACAAACCTTGGTATAATAAATCTTAAAATAAATATGACTTTTACATACTTCACAATGTTAATAGATATACGTGAATAAAATTTTGATGTATACGTCAAATACAAATAGTAAATATTATAATTACTTCATTATAGTATGTGTAGGAGTGCATCTCACCGACTTTCCACTAATTTTTCATTTTGAGAAGAAAAAAACTAAAAGTTCATTTTATTTTTTAAAAAAGATCATACAATTGAATCTCAATATTTTAAACTAAAACTAAAATTCAGTTATCCGTATGTACATCATCAAATATTTTTAACGTCTTCATTTGAATGACTTAGAGCCCGTTTGTATTGGCTTAAAAATTAGTTTTTAAGTCAATAGTAAAAAGTCAAACTGGAATAACTTTTAAGTCAAAAAATAAAAAGTACGGTGAGACCTACTTTTGGTTTTTGACTTATTTTAAGTCATTTTAAACTTATTTTAAGTAATTTTTGTCCTTGTCAAACACTTCCTAACTTATTTTAAGTCATTTGTTAATTATTTAGAGTTATTTTTTTTATATTTGATAAACACTTTCAAATGTTAAAAACTGACTTAAATGTAGGTTTAACCAACTTTTAAGTCAATTCAAACACTTTTTTTGTCACGACCCAAAATCTAGCCGCGAGTGGCACCCACACTTATCCTACTATGTGAGCGAACCAACCAATCTAAAACTCCAACATATTGAACAAAAATACAAAGCGGAAGACTTAAAACTCATTATCCCCAAATCTGGAAGTCATCATCACAAGAACATCTATCCTCAAGTTACAAATCTAGAAGTATCTAAGAAGCTAAAATAAATAAAAGGCTAGTCCATGCCGGAAGTTCAAGGCATCAAGACATTGAAGAGAAGATCCAGTCCAAGCTAGAAGCATTAGCTCACCCTGAAATCCGGTGTAGTGACGACTGGCTAGAAGTGCTGCTGAGTTGAAGACGACGGTACGTTTGCTGCATTCCCCAAATAACAAAGAAAGAAACAACAAGTAGGGGGTCAGTACAAACACAAGTACTGAGTAGGTATCATCGGCCAACTCAAAATAGAAAACAGTATATATCAGTTCATATCATAAATCAACTACAATACTCAACATGTAGTAACAAGTACTATAATCATCAATAAGTACTACCAAGTTCATCCATGAGGACTCAAGCCTCAATACCACACTCATTTGGGAATTAGGTTCATTACATTGAATATATAAACATCTCTCAAGATTTATTATCTTTCTTCCTCTTGTGTCGGTACGTGACACTCCGATCCCCTACTACTATGTGTCGGAACGTGACACTCCGATCCCTTAATTCTACGTGTCGGTTCGTGACACCCGATCCCCTAATACTATGTGTCGGAACGGGACACTCCGATCCCCTAATTCTATGTGTCGGAACGTGACACTCCGATCCCCTAATTCTATGTGTCGGAACGTGACACTCCGATCCCCTAATTCTACGTGTCGGTTCGTGACACCCGACCCACTAATACTATGTGTCGGAACGTGACACTCCGATCCCCTAATTCTAACAATTCATCAAGCCTTCTTTTATACCAAGGCATCACCAATCTCATTACTTTAGTTCATCAAGCCTTCTTTTATACCAAGGCATCATCAATAACAAGGGGAATTAGGGTTTCTTCAAGATTTTGGATTCAAAGCTTCATTAAGCTTATTTTATCACAAACACATAATCACATTCATGAAAGCATAAGATTAAGCATATAGAAGGGTTTACAATACTACCAATACATATCATTCACTATTAAGAGTTTACTACAAATAGTATCAACCATAACCTACCTTCACCAAGGATCCTTGATAAAACAAGCAATCTCTCAAGCTTCTTGGTTCCTCTTGGTTGTCTCTCTCTATAGATCGTTCCTCTCTTCTCCTTGTTCTCTCTATTTTTTCTTCTCCCAAACTCTCTCTCTTTTCCCCCATTTGGCATATAATTAGGTATAAAAGATGAGGAAACCACCCACTAAATAACTCAAGGTCATCTCCTTTACACCCCCAAGGATTTGAGTTTTTAACATTGACCCACTTAAAAGTTAGAATGATAGCAAGAAATATCAAAAACGTCCCCGCTTTAAAACTACCCAGAAATGTGACCCAGACTGGGATTACGCAGAACCTGTGACGGTCCGTCGTGCCTACGACGGTCCCGTCCCCTGCACTTCCGTCACGACGGACAGAGAATTGCTCTCAGTACCCAATTCTCAAGAGTTGAAGTGTTTTGAAACGGAACCTCACAACGGTCCGTCATGTCTGTGACGGTCCGTCCTGCATGTCCGTCACAGACTTCAGAGAATTGCTCTCAGTACCCAATTCTCAAGAGTTGAAGTGTTCTGAACGGAACTTACAACGGTCCGTCATGGTCTGTGACGGTCCGTCCTGCAGGTCCGTCACAGAGTTCAGAGAGTCGATTTCAGCACTCAAATATAAGAATTCCAAGTGTTTGGAACGAGACACCCTCGACGGTCCGTCGTGTCCATGACGGTCCGTCGTTGGATACGTCGTCTCAGACAGTTTTCCAGAAATAAAATCTGCTGCTCAAAACGACTAAGCAGGTCGTTACATATAATGACTTAAGGGATGTTACTTAGGATAGGTGGAAGTAATGAGTAACACAAAAACCATTAAAATATAATTTTAATGATTTAAATGAATTTAAAATACTTATAAGTGAATTACTAAAAAATGGATATATACAAGAAAGTAATAGTAGATATATTAAATCAAGAATGGTATGAAATAGATTTACAAGAATTAGAAATAGAAAGAATAGATATATACGATTTAGAAATAGATTCAAATTAAAATGAACTATGAATATTTAAAATATTGGATAGAAACTATGGAAAATATAAGATTGACAAATCATTTAATACAAGAAAATTTATATATGTATCAAAGAACCCAAGATATGTTATATATAGAATATATAATAAATAATCTTGAAGAAATAATTAGATTAAAACAATTATCAGAAGAAATTTCTGATAAGATATATTTTACTCTACAATATATGTATCTTATTCTACGATGAATTCCGCACCCCCCCAAAAATGGCTTACAAAATTTATCGGAAGAAAGTATAAAGACTTTAAGAAATAATAAAACATTTAATGGAGAAACAGCTACAACATCTATGGAAATGTTAGATAAATACGAAATAGCTATAAGAAATGAATTTAGTAGTATGACAACAGAAGTAGAAGAACAAAATAAAGAAAAAGTTATAAATAGAAATTTAATGGCAAAATTGGCAATATGTAATATGTGTTATATAGATGAATATACATGTGCATTTAGAGAATATTATTATAAAGGAACATATAACATGGAAGAAAGTAAGGAAATAAGAAAATTATATTTTACAAAATTACCAGAACCTTTTAGTTCAAAAATAATAAAAAGTTGGAATGAAGCAGAATTAACAGATACTTTAGGAGCTAGAATGAAATTCTTACAACGATGGTTTACAGAATTATGTGAAAAATATAAGGAAGATATAAAAATGGAAAAAGTATTAGTAAAAAACTTAGCATGTTGCAAAAATAAAATAGCACCTCAATTTGGTTGTAAAGATAGATATTATAAAAAGAAGTATAATAGAAATAAAAATTATAAAAAACATAGATTAACGTATAAATATAAAAAACCAAGAAAGAGATAATGTGTAAAAAATTATAAAACTAAAAGACCATTTAGACCAAAAAGAAAATTGACGGAATGTACTTGTTATAATTGTGGAAAATTACTTGGTTAACTAATCCTAAAAAGGATTGTAATTTCTTTTTTGTATCTAATTGTTCATTCGATGTTATTTTTTTCTGTACTATATGCGTTTGCATTTTTATTCCATTTTTGTCTATTTGTATTCCTAGGAATTCTATTTGTTTTTTCATTATTTCTGCTTTCTTTTTACTTAAACTTATTCCTGAGTATTCTATTATATGCATAAATTTTTCTAGTAATCTTATATGTTCATCTTGTGTTTTAGAATATAATAGTATATCATCAATATATACTACACAATTTTCTAGTTGTTTAAAATAGTTATCCATAAAATGTTGAAATTTACCTGGTGCATTTTTATATCCAAATGGTAATACATTCCATTCATAAAATCCTTGTGGTACTGTGAATGCTGTAAGTTTTTTAGATTCTTCTTCTAACTTTAAATGATAAAATCCTGACTTACAATCAAATTTACTAAAATAATTATATCCTTGGATTTGTCTTATCTTTAATATTTTATTTGGTATTGGGTAATTATATGTTTTAGTTTTTGCATTTAAATTTCTATAATCAATAACCATCCTAATTTTTCCTCTTTTTTGTTTTAATGGAAAAATTGGCAAAGAACCCAAGATATGTTATATATAGAATATATAATAAATAATCTTGAAGAAATAATTAGATTAAAACAATTATCAGAAGAAATTTATGATAAGATATATTTTACTCTACAATATATGTATCTTATTCTACGATGAATTTCGCACCCCCCAAAAATGGTATCAGAGCTAAGTATGAAAAAACTACTATAGAAAGAAAGAACCACGTTCACAGAAAGATAAGTAAATTAAAGAAAAAATTAACTAAATTATATCCAAAATATAAACAATTGAATATTACAAAAATGGATAACCAAGAATTAGAAAGATTAATAGATACTATATCTAGAATAGAATATAAATATATAAAATATTTAAAACTAAGATGAATAAAGAATATAAAGAAGAACTTAATAACATAATTATGGCAAAAATAAATGAATTGCAACAAAGAAAAAATTGGCTTAATTATAATATATTTGCAGGAGTTTGTAAGAAATCTATAATAATACAAAAAAAGGCTATTTTGCATCTAGAAATACAAATAAATATGCTAGAATATAAACTACAACATGGTTTATAAATAAATAAGGAAGAATATGAAATAGACGAGGTTTATAAATGAATAAGGAAGAATATGCAATAGACGAAAAAATATTTGAAAACTATGAAGGATTAAAAATAAAGATCATATTTTCTAATCTAGGAAGAAGATATAAGAAAATAGGTGATAATTTAAGTTTAATGTTAGAAAAAGAAACGGTAAAATTAGAAGATAGTTTAACTGCTATGGTAAGAATAGCAAAAGAAAATGAAGAAATAGATAGAAAAATGGAAATTGAAAAAATAAAACAACAAGCGAAAAAAGAAGTACAACAAATAGAAGAAGTAAAAAATAAAGAGATTTTAGAATTAGAAAAAGAACTAGCAATGTTAAGAGAAATGTATGAAATAAACAAAAAGAAAAAGAACAAAAAAGAAAATTAGCAAATGAAATAAATAAATTTAAAGAGAAATTGCAATTAGTAGAAAAATTAGAAGAGAAAGAAGAAAATCTACTTAATCTACCAGAAATTAGAATTGATTATATTAATAATGATTTAGAAGAACAACACTCAGAGATAAGCGAAACATATACAGAACTTTTAGACAATATAGATAATAAAAAAAACGTAGAAATAAACACGGGAGATATAGACAAGAATGAAAAACCTAGTACATCAGGAGTAAAAAATCCAAAACATTTAAATCCAACATATTACAATAATAGTTATGAAAAATATGATAGAGAAAAAATTTTATGGGATAAAAGATTAAATAAATGGACACCTAAACCAACAACTGATCAACACAATTTTTTAGATTTAGACTGTGTAGCAGATATAAATAAAACAATTCAATTATGGATGGGATATATATCAAAACAACTAATAGACAATAAAATAGGAATGACAGAAGTACCAGGATATATAGAAAGAACACTTATAGGAACAGTAAAATTATGGTTACAAAATTTATCGGAAGAAAGTATAAAGACTTTAAGAAATAATAAAACATTTAATGGAGAAACAGCTACAACATCTATGGAAATATTAGATAAATACGAAATAGCTATAAGAAATGAATTTACTAGTATGACAACAGAAGTAGAAGAACAAAATAAAGAAAAAGTTATAAATAGAAATTTAATGGACAAATTGGCAATATGTAATATGTGTTATATAGATGAATATACATGTGAATTTAGAGAATATTATTATAAAGGAACATATAACATGGAAGAAAGTAAGGAAATAAGAAAATTATATTTTACAAAATTATCAGAACCTTTTAGTTCAAAAATAATAAAAAGTTGGAATGAAGCAGAATTAACAGATACTTTAGGAGCTAGAATGAAATTCTTACAACGATGGTTTACAGAATTATGTGAAAAAACATAAGGAAGTTATAAAAATGGAAAAAGTATTAGTAAAAAACTTAGCATGTTGCAAAAATAAAATAGCACCTCAATTTGGTTGTACAGATAGATATTATAAAAAGAAGTATAATAGAAATAAAAATTATAAAAAACATAGATTAACGTATAAATATAAAAAACCAAGAAAGAGATATTATTTAAAAAATTATAAAACTAAAAGACCATTTAGACCAAAAAGAAAATTGACGGAATGTACTTGTTATAATTGTGGAAAATTAGGACATATAGCTAAAGATTGTAAATTACCTAAAAATCCAAAGAAAAAATAGATATCAGAAATAATTATGGAAAATGAAAAATATACACAAATAGAATATGTCGATTATGATTTAGAAAGTGAAGATAGCATATATGAAATATCAGAAAATGAAATAGATAATGATATAGAATTAGAATCAGATAATGAATTCTATAATATGAAAATGACTGAAGCAGATATACAAATAATAAATAAAGAAGAACATCAAGATGAAGAATCTTTAGAACAAAAAATAATATTTGATAATAGTATATTTGAACAAATAAAAGGAAAAGAATTAGATCTAAGTGTAGAAAAAATATTAGAAGTACCAAAAATAAAAAATTGGTTTAAGCGACAAAAAGAAGAATATTATGTAGTAAGCCAAAGAGAACATATCATAGATTGTAAGTATACTAAAGGAAAAGCTAAAATACCAAGAATCAATAGAGGAAATAAAACCACATCATTATTATATAACAGGAATAATGGAGCAAAGGAAATATCAAATATTAATAAATACAGGACAGGAAGAAAATTATATTACCAGAGAGTTAGTAAAGGAAGATAAAATAATAACTACAGAACACTCATGTTCAGAATTACCAAAAGTATTAATAAATATTGAAGAAACAACGGAACAAGAAATAATAATTGGAGGTATACCAATAATAATAAAATTTAAAATATATCAAGGAAATGAAAATATAACATTAGGAATAAAATGGTTAGAACAAGTAAAACCATATAATATAGAAGATAAACAACTAACGATAAATTACCAAAATAAAAAAGTCATAATAAAAAGAACTTTAATATAAAAAATGAAAATATATATACTCGCGAAGATAATAATAGAGGGATATTATAACAGATATTATACACCAATGATAGACACAGGAGCAGAAGCTAATATATGTAAATACAATTGTTTACCAGATGAAAAATGGGAAAAATTAAAAACACCGATAGTAGTAACAGGATTTAATAATGAAGGAAGTATGATCACATACAAGGCAAAAAATATAAAAATACAAATATGGGATAAAATATTAACTATAGAAGAAATATATAATTTTGAATTAACAACAAAGGATATGTTATTAGGAATGCCATTTTTAGATAAATTATATCCACATATAATAACAAAAACACATTGGTGGTTCACAACACCATGTAAACAAAAAATAGGAGCGAAAAGAGTAGGTAATAAAAGAAGAAAAATAACAGAATGGGTTAAAGGCAGTGAAAAAATTACACAAAAATTAGAAAATATAAAGGAAGAAGACTCTAGAATAGAATTAATTATATTTTCTATAAATAAAGTAAAAATAATCCAAGAAATATTAGAATTATTATATAATGAAGATCCTTTACAAGGATGGGAAAAACATAAAACAAAAGTTAAAATTGAACTGATTGATGAAAATAGTATAATAACACAAAAACCATTAAAATATAATTTTAATGATTTAAATGAATTTAAAATACATATAAGTGAATTACTAAAAAATGGATATATACAAGAAAGTAATAGTAAACACACAAGTCCGGCATTTATTGTTAATAAATATAGTGAACAAAAAAGAGGAAAAAGTAGGATGGTTATTGATTATAGAAATTTAAATGCAAAAACTAAAACATATAATTACCCAATACCAAATAAACTATTAAAGATAAGACAAATCCAAGGATATAATTATTTTAGTAAATTTGATTGTAAGTCAGGATTTTATCATTTAAAGTTAGAAGAAGAATCTAAAAAACTTACAGCATTCACCGTACCACAAGGATTTTATGAATGGAATGTATTACCATTTGGATATAAAAATGCACTAGGTAGATTTCAACATTTTATGGATAACAATTTTAAACAACTAGAAAATTGTGTAGTATTTATTGATGATGTACTATTATATTCTAAAACACAAGATGAACATATAAGATTACTAGAAAAATTTATGCATATAATAGAATACTCAGGAATAAGTTTAAGTAAAAAAAAGCAGAAATAATAAAAAAACAAATAGAATTCCTAGGAATACAAATAGACAAAAATGGAATAAAAATGCAAACGCATATAGTACAGAAAATAATAACTTCGAATGAACAATTAGATACAAAAAAGAAATCACAATCCTTTTTAGGATTAGTTAACCAAGTAAGAGAATGTATACCAAAATTAGCAGAAAATTTAAAATCATTACAACAAAAATTAAAAAAGGATGTAGAATATCATTTCGATAATAAAGATCAAATACAAATACAAAAGATAAAATTATTATGTAAAACATTACCAAAATTATATTTTCCGGATGAAGATAAAAAATTTATTTATATAGTAGAAACTGATGCAAGTGAAAAGAGTTATAGAGGAGTATTAAAATACAAATATGATGACAATAATATAGAATATCATTGTAGATATTATTCAGGCACATATACAAATACGGAAATAAAATGGGAAATAAATAGGAAAGAATTATTTTCAGTATATAAATGTTTATTAGCATTTGAGCCATATATTGTATATAACAAATTTATTGTAAGAACAGATAATACACAAGTAAAATGGTGGTTAACCAGAAAAATACAATATTCGGTAACAACGAAAGAAATTAGAAGATTGGTATTAAATATATTAAACTTTACATTTACAATTGAAGTGATAAAGACTAATAAGAATGTTGTTGCAGACTACTTATCAAGACAAAGCTACTCAGATTGAGAACAAAGAAGAAGATACAATTGAAAAGCTACTCAAAGCCATTACTACACTTTGTACTAAAGTGGACAGTATGGACAATGAGATACAAAAGCTAAAGACTAATGAAGATAACCTGAAGTCTAAAGCTAATTTAAGTCAGCAGCATGACTATAAAAATGCGGAGCTATGTCGATCGGAAGACATTAAAATTCCAGAGATAAAAGGAGACGATGGGAAACTCCCTAAAACCCATAATGTTTGTTTAAATACAGCTGCAGGTACAAGCAGAAAAGTTAGTGAAAAACTACGAAATACTAATTTAAACCAGTTATTTATAAAACCATTTATTCAAAATACACAAAAACAAATACCTACAGAACCACAAACTTCTACATACGCAGTTAGTATACAAAGTGATAAAAAGAGATATAATTATATTATTGAAAACATATATAAGATCCAAACATTTTTAAATTTAAACCCCAGATCTACACAAACCAAAAATCCAAATGAAGATTATATAACCCAAAAACTACAAGGATATAATAGATTGATTGCACAACCCAAAACTAGTTCAAACTTAGTTAAAACATGTTACAGTAATGGATTACTAAGTACCGTATACACATATGATGGAGAAGAAATAAGTGGAATACCAGAGTTATACAAAACATTCATTATATACAAGAGAGTTACTAAAGGAAATTTATTTTATATTAAATTTTATACAGCACCAGCTGAGATATTATATGAAGAAATCAAGTCACCAATTCAAGTTATAAAGATAGGTTTGACCAAGGATATGATAATACCAGCAGATATAGAAAAACAAGCTGAAATACCAAAGATAGAAATACCAAACTTTTATGCAAATAAAAGGATAATTGGTATATCAACAATTATACAAGAACTAGCTAACAATTATTTAAATGGCAATGCTATTTGGAGTTACTATGCAAGAGACCAAGTTATGATATATTCAAACTCGAGGGAATTAAGAAGAGCAGATATGGATGAAGTTCAGAGATGGATTTTATCATTATTGAAGCCAGAAGAACAACCTACAACAAGAGCTTTAAAGAAACAATTTATTTCAGATGATTTATTGACTAGATATTGCAAGCTTATTGGACATAAATACCCTGACCACAGATGTACAAAATGTAACGGTGAAGATAACATAATTCCAGATGTCGATTTAGAGTGAAAGAAGACAAGACAAGATGGGGTATGGACAAGATAAAGAGACAAGGAGATAAGATAAGATTCTCTTTTGACAAAATATGTAAAGTAAAGAGATAATGTAAAAAGTAGGTAGCATTTGCTTTTTTGAAAGGCCAAGGTGTGAATAGTAAAGGCCATCTGTAAAGAAAAATAGGGAAAAGTCTTAAAGTGTACAGTAGACGCATTAATGTGCATTATTGTATAGTGAATAGTATAGGACTAGAATTTTGTATATATATGCTCAAATGTAAATAAGAAAGGCAGGCAACGCCTAAGTTAATAAACTCTCAATTAAAAAACTCTCTCAACTCTCTCAAATAAAAAGATATAAACAAAGCTAAAAATATGGAGAAATCTGAAATCCAATCAGATATTTCAGATAGCATGGAAAATCAAGAAACAAAGGTATATTGTTTAACAATTATGCAGAACTAATTTCATATATTCCCGAATATCATATATATAATTGATTAAATTTATGTTAGTTATTATATACTAGAAATATTTGAATCATGAATTCTAGTTTGCTAGTAAACGGGAAACAGGGAGAAAACTGCTAGACTATGCCATCCCACAGTGGAAACCGGTAGGCGAGGAATGCCGTTAGGGGAGTACACAAGGTTGAGGCGCTGATAAGCAGTAATTATCCGCTAAAGTACGATGCTAGTAGTGACCGGAAAACATGATAACAATATTCTAGTTTATAATAAACTAATATGAATTTATTTGAATTATGGATATGATAGGAAGGAATAATTGAAAACAAATTTGCATAAATAAATAAACATGATTACTATGTATGATGAAATAAAAAGCTATGAAACTTTGATTTTATATATACTTAAAGATATAGAAATTGTTGACATAAAAAGAATTATATGGGAAAAAATATTTGATTATGATTTAGAAGATATATTAAATCAAGAATGGTATGAAATAGATTTACAAGAATTAGAAATAGAAAGAATAGATATATACGATTTAGAAATAGATTCAGATTAAAATGAACAATGAATATTTAAAATATTGGATAGAAACTATGGAAAATATAAGATTGACAAATCATTTAATACAAGAAAATTTATATATGTATCAAAGAACCCAAGATATGTTATATATAGAATATATAATAAATAATCTTGAAGAAATAATTAGATTAAAACAATTATCAGAAGAAATTTATGATAAGATATATTTTACTCTACAATATATGTATCTTATTCTACGATGAATTCTGCACCCCCCAAAAATGGTCCTTTTAGTGTTGGCTTAAATATGTATATGTTGTACTATACTCCTATGATGGTCTGTGTTGCTTCATGTAGGTTATATGCATGTTTACTTGTGACCTTAAGGTGATGCATTGCACAAAGTATCACTAGAGGGTTACTTGGGAAGTTAATGAATAGTAGGAAAGAATGCTCTCTGTAACATAAAAGTGACTTACTATAAAGTGTCTTCAAAAATGTCATAAATTCTACATGTCATCTTATGTGATGTTAGGCCTTTGAGTATGTTTATATGATGATTTACTCAAAAGGCATGAAGTATGATTTCAAGAACATGTCCCTTTTAAATGCATGGTTGCCATACTTCGTGCATTCTTTTAGTAATCCAATTCTTCTCTACTTTTTACACAAAGTGTAGGTTATGGATGTTTAAAGGATGTCTTGAATGGTGAAGAGCTTGATAGATGATTTCCAAGCTCAATGAAATGAATCCTTAAGTTCAAGGATCTCCTACTTATGTCTTTATTGTAAAGTCTTTAAATATTGTATAGTTATATAATGTATCTTATGGTCCGTGTCCCTATTGTACTCTAATGTTGTTGAGTCTAAGATGGCAAAGAGACTTAAGGTCTAAATATGTATTATGACTTATATTTTATATATATATATGAAGTGATGTTTCTAGCATATGATGTGCTATGAAAAGTTTTAAATTTTTCGCTAAATTTACTATGTCAATGCGATGAATTATAACTATGGACTTGTATAAGACCTCCGAGAGGTCAAGTACACCATCTTACTTCTAGGGGGTGCTCCCCAGATGTGACAAAGGTGGTATCAGAGCATGAGGTTTATAAAGTGGTTTTAGGTTCTAAAAGTCTCATATTTGCACGTCTAGTAGAGTCTCGTAGCATTGGTGGTGAGTCGCGACACATCAAATGGTACGGGAGGCTATTGGACGATAGAGTTTCCCTTCTTCATCATTCCCATATCTTGCCATAGAACTTAACTCTATAAGAGCTCTCTCTTATTTTTTCTTGTCCGCTGGTCTTTTAGATGTGATTGCTTGGATGAGTTTGTCTCTATATGCTTGAGGGAGAAAAGGTGAGTTTAAATAATTATCTTGGTTTTATGGTTGAATGAGTATGTGTGAAGGTGAAATTTGGCATGTTTTGATGAGGTGATGCCAATTATGGCTATCTATGAGATTTATGTTAATAAACATGTTATGTTGAAGAATGTATATCATGATATAGTTAAAGCATATTAGAAGTTATTATGGTTGACATGAGTTTCTTTTGAAATGATGTGTTACTATATGGTTTTACATGTTGGTGGCTTACTATTACGATTTGAAATTTAAATACTTAGTCACTACCTATGAAAGCATGCTACCCTAGGAATATGTGCTTAAAGGTGTTCACTATGTCCCTTTGAATATATGCATGTTGTTTCAAATGTTGCCTTTGTTGGGATGTGTGAACATTCATGATTACCTAGTATGGTTTGGAGTCCTTTGTATATACTTGATACTATGTGTAAAGGTAGTATGCATGACTTGGTAGGGTGATGATGTGGGTTTTAGTGACCTAGAAGTCACCTTACTGTAATGTTCTAGGGAAAAGAATAAATTTAATGGCTAAGTCTCCTTGTTGTTTTCCCTAATGTTGTATGACCTTGGTGTCTATAGTATTGTATGAAAACCTTATGTGGTTGAATGGTATGAACTAACTTGATGATTGGGAATAAATCACATAGGAGATAAAGTTTAGAATATCTTGTTTGATTTACTGTAAATTCCTTCTAAATGGTAATCACTTGTAAGTGATGAAAAATGAAGGTTGTTAAGTTAAGATCCTCTTTAGGTTGGGTTAAGTTTCCCTTAATTGGGTTTACCCTAAGTGGGGGATGGTGATGGAATAGTAAGGTTGTAGATAGCTTCTACTTTGTTCTTCTATTTTTGCTTGAACTTGAAGCTAATGAATTCTTAGTAAGCTTGTTCATGAATAGAGTCTTGCATAAAGTATGAATTCCATGAACCTTATATGTTTGGTATGTATTGATTGACGTTACCTTAAAGATATTTTTAAGATTTCAAGGTGCATGAAAGGAAATTATGATAAAATTCCTGTTTTCTCATGTTTATAGTGCATCTTAGCATGCAAATTCTGAATTTGACTTCATCAGATAAGGTAAGAAACTTGGTTGGCCTTACAATGAAAAGTTGAGTTTCATAAAAATGAAATATGTTGAGTCTCTTGAAAATTATGTAACTTGTATGATTTGGGAAGCATGATTTTAGGCCCACTCTTGAAAGGTGAAAGCATGTTTAGCTAAGTGTTCACGTGTGTGCCTATAATTTGTATTGTTTTTCCCAAATGATGCTTACTGTGAAGGTGAGTACTATGTTAGAATTTGAAATTTTGTTCAATGGCTTCCTATTTGTTGTGATATGCTTGGTGTGACTTATCATTTGGACTTCACTAGGAAGGAAACATGAGCATGTCTTGGTTTAAAATGTTGAGAAATTCTCATATTACAGTAAAGATGACCATTGTGCACTAACTTGGGAATGAACTCATGATACATGTAAGTATGTTAAGGAGAAGGAAATTCCTCCATGGACACAACTAAGCATGGTATGATTGAGTATGATCCTCATAGCACTAGGTCTAATTAATGAAGGTCCTTGTTGATTAAATTAAGTCAAGTCTATGTGCATGGAAGTATGAGTGCCTACTTTCTTTTGAGTATTGCTGTAATCTGCCTATGTGTGGCCTTGCAAGATGATCTCTTAATGAAATGGAGTGTAATGACCATGTTATGCTTAGGAGAAGGATGTTCCTCCTATAAGCATGATAAGATCCTTATGTTTGATGCATTAAAGAGTGACTGAATGAAGGTTTATGGTTGCTTGTGTGCATTGAATGTTAAAATGATGTGAAGTTGTGTTCCTTGTAAGTTTGGTGCATTAACTTCTATGTGATGATGTTATGATTGTGATGAGCTGCTCTATGATGCATTGAAGTCCTTGTTTTGATTGAAATGTTCTAAGTGTCATTCGAGGACGAACGTTCCAAAGTGGGGGATATTGTAAGACCCCCAAAATGAGTTAGGGTGTCTAGAGCCTAACATGTTTGTCTTAAGGTTCTAAGGTCCTAAATTGACTTATAATAATGTCAAGGGTCGACCAAAACGTTCGACGACTATTTACCTATGTGCCTAATGTGTCTATGCATGCTTAAAATTATACTAAATGAGCTTATGAAGTCTTAAAATGAGTTATAATGATGTTTAATGGTATTATATGAAGTTTCATGAAGTTTGGAGGTCAATCGTCCAAGAACGTCCAAGACGTTCGAAAGTTAGCCCTTGAGACGTTCATGTAAGTCTTGATGAGGCCTTGCATGTTTGGACGTGTTGAGAGTATTTGTTTTTGGTGAAAATCATGGGGGATGTCTACAACTTGTTAAGGGTTGTATTTACGTGGGAAACGCCCGGGTACGACTTCAAAAGGGCCCACAAGAAGGACCCAAGGCTGGTCGAGACACTGCCTTGGCAGTGTCAATGACGGACCAAATGGCGGCCATTTTTTCAAGCAACGTACCGTAGGTGAGGTCTCGTTCGATTGATACTTAGCCTGGTCAAGTCTCAACCCAAAATCAGGCCAAGGTTAAATCGACTGAACCAAACGACGGCCAGTCGATTGACCAACGCCCAGTAGATTGTGATCCGTCATTTGTGACCTGCAATCACTATTTTGCGACTGTTTTAATTAAGGGGTGAATGGGAAATTAACCCCACGTCCTAAACTGAATATAATTGATTTTTTTACCTATAATTGGGTGTATATAAAGGATCAAACACGTGAAGAACCCATTCCCAATCCCCTCTCACGAAATTGAACCTTTCCCTCCAAAAATCTTCTCCCTAGAAACGTCCATTGTTGTTGAAGCTCAAGAACAGCTTGGAGCTTGGATTTGCATGATTTCTTCACCAAGTTTTAGAGGTCTTCATGTAGATAAAGGTATGGTGATCCTTAATCTCTAGTTATCCTTCCATTTAGAGAGTTAATCTCAAAGATTTCAAAGACAAAAATATGATCAAAGTTCTTCTTCTTCAATCTATCCATGGGTTCTTTCTAAAAACATTTTGAACGATTAAATCATGATGAATTGAATTTAATATAGTGGTTTTAACGTGCTTTTATATCCAATTGCATGATGAACCCATGTCCCTTCCTAAATCGATTTAGTCCTTGCATGGGCTTTGTAATCTTGACTTGTTATCGATTGAATTGTGATTCTATTACAATTAAGTGGTTATATGTACTTTTATTTACGTTAATTGATGTTGACCTGATGATGAAAAATCCATGTGGATCAATGTATAAAGATTTGAGCATGCTTAGCTTAGTTTCTATAATTCACTGTAACATTGGCCTCTTACTGATTTAATGTGGAATTCGATTTTTAGGGCTGGTTGTATGTACTGTCTTAATTGGATATTATTGAAAAGTTGTAAATAAGTGATTCATGTTGATAAATGTTTATAACCTATGATTCTTCTATTTTCAAGTGATGTCTAAAATAGTATGTTCACTGTGATCTAGACGTTATGTCAATTGTAGTAGGATTTTGTTTAGGTTGTGTTGTCCTTAACTACTGCTTTATATTGATGATATTAATGAATTGTTAGTATGAATTATTGATGATCAAATAAAAGGGGTCTTGCCTGAATTGATCTAGGTTCTTCTAGCCTACAATTTGAATGTTGTAATGAACATTATGTGATCTTAATTCTAGGGTAGATGAAGCATGATTTAGATTTGATTTATATCTATTTAGCTACTGCCCTAAATGTATATTATATATACATTATGATTTATGAGCAAAAATAGGGAAGTTACTTGATGATCTATAACTCTCTACTTTCTACCATATATGTGATCTACTGCACTAATTGAATCATGCTCTTGTGACGACTTGTACATGGTTTCGTTTATGATTTAAGAACTTATAGCTACTGCTCTATAATGTTTAAATGACAATAAAGGAGTATTTATCAATGATGATCAAATATTGATGAATTGGTAAGAATGACTCATCCCTCTACTTTTCTATATTAATTTAGTTGATAAAGCCTTGTAGGGTATTGTGTGGTATGGTCCACTTATGGGGGCGGTGTTTACTCTATGTCATTATATATGTGATGACCATGGACTTTAAGTCAAATTGTTGAATATATGAATGAGTGGTGATGATGATCATTTTATGTGTATCTTGTGCCTACTCTTCTATTTGAGTTGTGAATCTAGGTTATGTTACTATTGTTATGAGCATGTAAAGGGTTATGTAATATCATGTGTAGGTGCTGCCATGGTTTTGGTTCTAATGGTTGATGACCTCTACCCATGTACCCCTATGTGAATGAGTAAATAGCTAAAGTTAGGAGTTTTGATTATAATGTGAAGATTGTCTTGCCTCCTATGTTATTGTGTGTTGTGTGGTCTATGCTTGAAAAGAGTATTGTGGTCTTAAGAAGGTGGCTGCCTCAATATGTTGTTGATAGTAAATATGTGATCATGTTGACCAATGTATACACACACTCACACATTATGCATGCTTACAATGTAGTAAATGGTCATAGTGTCTAATGAAACGTTGCTCTCATATTCACTAGTGTCTACTACTATGCATGTAAAGTATATGTGTGAAGTATCGTATGTTTTCCTTAACTAGGACGACTTGATAGGTGTACTAGTATAGCCAAGGGTACGGGACCTTGCGTATGCATGACACATGTGTACCTTGATAGGATAGTTCCTAGGTTTGGTTTCTATGTGCATGAATATGAATGTATGGTCATATGTGGTTGTGTTATGTGAAAGGTTGCTCACATATATCTATACAGACAAACATGAATGATGGTCTAGTCAATAATGGAACCTTGAAAGATGTGCTCAAATGTATCCTTAACTAGATAGTGCTAATGCATATGCTATGTCCATGTGGAAGGGTTTCTAACATCAATTACGTTGATGAACTCTCATCTATGATGTATAAGTTAAGCATATGAGGGGATGACTCTCCTAAACCTATGTTTTTTAAAGAAATGATAATAAAGGCTTTTTCAATAAAGGGAACTTAGCTTAGCACCGAGTGAACTTGTAGATGAGGGGGTGACACTTTTGAACATAGGGAAGGTAGGGTTCACTAAGGTCCTCATGTGAGGGAGTGACACTTTGCTAGATAGGGGAGGTAGGGTTCAGTACGGTCCTCACGGGATGGATAGCCTCATGACCCAAAAAGCCTGTAGATGGATATTTCCATGATATCCCCCAAGTTCCATAAACTATGCTTCCATAATAGGATCTAGCAAGTGATATCACCTAATATGCTAGCATGTGTTAATGTTCTACCTTGTCTAGGTAGGAACACCTTCCCTTGGTGTAAGGCTTACAACACAAAATTTCATGTTTAGCACCCATGGTCTTAGTGTCGGTTAAGGCTATAGTTTCCCTAAAGTAAAATGGACAATGGAAGTAAATTACTAGGACCCTGACTAGAATAACTTAAGGGATGTTACTTAGGATAGGTGGAAGTAATGAACCCTTCTAGACATTGCACAAGTATCTCCTTAGGAAGTTCTAGGAAGGTGTTCTAATGCATGTGTATATGTATATGTTCTTTATGCATGACTTTGTAGTATTTGTCTACTTGTTATGATGATATGCATGGTATGAGTCTATATGCATGATGTTGATCTTATTGACTATATGATGAGGTATTGCTTGACATAAATGAAGTTGTCTTCTCTTACTATATTGATGTATGACTTGGATGTAAAGTCTTGTGGCCTCATGATAGGTTTACTAAGTATGTGTGAGGTTATGGGGCCCTTACATATACATTGCACTAGTAGCCCTAGATTGGGGGGCATGAGTAAGGTCTTATAAGGTTCTATGTGAAGTAAAATAAGTGTATGTGCATAATGGCTAGGAGTTCACTGTAATGTCCTTTTAGTCTTGGCTTAAATATGTATATATTGTACTATACTTCTATGATGGTATGTGTTGCTTCATGTAGGTTATATGTATGTTTACTTGTGACCTTAAGGTGATGCATAGCACCAAGTATCACTAGAGGGTTACTTGGGAAGTTAATGAATAGTAGGAAAGAATGCTCACTGTAACATAAAAGTGGCTTACTGTAAAGTGGCTTCAAAAATGTCATAAATTCTTTATGTAATCTTATGTGATGTTTGGCCTTTGAATATGTTTATATGAAGTATTTGGATGATATAAATGCTATTTGATAAATATTTTATGATGATTTACTCAAAAGGCATGAAGTATGATTTCAAGAAAATGTCCCTTTTAAATGCATGTTTTTGCGTGGTTACCATACGTAGTGCATTCTTGTACCAATCCCATTCTTCTCTGCTTTTTACACAAAGTGTAGGTTATGTACGGTTAAAGGATGTGTTGAATGGTGAAGAGCTTGATAGATGATTTCCAAGCTCAAAGAAAGGAATCCTTAAGTTCAAGGATCTCCTACTTATGTCTTTATTGTAATGTCTTTAAATATTGTATAGTTATATAATATGTCTTATGGGTCGTGTCCCTAATGTACTCTAATGTTGTTGAGTCTAAGATGACAAAGAGACTTAAGGTCTAAATATGTATTATGACTTATATTTTATATATATATGAAGTGATGTTTCTAGCATATGATGTACTATGAAAAGTTTTAAATTTTTCGCTAAATTTACTATGTAAATGCGATGAATGATAACTATGGGCTTGTATAAGACCTATGAGAGGTCAAGTACGCTATTTTCTTCTAGGGGGTGCTCCCTGGATGTGAAAAACGTGGTATCAGAGCATGAGGTTTATAAAGTGGTTTTAGGTTCTAAAATTCTCATATTGCCACGTCTAGTAGAGTCTCGTAGCATTGGTGGTGAGTCACGACACATCAAATGGTACGGGATGCTATAGGACGATAGAGTTTCCCTTCTTCATTATTCTCATATCGTTCCATAAAACTTAACTCTATAAGATCTCTCTCTTATGTTTTCTTGTCCGGTGGTCTTTTAGATGTGATAGCTTGGATGAGATTGTCTCTATATGCTTTAGGGAGAAAAGGTGAGTTTAAATATTTATCTTGGTTTTATGGTTGAATGAGTATGTGTGAAGGTGAAATTTAGCATGTTTTGATGATGTGATGCCAATTATGGCTATGTATGAGATTTATGTGAATAAGCATGTTATGTTGAAGAATGTATATCATGATATAGTTAAAGTATATTAGAAGTTATTATGGTTGACATGAGTTTCTTTTGAAATGATGTGTTACTATATGGTTTTACATGTTGGTGGCTTACTATTATGATTTGAACTTGAAATACTTAGTGACTACCTATGAAATCATGCTACCCTAGGAATATGTGCTTAAAGGTGTTCAATATGTCCCCTTGAATATATGCATGATGTTTTAAATGTTATCTTTGTTGGGATGTGTGAACATTCATGATTACCTAGTATGGTTTGGAGTCCTTTGTATATACTTGATAGTAGGTGTAAAGGTAGTATGCATGACTTGGTAGGGTGATGATGTGGATTTTAGTGACCTAGAAGTCACCTTACTGTAATGTTCTAGGGAAAAGAAGAAATTTTATGGCTAAGTCTCCTTGTTGTTTTCAATAATGTTGTATGACCTTGGTGTGCATGAAAACATTATGTGGTTGAATGGTATGACCTAACTTGATGATTGGGAATAAATCACCTCGGAGATAAAGTTTAGAATATCTTGTTTGACTTACTGTAAATTCCTTCTAAATGGTAATCACTTTTAAGTGATGAAAAATGAAGGTTGTTAACTTAAGATCCTCTTTATCTTGGTTTAAGTTGCCCTTAATTGGGTTTATCCTAAATGGGGGTGTAACATTCCAGAAAATGTACTTGTCTATTGAAGAGTCTATTAGGTTTTCAGAATATGTATTGGGGTACATAGGCATCCCAATGCCCAATATTGTGTAATATTGGGCATGTTAGAGAATATTGTCTTAAGGGTGTTAGTCAATTTCTATGTATTAACAAGTAACTTAAAATATACTTTGATGTTCAAATGTTCCAATCCAAGCTTGTTTAGGAATTGTACCTGCAATGAAGACCCTAAGCTAAAATTCTTAATTTATTCGCTTACACACATTAGGTACGAGTCATCCAAGTGTCAAGCCTAGGTACCATAGCACATGATCATTTAAAATGATCATGTAGATTAAGTAGTGCCCAAGGACATAGTGAGGATCCTTGGGACAAGGAGTGAACTTTCCAAGTGCAACTACAAAGTGCACGGTTAGGAAAGTGCACGGCAACACATGTGCAAGCACATGTGCTACCGGCCGAGAGACCAAGCGACCAAGCCCAATCGATTTGGTTAGGACGGTTAGGGGGCCGGCACGCGTCGGGTCAAGCCACGTGGGGCCGAGCTTCCTAACCAATCCAAGGTTCTAACTAAATTACCTAACTAGCTAACTAACCTAGGACTAACTAAAATGAACTAACTAGTGTGCCCGAAATCGTATGACCTAACCAGGTGACACTAGCCGAGTAGCTAACTATAGAAACATCCTAGTACCTAACCTAGGATTGTCCAAAGGGGTTGTTTATGGTCCTAGTGACTTAGGGGTACTTTTGTAATTAACCTATGTCACTTAATTAATCAAATTAGCAACTTAATTAAATAATTTAAATTTATGGTCAAACCCAAGACCCTTAGCAAATTTTCAGAATGTGGCTAAGTCAAATTCTATTTTTAGTCAATTTAGGAGGGGTGTTTTGGTAATTAGCTAATTAATTTATTTAATTAAGTTAATTAGCCTAAGTTGAATTAGTCAATATTCAGTTCCTAAGACATAGACTCACGTTTATCCAGTAGAAACTCACGACTGTAAAATAGTGAACAAACGTAAGAAAATCAGAAAAATACTCTTGGTTCTCCTTAGGCGATTTCAAGGAAATTCTTCAAGATTTTCGTGCAAAGTACAGGGTGATCTTCATAGATTCAATTCTACAGTAAGGTATGGGTTTCTCTCTTGGATTCCTTTCCCCAGGAGACTTTTCAAACGTTTTGAATTCAAGAAAACCAAAACTAGGGTTGTTCCCAATGAAATTGTAGATAGTTCATCTCCCTAGTTCTCCCTATTTCCGATTCTAGTAGTATGTATAATGCAAATCTCGAGCATGTTGTTGGTATGTGGTGCTAACTGATCATTATCTGTAGGTTTCTATGAATTGATAATGTCGAATGAGACCTATAGGTTAGATCCGTATGATTAGAGTATCATTTACATGAGATAAGGAATGTTGAAATGCCTAATTGTGTTCAAGAAGATGAAATTGTAATAAGTCTTTTATGAAATTCAATTTACTATTGAAAGGAATGAAGGTTTCGATTACTGTGTTTGTTTACAGTAGATATGTTTGTAAGTGTTTGGAATGCAATGTTACCAAGAAGAAATAAGAATGAGAATCAAAGCTAGTTAATGAATCTTCAATGCCAAATCAACTTTATAGCTTGGCCAAACTAAGCACTGAATTTTTCTTATAAGCTAATCAAAGGTTAAAAGTTGGCTTGCTTAAAATGATGAGATTACTATAGTATATACATGATGTTAATTGACTTGGATAGTGATAATATCATGACAAGTGTTTAGTGAATGTTTTGTTTATGCCAATAAATTGGCCAGCAATATTATTTCCAAAATATGTAATAGAATTGGCCAATGACTAAGTCATACCAATCTTATATGGCCAATGTTATGATGTTTCTTGTAAGGCCAAATACATGTAAAAGATTGACTTGACAAGATGTAACTCAATGAACTCATATCCTAAGGTATGCCAATAATTGGGACAAGTCCCAACATACCCTATCTAAATGAACTTGTGAACATAGTAGCACATAGCATAAGTCCTTATAACTTTCATAAAGAATGGTATAAGATTACCAAATAACATTGAAGAAGATAAGGTGAGTAATGAAATAACTAAAAGCTTATGAGTTATGAAATTGATCTAGAACGGGGTGTTAAAGGAAGTGAGACAAGTCTCACTTGCACCTAAACAATTATGTCAAAGATACTCACATAAGAGGGTGTTAGAAATCGTGAGACAAGTCTAATTAACATCAAAACAAAGCAACTACCAGTAATCTACAAGAACAGGTATACTCTAAATCATTTATGAGTAGCTAAATTAGTTTATTCCTGATAATCTTTTCTTGATTATAAATATTTATTATGAATAAATAATGTTATAATAGTCATCTCTAGAAGGTTTGCTATGGAGATATTCTGCGAGTAGGTAAGCCCGGACTATGCCATCCTAAGGTGGAAACCGGTAGGCAAGGAGGCCGTTTAGGGGAGTACACAGTGTTGAGGCGCTGTTAGGGTAACTGATTAAAGAAGAAGGCCATAGTAGTGACTAGACGAGATGAATATTATACTGTTATTATTCATACTGAATAAGTATAAACTGTGAAAAGGTTGGAAGGAATAAAATTTTTAGTGAAAAGAATGATAAATATGCCTACAAGCTTGTTAGATAATGATAATGATTATATGCTGTTGTTGTTTTATATATTGAAAGATATTGATGCTGATTCACGTAGAATAATCTATGATAAATTATTAACTTATGAGATAATTGAAGCAACAACTGTAGGTTGGTCTGAGCTGATTATTTATGATGATAATAATCTAGAATATTTATTTGATGATTTAGAACTATATAGAGATCAATGATTAATTATAGATTTTTGAGGTTATGGAAAGAAACTAAAGAAAAAATAGATCTAGAAGAAAAACTTCTAATTGAAAATGTTAATAGATATATATATCTTCGAGAAGAAGAATATTTAGAATATATAGAAACAAATGCTAGGGAAATGCAGAGATTGAATATAATTAAGAAAGAATATTATGAACAAATATTTTCTTAATATGGATAAAAGAATATATAAACAACAATTGATAGAAAAAATAAATGAATTAAGATATGAATATGAATTTAGAAAAGAAAGAATGATAGAAAATATATTTGCAGGCGTATGTAATAAATCGATATTAATACAAAAGAAACAAATATTTGAATTAAAATTAAAAATAGACTGTTTAGAATATAAAATACAACATGATATATATCACAACAATGAATATAATGAATAAAGAAGAATATGCAGTAGATGAAAAATCTTTTGAAAACTATGAAGGACTAAAAATAAAAATAGTATTTTCCAATTTGGGAAGACGATATAAAAAAATAGGAGATAGACTATATTTAATGTTAGAAAAAGAAACTGCAAAATTAGAAGATAGTTTAACAGCCATGATAAGAATAACAAAAGAAAATGAAGATATAGATAAAACTAAAGAAATTGAACTAAAGATAAGAACAGAACAGCTATGGAAAACAAAGCAACTACCAGTAATCTACAAGAACAGGTATACTCTAAATCATTTATGAGTAGCTAAATTAGTTTATTCCTGATAATCTTTTCTTGATTATAAATATTTATTATGAATAAATAATGTTATAATAGTCATCTCTAGAAGGTTTGCTATGGAGATATTCTGCGAGTAGGTAAGCCCGGACTATGCCATCCTAAGGTGGAAACCGGTAGGCAAGGAGGCCGTTTAGGGGAGTACACAGTGTTGAGGCGCTGTTAGGGTAACTGATTAAAGAAGAAGGCCATAGTAGTGACTAGACGAGATGAATATTATACTGTTATTATTCATACTGAATAAGTATAAACTGTGAAAAGGTTGGAAGGAATAAAATTTTTAGTGAAAAGAATGATAAATATGCCTACAAGCTTGTTAGATAATGATAATGATTATATGCTGTTATTGTTTTATATATTGAAAGATATTGATGCTGATTCACGTAGAATAATCTATGATAAATTATTAACTTATGAGATAATTGAAGCAACAACTGTAGGTTGGTCTGAGCTGATTATTTATGATGATAATAATCTAGAATATTTATTTGATGATTTAGAACTATATAGAGATCAATGATTAATTATAGATTTTTGAGGTTATGGAAAGAAACTAAAGAAAAAATAGATCTAGAAGAAAAACTTCTAATTGAAAATGTTAATAGATATATATATCTTCGAGAAGAAGAATATTTAGAATATATAGAAACAAATGCTAGGGAAATGCAGAGATTGAATATAATTAAGAAAGAATATTATGAACAAATATTTTCTTAATATGGATAAAAGAATATATAAACAACAATTGATAGAAAAAATAAATGAATTAAGATATGAATATGAATTTAGAAAAGAAAGAATGATAGAAAATATATTTGCAGGCGTATGTAATAAATCGATATTAATACAAAAGAAACAAATATTTGAATTAAAATTAAAAATAGACTGTTTAGAATATAAAATACAACATGATATATATCACAACAATGAATATAATGAATAAAGAAGAATATGCAGTAGATGAAAAATCTTTTGAAAACTATGAAGGACTAAAAATAAAAATAGTATTTTCCAATTTGGGAAGACGATATAAAAAAATAGGAGATAGACTATATTTAATGTTAGAAAAAGAAACTGCAAAATTAGAAGATAGTTTAACAGCCATGATAAGAATAACAAAAGAAAATGAAGATATAGATAAAACTAAAGAAATTGAACAAATTAAAATACAAGCCAAGCAAGAAATAAAGAAACTTGAAGAAACAAAAAATAATAAAATAGAAGAATTAGAAAAAGAATTAGCCTATTTAAAATTGTTATATGAAAACAGACAGAAAGAAAAACAACTACAAAAAGAAGTAGAATTAGCCAATGAAATAAATGAAATGAAACAAATTTTAAATGAAAATGAAAATATTGAAATAAATGAAATAAATAATGACTCTGACAAAAATTTAGAAAATTCAGAAATAAGTGATATAAGTGAAACATATACAGAAATCTTAGAACAAACGAATAAATTGAAAAAATTAGAAATAAATACAAATAAAGCAGGAACTTCGAAAGAAAAAACTCCTGATAATAGCCCTAGATATAATCCTAGAACATCAACACCAACTTATTATACAAAAAATTATGAAAACTCAGATAGAACTGATGCAATATGGAATAGTAGATTAAATACAAAATGGAAACCAAAACCATTAATGGAACAAACTAACTTTTTAGATTTAGATTGTGTTATAGATATAAATAAAGTAATTTCGTTATGGATAGGAAATATGTCTAAACAATTAATAGATAATAAAATAACAATAAAAGACACTCCAGGTTATATAGAAAGAACATTAATCGGAACAGTAAAATTATGGATAGAAAATTTACCATTAGAAAGTAAAGAAGCACTAAGAAGTGATAAAAAATTAGATGGATCAATAACAACATCTAATATAGAAATATTAGAAAAATACAACTTAGCAATACAAAATGAATTTGGAAGTCTGACTACAGATATAAAAGAACAAAATAAAGAAAAAATCCTAAACAGACAATTGATGTCAAAATTAGCAATATGTAATATGTGTTACATAGAAGAATATACATGTGCATTTAAAGAATATTATTACAAAGCAAAATATGATATAAATGAAGCAAAAGAAATAAAACAACAATATTTCACAAAACTACCAGAACCATTTAGTACTAATGTAATAAAAGATTGGAATAATGAAGAAATGACAGATACACTAGGCTCAAGAATAAAATTTTTACAGCAATGGTTTATTAAGCTATGTGAAAATCAAAAAGAAAAATTAAACATGGAAAAAGTATTAATGAAAAATTTAGCGTGTTGTAAAAGTAAAATAGCACCACAGTTTGGTTGTGAAGATAAATATTATAAAACCCGTAGAAAACGAAAAAATTATAGAAAAACAAAAACTAAATATAAATATAAAAAACCAAGAAAACGATATTTTGTAAAAAACTATAAACAAAAAAGATCAAATAGACCAAAGAAAACTTTATCAAATTGTAATTGTTACAATTGTGGTAAGTTAGGACATTTAGCTAAAGATTGTAAATTACCTAAAAATGTAAAAAGAAAACAGATTGCAGAACTAATTTTAGATAAATATAAGTATATGCAATTATATTATATCGATTATGAATTAGATGATAATGATAGTATATATGAAATTTCTGATATTGAAAATGAAGATAACTATGAAACTGAATTAGAATTTGATAATGAAATAATAATTGACGAAAATGACTGAAGAAAATATAAGAATTATATCTACAGAAGAATATCATGATGAAGACTCAGTAGAACAAAAAATAATATTTGATAATACCATTTTTCAAGAAATAAGAAATAAAGAACTAGATTTAAGTGTAGAAAAAGTATTAAAAATACCTATTCTAAACCAATTCTTCAAAAGAAATAAAGAGGAATATTATGTAGTTAGTCAAAAAGAACATATTATAGATTGTAAATATGCAAAAGGAAAAGCACAAATACCTATACTAAATAAAAGACTGATTAATCAAGAAATACAACATATAAAGGCTAAAACACCTATAAAATACGTACATTTAGGAGGAACAGAAATATTAATAAAAGCATGTTTTAGAGAAGGAATAGATACACCCATAGAAATATATCTAGCAGATGATAGGATAATACATCCTATAGAAAAAAGCGTAATTAGCGCAATAAAAGGAAATTTAATATATCAAAAATTTAAATTTATAATAAGTGCAAATTATTCGATAGCTCTAACAGACAGAAATATAGATAAATCATTAGTGTTATATTGGAAACTATCAGGGATAGAACTAGCACCTGGAAGTAAGATATTTACAGCAAGATGTAAAAACTTATACATATTAACAACAAAACATAAAGTAATGGCTAAAAACAAAATAGATAGGATCAAAATAGAAAATCCTTTTGATCAAATCATTACAATTATAGATAATAATGATTATAGTTATAAAGAAATGGATATAAAAGAAGATTTAGAAATAATAAAAGAAAGAAAAAATACTTTGAGTATATCAAAACCATTAAGTAGAAGTACTTCATCAAAAGCAAGTACATCAAAAAGAAAATATAACTTTCCTATACTATCAAATACGGAAGAAAATATATTAAACTATTATTTTATAGAAGGAATAATTAATGAAAAAAGACACAAAATATTAATAAATACAGGTCAAGACGATAATTATATAAACACAGAATTAGTCTTAGAAAATGAAATTATAAAAACAGGACATGTATGCCTTGGATTACCTAACGAAATAATAACTATAAGTGAAGAAATAGAAAAAGAAATTATTATAGGTGGAATACCCTTAATAATACCATTTAAAATCTATCAAGGAAACGAAAATATAACCTTAGGTATAAATTGGTTAGATCAATTTACCCCATATAAAATAGAAAAAGAGCAATTAACTATAACTTGCCAAAATAAGAAAATAATTATAAAAAGAATAATATAATGTAAAGAATGAAAATTGATATACTTGCAAAAATTATCATAGAAGGATATTACAATCGATATTACACACCTATGATAGATACAGGAGTTGAAACTAATATATGTAAATATAATTGTTTACCAGAAGAAAAATGGAAAAAATTAAAAACACCCATGGTAGTGACTGGATTTAATAATGAAAGTAGTATGATTACTTATAGAGCCAAAAATATAAAAATACAGATATGGGATAAAATTCTAATAATAGAAGATATGTATAGTTTTGATTGCAAAACAAAAGATATGTTATTAGGAATGCCTTTTTTAGAAAGATTATACCCACACATAATAACTAAAACACATTGGTGGTTTACTACACCATATGGATACAAAGTAGGAGCAAAAAGAGTTACTAATAAACAAAGAAAACCAAAAGAATGGATCAAAGGAAGTGAAACAATAAATCAAGAAATGGAAAATATAAATAAAAAAGAAATTAATCAATTTGAAATTATTATATTTACGATAGATAAAATTAAATTAATAAATGAACAATTGGAACTTTTATATAGTGATAACCCCTTAAAAGGATGGGAAAAACATAAAACAACTATAAAAATAGAATTAATAGACGAAAATAGTCTAATAATACAAAAGCCATTAAAATATAATTTTGATGATCTAAATGAATTTAAAATTCATATAGAAGAATTATTAAAAAATAATTATATACAGGAGACTAATAGTAAACATAGTAGTCCAGCATTTATAGTAAATAATCATAATGAACAAAAAAGAGGAAAAAGTAGAATGGTAATAGATTATCGTAATCTAAATGCCAAAACTAAAACTTACAATTATCCTATACCAAATAAGATATTAAAAATAAGAGAAGTACAAGGATATAACTATTTTAGTAAATTTGATTGTAAATCAGGATTTTATCACCTAAAACTAGAAGATAAATCAAAACAATTAACTGCATTTACAGTACCGCAAGGATACTATGAATGGAATGTTTTACCATTTGGATACAAAAATGCACCAGGTAGATATCAACATTTTATGGATAGTTATTTTAATCAATTAGAAAACTGTATTGTTTATATAGATGACATCTTATTATACTCTAGAACACAGGATGAACATATAAAATTACTAGAAAAATTCATACATATAATTAAACAATCAGGTATAAGTCTAAGTAGAAAGAAATCGGAAATTATGAAATCCCAAATAGAATTTTTAGGAATTCAAATAGACAAAAATGGAATAAAAATGCAAACGCATTGTAACGACCTGCTTAGTCGTTTTGAGCAGCAGATTTTATTTCTGGAAAAACTGTCTGAGACGACGTATCCAACGACGGACCGTCATGGGCACGACGGACCGTCGAGGGTGTCTCGTTCCAAATACTTGGAATTCTTATATTTGAGTGCTGAAATCGACTCTCTGAACTCTGTGACGGACCTGCAGGACGGACCGTCACAGACATGACGGACCGTTGTGAGTTTCCGTTTCAAAACACTTCAACTCTTGAGAATTGGGTACTGAGAGCAATTCTCTGAAGTCTGTGACGGACATGCAGGACGGACCGTCACAGACATGACGGACCGTTGTGAGGTTCCGTTTCAAAACACTTCAACTCTTGAGAATTGGGTACTGAGAGCAATTCTCTGTCCGTCGTGACGGAAGTGCAGGACGGACCGTCGTAGGCACGACGGACCGTCTCAGACTCATCAAGGAAATTGAGTCTCTAAGGTTGTGACGAACCTGGCAGGAACGGACCCGTCGCAGGCACGACGGGGCCCGTCCACAGGTTGGCTAATCCCA